>ONZH01031121.1:0-316428 GCA_900303285.1 Rhinella marina
CACAGCAATAAAGTACTGGGAATATCATGTAAATAGGTTCATTAAGCCTGGTATATCTACGCCACACATCAAATCAAATTACTCATGTTTTATTAATAGGCGTCAGCAATGTGGCGGGGAATCTGGCTGACCGACAGTCTGTTACGGATCTGTATATATTCTATAATCAGGTAGAGTATGTGTGGATACAAATGAGAGTGGACAATCCTCTGCCATTGACTCCAGGCTCATGCATTTTAGCTTCTCTGATACATAGATAGGACAAGAAATGTGCCGGCAAATCCATAGCATATCCATCCCATTTAGATGTACCACATAAGTGAGAAAAACTCATTAAAGCACATATATCATACTGGTAGACAGCCCGTCCCAGGACAGCAACTATAATAGAATATCCATCTACTTAAAGGGGTTGTATCTTCTCATACATTGGGGGCATATTGCTAGGATATGCCCCCAATGACTGATGAGTGCGAGTCCCACCTCCGGAACCCACATCTATCTTTGGAACGGAGCCCGCAAAGTGGGGTTTGAAGGGTCTGATATTGGGGTCTGATTAGTGGTCTGAAGGGTCCGATTGCGGGTCTGAAGGGTATGATTAGGGGTCTGAAATGTCTGATTGGGGGGCTGAAGGGGCTGAAGGGTCTGATTGGGGGTCTAGAGAGGTCTAGTGGGGGGTCTGGAGAGGTTTAATGGGAGCCTAGAGGTCTAATGGGGTTCTGATTGGGGGTCTGGAGGTGTAATGGGGGTCTGGAAGTCTAATGGGGGTCTGCAGGTCTAATGGGGGTCACATATGGGGGTTTGGAGGTCTAATGGGGATCTGGAAGACTGGTCTGAGGTCTAATAGGGGTCTTATATGGTGGTCTGGAGGTCTAATGGGGGTCTTACCTGAGGTCTGATATTGGGGCGGGGTCTGACATGGAGGTCTAATGGGGGTCTGATCTGAGATGGGGGGTCTCATCTGGGGTTTGATATGGGGGTTGATCTGAAAGGTAAGGGTGTGGTACCGGTATTTTCAGGTTGACTGTTTCTGCAGGATAGTATTGGGAGCACAGCGACACAGTATTAGGGAGGGCAGGATAAGGTGTTGAGAAGGTGGAGAGAAGGATGGAAAAGTACGAAAGTAAGATGTCTGTTTGTTAAACTCTGCAAAGACGAGATGCGGCTGAAAGAAGTCACCATGGTGGACTGGTCTGAAAAAGGAAGATGAAGAGAACATCTATATCAGAGGAGATGTCACTGGATGTAAGAGATATGTGGTGCTGTATTACCGTGTATGTTCTGTAGGGCTGTATATAATGTTAATGTATAATGTTTTCCAAGTATGTCTTTAAAGGGGTTGTCCGCTTTTTCATACAAGAGCTGTCTTCTCTGCTCTGTTCACCTGCTCACCACTGCAATCAGCTGATCGGAGGGGTTGCCGGGGGACCTTGTCAGTCTGATATTGATGACCTATCTTGAGGATAGGTCATCGGTAGTAAAAGGAGGACAACCCCTTTAACAGTAGTACTGGAGGGAAACGGTTAGGTTGAGAATATGGCATGGGGGTGGGGAATGTTTCAATTTTTGCCTCAGGCAGCAGAAAGGCTTGGTGCACCCCTGCCCCTTGCCATAAAGCACCTTAGCTAGCCTTTAGCTACGCTCAAAGGTGGGCATAACTACTGTGAAGGGGCCACAAGGAGGACATAACTACTGTGAAGGAGCACAAAGATGGGCATAACTACTGTGAAGGGGCTCAAAGGTGGGCATAGCTAATGTGAAGGGGCCACAAGGAGGACATAATTACTGTTAAAGGAGCCACAAGGAGGGCATAACTACTGTGAAGGAGGCACAATGTGGGCATTAGTACTGTGTGGTAGCACTAAGGGGAAATGCCTTAGATTACCCTGTTATACATTTGGATGACTTGGTCTTACAGGCCCAGCACAGCACCTCCTGGTGGGGATTTCACAGGGGCAGTTACCATCCCTCCCAATCACACTCCCAATGGAGAATTGGGAAACCCTAATTTGCTTGTGGCCAGGGCCCTCATCTTCTATAAAAACTGTCCCTGACTAGAAGAATTATTTATATATTTAACCTTTAAAGCCTCTTACTGACCAACCCCTTCACTCCCTCTTTAGCTTCAGCTGCTACAGAAATACTGACTGTCTCTCTAAAGTCATTACGTGGCGAGCTAGAACAAACATAGCTGTCTTTTTCCTAATAAAAAATTAAAATTGAATGAATATGAACCTTCAGTTTAATGACAGAAATCATTTCCTCTTCATTGACTGATGTTCTATTCATATCTTTAGGAAGGGGAGTCTCATTAGAGCGCTCGGTTCCTGACAGACACTGGCCGGTTATTGGTTTCAGAACAAAAGTACACGGGGATAATCTGGCTCTGCCGTGACGTCACACTGTGATTTTCTCCAGAATTTGACTGCGCTCTTTAATTTCTTTAAGCCCTACTAACCTATTTTGGGCCCCGTCTAATGAATAAATAACATTCAGTCTGCATTGTCCTGGTTTTAACTCAGCCATTTTCATTGATATTTCATTTCCTTCAAAGCATCTAAATGTGTATTGATCCGGTTTGCGCGAGGAGACAGCGACTGGAATCAGAAACCTGAAATAAGTATAGAAACATCTGTATAATACCTCAAAATGCGTGAGCGCAGCCCATATCCATTAGGCAATCACTCTTGGTACTTCCTCTTAGGTAATCACGTCTAATTCATCCAAATTAATATTACAGTGAAGACTGCTTTGTATGAATGGAGTTTATTCTAGCGGAGTGCAATTTACTACTTCATGTCAGGAGACAGACCATTTCATTCATGGTTGTGTGCGGTCCGTGAAATGCAGTCCGCGTGACGGACAAATTTCCCAGACCGAGCTTGGCTCATGTGAGATGAATTCTCTGCATTGTAATGACCTACAAAGCTGTGAGTTCCAGCCCAATCACGGGCCTATTGTCCTGTACTCAAAAAATGATGTGAGGGCAATAGACATGTAGTTGGGCTGGAATGCACAGCATTATAGATCACTATGATGCAGTGAGTTCGGTTCATGTGAGCCATGGTCGGTCCAGGAAATGTGGCTATCACATGGACTAAGCAGCCTAACGTGAAAAGGTCTGGTCACCGTGATACCCAACGGGATAGCCAATTGGACATGTTATCACCTTTAGCATTTGTAGTACATGAGACCTGGGGTACTAAAATTTTTGTATATAGTAATTGTTGTATATTGTTATGTATTGTGATGTATTTTGTATGTTGCTGGCTGTTTGTTCCAGTAGGGTTATGGGTGGCAAGGGTTAACAAGGAACAGGGCTAACCACCCTGTTCTTCCCTTTTGGTAGGAGTGGGCTGGTTCTGCTTCCTTCCAGAAGGAGGAGTTCCTGTTCAGAGACACAGAGGAGAGGAAGCTCGCTGCAGAGCTCCTGCAAAGCATTCTCTCAAGAGAATACCAGCTAAAGACAGCCTCAAGGGGATCATTGAGAAGATAGACAGCACAGTGAACAGCTACTATCAGCATTAAAGACACTGCTGTTATGTGAGGGGCTACAGCTAAGACACCCATCACTCACATTACTACTAGGCCAGTACAATGCAAGTGCTAAATTGTGGCCATCCAACCTTCCTCCATATTCCTTACTGGTGCCAGAAAATTGCACTTAAAATCTGCTACTACTAAATATATCTGAATTTCTTTGTTGCACTTACTAAGAGACTTTTATACATTTACTTCCTGTCTCATTCTTCAAAACTACATTTCTACTGCACTGATCCTGAGGAAGCCACAGCTTGAAGGAGTACAGCATTACACAACACTTCATCAGGAACACTACCACTCCTATCCTCTTCACCGGCTCCTCCGGGGCTTATTGCACATCGTCCTTTGCCAGCTGGCTATCTGCAGGATTTATGTATCCCTAGATGGCCTGGTGACCAATTCCCTGGATATAGTCTAGCAGGAGTGGAACTAATATTAGTTGGGAATACAATTACTATGGGCAAAAACAGATGAAGATGAAGTCACTAGAAACATACCTGGGAAGAAAGGATGGAGAGACAGGGGTCCAGAGTGTAGTAAAACAGGCCAATGGTCAGAACTGGAAGTCAGGCAGAACTGGGTATGTGGTAACGTGGTACAGGCATGAGACGGGTGAGAGGGTACCCTGTCAACCCAAAGGATAGGTCAGGTTGGTCAGGTAGGATCTTAATGGAGCACAGTGGAGAGCTTTAAATATTTGTCTATTATTTGGTTTTGGCCAGGCTGCAAACTTTGAGCATGCACCTCTAAGCAGCTTGGCAGGAAGTATGTTCCAAACAGAATATCGTTACAATAGGTCAGCAATTTTTTAAAGTGGGTGCCGCACCCCTGGGACCCTCACTGATTAGAACATGGGCCATTGGTGCAGCCCCTTCACAAAAGTACCTGACATACTGCCGTTGATGGGTTTGTGGTTGTGCCTGGTACTGCAGCGAATCTGAATTCACTTGTGCTACGTTACCCCTTTATTGTGCCTATAGGTGGAGTTCCATCAATGTCAAATCCTGGAAAACCCCTTGAAAAAGCATTGAAGGGCCATTCCATAAAACTTCCAACATAAGAATGTAAGCCATATACTGTAATCCTCATCATTAGGATTTATGAAAGCTTCTGCAATATGGTGCCCTTAGCCTGCTGTCACAATTTAGCAATACTCCCCACAGTGGGTGCAGGATAATATAAGACCATATACCCAATAAGTAAAAAATCCCATATGCTACCCACCATGGACATACTGGCCATAACCCGTGGAAGATTCCTTGTGCTTGAGTCTTCCTCATGGCCGCCAGCCAGGTAAATAATGATCAGACACATCCAGCGTCCTCAAGACGGTAATATAGTTTAATAATGCGACTCCCTGCAGGACCCTTCGACTCCCTGTCACATCATCCACCTTCACAGACCACTAGGCCTGAAGCTTATAAGGCAATAAAATAGTGAAGATACAGTAGTTATGAAGCAATGGAATCATCACTACCGTGTGTACCAGGAGTTAGACAGCGTGATGACATCATCAAGACTGCCTGCATTTGGGACACAGGCATTGTAATGATATCATTGAGACCGCCTGTGCTGAAATTCAGGCTTTAACCTGCAGCATAAAGGGCACTATCTGGGCATTACTAAGGGCACTATAGAGTCATTACTGTGGCCCTGGGGCATTTTCAATACTGTTGGGATAACAGGAAGCTATTTTTAAAATTGGGGGGAACTATGAGGTGGCATTACTGGGAGCATTTTTAAGACTAGGGACAAAATAATGAAATATTATTACTGGAGGCATTATAGTAGGCATTATTAATACTGGGGGCATTATTATTACTTGGGCACAATATGGGCATTATTATTGCAGGAGGCAATATTACTACTAGGGCCACTATTTTATCTGCAGTACCGTATTTGGGACATTGGGAGCACAGAGGGCGTAACACTGGAGGTGGCAGCACAATTGAAAATTTGGATAAATAACTAAAATGCAGCAGCTCACCCCCAAAACTATGGACAATTATATTATACCAACAGCACCCTGAGTACGCGCCGAGTTATCCTCAGGATAAGTCATCAATATCCAGCTCCACCGATCTGCTGTCTGGAGACGATAGCCTACTTGCACGATAGCCTACTTGCAGCTTACCAAGCACAGTGCCATCCATTGTATAATGGTTGTGTTTGGTATTGCAGCTCAGGACCATTCACTGAATAATGATAAATGTTACTTCACTGGCCAAGGAAGAGGCCTAAGTGCTCAAGGCCTCTAGGAACTGCTGATCGGTGGGGGAGTCAGACACTAGAATAGATCATCAATATCTTAGCACTGCACAACCCCTTTAAGATTGTGAAATCTGTGGATGGCATTTGGGATTTTTTTGCCCTTTGGGCAACCTCTATATACTTAGCCTGCTAAGGAAAGTTATGGCATGGTGGTCATATTGCTTGTCACTCAAAAAGACAGTTAAAGGGAAAAGTAATAATAGTTAATACTAGCTATACCGTCCGTTGGTCCAGTGACTTCTGCCGCCAGCATTGTGCCCGTAAGTATGCTACATGGCATCATTGCTAGTAGCGGATGATTCACAGAAGTGCACCGCGTATTCCAGTAATTAATGGCCCATTATAGCCGAGTGCAGATTGCTCTACCCTGTCACTGCTTACGTGATGTCTAAACAAAAGAAAGCCCAAGTTTACAATAGTCTACGAAATACTACCTGCTGAAACGAGGCGGCGGTAAGGAGGTTACGCACTTTCAAATATTAACCACTTCAACCAAAAGCCGGAGCCCCATTTTTCAAATCTGACATGTGTCACGTCATCTGATAATAACTCAGACCCCCAGGGTGTGATCAGGTTTAGATATATGGAAAGCCTGGATGCCATTGTAAGGCGTTCAGTTGCCATCACAACCATCAAGCCGCTACCACTGCATCGCAGTGGCCCAATGGGGGGTAGCCCCCTCACTCTATTAAACCCATGGATGCCGCAGGTGGCTACTGACTGCAGCATGTAAGGGATTAAACTGCCAAGAGTGGTGCCAGCAACGATTTCCACGATTGTAGCAGAGTGTCAGCTGTAAGTTACTCTCCGTTCCTGAGCCGTTGCCATTACAGCCGGGACAAAAGAGAAGGTTGCAGGGGGCATCTGAGTGACAATAGGGGCAGTGAGGGCATCAGGGGCACAGAAGGGGTCTTGCCCGATTTCAGGCTGTGATCTCTAGAGTAGAGATCAGAGCCTGAAACTGGCATTTTCACAGTGCCGCGCTCTAATTGGAGCGCAAGGCAAGGGACCACTGTGATTTGTCCCTTTCCAGCTTCTCCAGTGTCTCTGCTCTCGGGGAGCATGGAGACTTTGGGGCTGTGACACTTTATAGTATCACAGCCTCTGTTAAAATTTGGATGTAACTGTATGCCTGATTACTTTAAAGGGGGGGGGGGGTTAAGAAAATAAAAATACTTAAATAATTCTTTACACACACACAGAACTGTCCTAGTCACACTGGAGGACAAGTTACTTCACATCACTGAGGTAAAGAGCTGCCTCAACCTCCTCTCTGCTCTGCTTGTCAGGGATAATGATCCTGAATACAGTTTAATATGAGCTTCAGCTGAATCTCTGTAGGAATGGAGTTCATGAGGAGATATGAAGTACAGAGAGGATGTTGGAGATGTGAGCAATGATCAGCATTATTTGTATGCAGTCTCTATTACCACAGTCTGTCCTGTCCTGAGCTCCATTCCTTCAGAGATTCAGCTGTATTCAGGATTATAATCCCTGACAAGCAGAGCAGAGAGGAGGATGAGGCGGCTCTTTACCTCAGTGTTGTGAGTAATTTGCCCTCCTATGTGATTAGGACAGGTTTTGTGTGTACTAATAGGACGGCGGCCATTTTAATTCTCCTAATGATTGCTCCCTAGACAAAACAAACCAGTATAACTAATAAAAGGTATTTGGGAATATATTTATAATAAAGTAATATTTAGGTATTTAGCATTTTCTTAATTCCCGGAGAACCGCTTTAAATTACATGCAATCTGGACGTACAGTTACGTCCAAATGCATGAAGTGGTTGTGGGGGTCAGAATATTAAAGGGTTTCTGTCATCAGAATTTAGCCTACAAAACCGAGTGTCATTTGCAAATCGCAAATGACACCTGATGACAGAAAGCCTTCTTATAGAAAACTGTATGGTAGTTTTTGTTAAAATAGCGTTTTTATAATATGCTAATTAGGCCCCCTAGGTGCAGTAGGCGTGAACCCTGCACCTAGGAGCGGCCGTAATAACGCCCCTTACCCCTCCTCCCTTGCGTTGATTGACAGGGCCGGGCAGCCATCTCTTTCGTCTCCCGGCCCTGTACGATCGCGAACTCCCGCGCCTGCGCATTGCGATAAGCAATCTACGCACGCGCGTTGAGAGCCGGCGGCCGCCCGGGTCCCGGCTTCATCAATGCGCATGCGCGGATTGCTTATCACAATGCGCAGGCGCGGGAGTTCGCGATCGTACAGGGCCGGGAGACGAAAGAGATGGCTGCCCAGCCCTGTCAATCAACGCAAGGGAGGAGGGGTAAGGGGCGTTATTACGGCCGCTCCTAGGTGCAGGGTTCACGCCTACTGCACCTAGGGGGCCTAATTAGCATATTATAAAAACGCTATTTTAACAAAAACTACCATACAGTTTTCTATAAAAGAAGGCTTTCTGTCATCAGGTGTCATTTGCGATTTGCAAATGACACTCGGTTTTGTAGGCTAAATTCTGATGACAGAAACCCTTTAAGTTGCAACGAAATGTTTGTTTTTCAAAGTTTTTATTTTTTAAAGTATTAAAGCACAAGGGAAACTATATAAATGCCGTCTCTTTGCTGTTTACCTGCTCGCCGTCGATATTGCAGAGGTGAGATTGTGTAATTACAACTCCTCCGTCCCATTGACTTGAGTTAGTGAAAACTGAGCTGCAATACCACACTCCACCGATGGACAGGAGCAGCAGGGAGAAAGCAGCCATGTTTTTCTTATTCTGTACAGTATCGTCCCTGCATGGCCGCCGCTGCTTCTGCCCGCTCGCAGATGAAAACATCCGGTGTCAGGGGGAGGGCAGCCAATGGCAGACAGTGACGGGGATGAGCCTCCCTAGAGTCACCCGTGATGCTAGGGAGGCTCGTCCCCATCATTGCCTGCCATTAGCTAACCAAACCGCCCCCAACCCTTCCTTCCTCTCCCCCCACCAGACGTTTTCATCTTCGTGACCGGGAGAAGCTGTGGTGGCCGTGCAGGAAACAGGAGCGGTGCGGGGAGCCAGGTAAGTACATTGTGTGTGAGGGGCCCGGGCATATGGGGGGCATTTTAGGAATCTGATAACCCCTTTAATGCTCGGACTTCCGCCATACACATATGGCAGAGGTCCTTAAGGGCTTAACATATTCACATTGAAAAGCTCTCGTCTCACCATATACATAAAGTATCCATATACAGTACACCCACTCATCTGATAAACACCAAAAGACTGTCCTTTGACCTCTGTCAGGCTGGTAGGCTTTTCCTATAAAGAAAGACACAGCAATAAAATACCACTTTTTTTGTAATGGCAGTCAACAGGCCCCTGTTCTGCACCAGGTCTCATCTGTCATACACAAACTCTACATTTTACAGACAAAATTTTGATTTCTGTAAATTCTATTTTTATAAAGGCAAGTCATAAACTGATGACTTTGGAGCCCACTGGGGAACAGTCACAGCCCATTGATAATGTACTTCCTCACTAGTAAATTGTAGATCTCCCCTGGGGTTATTGAATATGATTGCTTAGTCACTGTATTTTCCTGGAAGCTACAACCCACATCCTGGCTCCCATCCCTGGTTTTCCAAGTCTTTCATACTTTTACAGTTCAGTTCTCAAGATGATGTTTATTTCCTTAATCTTGTACTACACAAATATCAATCATTCATCTTTGAAGTAGGTTTATAGAAAAACACTACAAGGAAATTACTGTCAAATAAGTTCTCTGCTAGTACTTTTACTTTTTTTTTTGCTTTTTAAGCACACATTTTTACTAGGTTTTAACAGGTCAGTACAAAACAATATATAACACATTGTGAAAAAGCAATCAACTTAAAATTGCTGTAAGAGACGGCAAGGAAGTAAGAAATGGAGAGTCATGGCTAAAATTTTTGAGAATGAATATGGTCGCCAGGGGCGGGAACTTAAAGTGGCCCTGGAAAAAATACTAAAAGTGGCCCCATTGGGTCCAAATTGATGGAAGGCAGGGCCAGCAATACCATATTGTGGCACATTATACCACCCCAACAGAGCCAAATACCACAGTCCACCACAATATACTGTCAGCAGTACAAAATACATCCTCAAAAACTTCCACTGGGAGGTTGTGAGGAGGGCCCAGGCGGCCCCCTGGGCATCGGCCAACCGGGAAATTTCCCTGTAAGGTCTATGACCAATCCACCCCTGATGGTCGCTGATCCTTCCAATGTTTATTTGGTAGGATAGTTGCCCATTAGGCTGCTATTTTGCAGACTCCTGTCATTGTCGATCTCCTTTATTTGGGGTCGAGACCTTCTCCATTTTGGCACTGTGCTCTCTTTGGGCCTAAACCTTAAGGCGGGTCTAGTTTACATGCCATTCATCTGCTCTAGTCATTTATCTATTAAACCAGTAATCCCCTCTTCTAACAGTGGGTAGCCATCAAGTTGGTTGCCTGTCTTCTAACTACCCTTCTTTGGTTACCTGAGGCATTCAGATCATTTGGGATGCCTACATTCATTCTAATGTCTACCTTCTTACTACTTTAGTGACTAGCTTTTTGTTAAATACTAATTTTTTCATTTTTCTTGGTGCTTCTATTCCTCTTTGGATTTATGACAACCCAACCTTTCTAGCACCCCTAACAATTTGCTACAACTAGATCATCCAAGATTACAATTTGGCATTTTCTTGTCAAAGCTAGCATCACACCATTGGATACCTTCTATTGACAACTAGATCAGTTGTGTTGGTCTCTGTGCCCCCAATATAGGATCTTCCATAATTTTAACAACCCTGAAATAATTTGTCTTCAGGTCTCCTTGCTTACTCCAACTCCAACTGTGCCACCGGTCCATGAGACAATTGAGCAATCCCTCAGTTTCAGAAGTGGGAGGCAGAAGCTTTCCAATATCTTAGGTTACGGGCAGGAACAAATTGAAAAATGTTCCTCAGGTGGTATAGATGCCCAGATATCTTGCAGAAAATCTTTCTTACATCCATATGTTGGATATGTTGTGATGACAACAGGATTGGACTGGAGTTCCTTGGGCCTACCAGAGGAAATTATTCTTGGGGCCCAACCGCCATAACATCAATAGGTTTTAATTCAAAGAAATAGACCCTAGAGTCAAGTTACCGTCTCCAAAGGGACCTCCAAATTTTTGGGGTCCAGTATGGTATCAGAGCCTGGGTCTATTGAAGAATCCTCTGGTGGGCCAGTACAGTCCTGGATGACAAGGAAGGAGAACTTATTACCATTTCTAGAACAGCTGCCCTTAAGTTTCTAGCCAAAGAGATGGCCCCTTCATTATACAATATCTTCCACCTCGGAAACCTGTTCTGTGGATCTGCAGACAACCCCCATAGATAAGTGGTTTCATAATAGTCGATTAAAGGGGTTGTCCGAGTTATGAAAAAAATGTATAGTACTGTAAATTTGATGGGCAGCAATATATAACTAAGTTAAGCAAGTTTTAGGCAAAAATTTCCCTGGCTTTACATGCAGTAATAACAATCTCTGCCCCTCCCCCTTCCTGCTATGCAAAGGCAGTGAATACAAGAGCTGGCCTGAGTGACATGTCTGCTGGAATACTCTGCAGCATGTTGTATATGTAGGACTACAAGTCCCAGCTGTACAATGACACTGCTGATACACACAGGGTCTTCCCCCTACCTGTTCTTGTACAATACAATACTTTGCATCTCCTCCAGATCAGCTCCAGTCAGCTCTGTGTCTGTAGGGTGAAGAGAGCAGATCCTGTGTCTCTTTACATCTGCAGCTGCTGTTGTAAAGCCTTCAGTGTGTTCTGGCTGAAGGGGTTAATGTTTTATCTGAAAGAATCCAGGGAGAGTAGATAGCAGGAGCCCGGCAGAGAAGGGGGGGCGTGGCCAGCACAGTGACGTCTCTAATCTGCTGGTGCACGAATGCAAGATTAGGCTACTTTCACACTGGCGGCAGGCCTGATCCGGCAGGTGAAGGGTGCTGCCGGATCAGGCCTGCCGCAGTGACATGTGTGGAGCCGGAACCGCGCTCCGGCCCCACACATGTCACACAGTACATACATACACATAAACATAAACATACACACACATATAGACAAACAAACACACATACATACTTACATGCTCCCCGGCAGGTTTTCGGAGCGTCAGAGGGACAGGACGGCTCACACAGGTCACGATTCCCCACAGCGCCCTCTGCTGGGCGCCTGGTGGAATCGTCATCCGTAATGGACTCCATTGAAAGTCAATGGAGGGCGGATCCGGTTACCATTATGGTCACACCAGACGGATCCACCCCCATTGACTTGCATTGGGGGTCATTCCGGATCCGTCTTGGTGCGGATGCCTGGACCGGAGAGCAAACCGCAGCATGCTGCGGTTTGTTCTCCGGTCTGAAGACGGAACGGAATGCTTTCAGGAGCCTCCGTTGTCTTCAGTTCAGTTTTGTCCCCATTGACAATGAATGGGGACAAAACTGAAGCGTTTTATTCCGGTATTGAGCCCCTATGACGGAACTCAATACCGGAATTTTAAAACGCTAGTGTGAAAGTAGCCTTAGCAGAGAGGCAAGCTGACATCACAGGTCATGTGACCCTCATTGAAACCTTACAAACAAGCAGCTTTAGAAGCAGAAAGTGTATGGAAAAGCTGTTGTATTTGACTAGTTAGAAACATACAAAGGACAATAAAATAACTCGGACAACCCCTTTAAAGAGTTTTTCTGACATTCTTTTGTGAAAGCTTGCAAACGTTTGCAGGACTCTCAAAGCAACCTAGTTCTTCAAGATTTGGAGCTTTTATGGAACAGCTAATTTGATGAGCTTGTGTGAGCCCACCTACGTTGCACAGTTGAGAATAAAGTTGAAGTTAGGTCAGGCCATTAACATTTCTGGAGTCTGCGTGTGGCGCAAACTGGTCCTATCTCTCGGATTTCTATATATAGTTATTCCGGCCGTGACCGTGAGCTCCAGGTATTTCTTACTTGATCTAACATTTATTGTTCTCTCCTTAGCAACGGTGCCTGTTTTCTCAAACACTTTGGAAGAACTCCTCCAGATCTCGTATAATACTGAGTCAGCCTCTGAGTGCGCTTCTCGCCATGTCACTCGGGTAAGCTCAGACGGGGACAAATTATGTTTTGCCGATTACTTGGGTTACGGCTTCTTTAAAATTAAACAGAGCTGCAGCAACTGGGAGTGAAGAAGCGAGCAGATTCTACCAGATATGAAAATTGACACTGGGATGGATGGTTTTTTTTAGTTAACTGTGTTGACTTCAGATCAGGTTCCTGGAAGCACTGTAAACCATTCATTCTAACACGCGGCCAAAGTAAATGTAAGATAAATATTCCGCCAACCCGTTTCGTTAAAGGACAGGAAGAACGATTGCAGCCATATTCAGTGTATTACCGGCAGGAGCAATGTTAGTCAACGCTCCCAGCTGCTTATTACTGTATCAATCTTGTAAATAATTTCCAGAAAGTAGGTACCGACAACTTTTTTTTAAAGATAAAGGGGGAAATTTTTCATTCCCTTGTGCTACCCAAAGGGGGTGCGGTGAGGCCAGGGCAAGGGCATGACCATTGGCAGAAACGGTCATAAAAAATGGCTGAGATCCAGCCGTCACAGATTTCACTCTGATGCTTGTGCTTCTTCATAAATTACATACCTCATCCAGCAGTGCAGGCCTTATAAAAAGCCAGCATAGCACACACCGGCCTTGATAAATCAGGGCCATATTATTATATCTGCTAAGAAAATACGTGTATTTTTTGGAAATATTTAAAGGGAGCCTGCACAGGTGGAGTGTCTCTCTTTAAGAGAGACATTCCACCTGTGCAGCTACATGATAGAGGACCGATGACCTGTTCATGGTGATAGCTCAGTCATGTGTACAGTGCATTTTATTACATTGGTTTTCCCTGCACGCTAGTCTGGAATCTGGGTCAGGGTGTATGGTACATGTAGAAAGAGAGGAGCTGCTATCTCAGGAGTGTTGGGGTCTCAGAGCTGCATTTATCAGACTTTTACCATTATCAGAAAATTCTTCTGATCCTATAAGGGCAGTAAGGTCTTCTTCATAAAGCCATTATACTCTAAAGATTCTCCCCGCCCCCAGTCCCACCCCTGAGGTTCCACTACAAAGAAGTTAAATGGATTCAACCCCTTTTACATTTACAAACAAGGTGCAAGGGTTAAAAAAAATAAAAAAAGACTTGCCTGTCACCAGTGCTCTGGTTCCCACCAGACAAGAAATGCAATGTGCCATCTACATGCACATCATCACTGCCAACCAATAAGTGGCCTCAGTGGTGATGTGTGCACACACAGTACTTGACCACTGCTACCATTGATTGGCCGATAGTGGCGATGTGTGTAGACGGCACATCACACTGCATTCTCCGGAGTGCTGAGGTCCAGTACTCAGAGCTGCATTGATCAAACTTTTAACCATTATCAGAAAATTCAGTAAGGTCTTCTTCATATAGCCATTATACTCTAAACATTCCCCCCCCCAAGTCCCACCTCTGAGGTTCCACTACAAAGTTAAAGGGATTCTCTGAGACCAGCAAGCCCTATTATATTTACAGACAAGATGCAAGGGTTAAAAAAAAAAAGACACACCTGAATCCTGCGCTCGGATTCCAACAAGGAGCTCCCCTCTCCTCCACTTCTAGTTCCCACCAGACAAGAAGTGCAATGTGCCATCTACATAAATGACACCACTGCCAGCCAATCAGTGGCCTCAGTGGTGATGTGTGCAGACACAGTACTTGGCCGCTGATTGGCCGATAGTGGTGACGTCTGCAGATGGTAGATCACACTTCTGTCAAGTTGAGACTGGAAGCATAGAAGGGGGTGCTGGTGACAGGTTTTCTTTTTGCACATGTCTCGGAGATTATTCCTATGGTTTTTAAATTTGGTTCAGTGGAAAAGAGAGGTGGTCTGGGTGTTGCAGCTACAACATGAACCCTAATAGCTGAGTGATGTCTGACTGCGAATCCCACAGACTTGTAGCTAAGGATATGTGCACATGTGGGACCTTACCACAAGCAATTTTGGTGTGGAAGTTCTGACAGTGGACACGTGGTGTCCACCTCCCATTGTTTGGCACAGTCGGAGTTTAGCGCTACAACTACATCAAGAAAGGACATTTTAAAACCGATATCACGCTAACCAATACAATTCATTTGGGCTATGCGCACATCTGTTTTTTTTTTTTCCCACCGATCCGGCTGAGATATGTCGGCATTGCTGCTTTTTTTACAACCCTCCCCCCCCACCAACAGCAACAAAAAAACAGTCAATTAAATGTACCCCAAAACGGTGCCAGTAAAAATTACAACTCGTCTTGCAAAACACAAGGTTTGTCCACAGATACATTTTTAAAAAGTTACGGCTCTTGGAATGCAATGAAAAAACAAACAAAACAAAAAAACACTCGATCATGAAGGCTCAGAATAGGCTGGTCCTTAAAAGGTTAAAATGCTAATGTGAGCTTAGCCTAAAAGCTTGTTTCCAAAGCTATTTTTGCAGAAAATATATCTTTAGTGAAAAATGCGAATACATTCCAGCAGGCGGACGTAATAAAACCCGCTCAGTGGTTTATCTATAGGCGGTGCAAAGGTCGCAGCTACACTGAAGCCTTTGACCCATAAAAGGACAGTGGTGCTATAAATGTCACGTGAGATTTGGGGGACCTCGTCCAAAAAAAATTTGAACTTACGACACACCGACACCTGCTTACTTGCATTGGCTAATGGGAGTCCAGTCGGTATGGAATCTACTTTGTCATTAGAGCTACTGCTCTGTCTTTTACATGCTTTACAATGCAGCTCTGCTCATAAGCAAACACTTATCCTCCTGTTAGTCCCATTGACATGCATATTAGCAGGTCCCAGTGACTGGCACCCTGTTCTCAGGAAAATTTTCACTCTGTTTCTGTAGCTGACTGGTGATGTATAGGCTATGGACAAAAATCTGATGTCTAAAGCCAGGTCATGTCTAAAAAGTAATCAATTAACACTGTAGGACGTGTAACTATAGCCAGTGCAGACACATATCACATATCTGACACACACAGGGTGAATGACTGAACTTTGTCATAGACCAAGGACACAGACAAGAAATGCTCTCTCCTTTGTGGTGCCATGACTTCCATAATGGAAACTTAAAGAGGCCCTGGGAAAAATCTTAATAGTGGCCCCATGTTATAGGGGTGGGGTCCAACTTGACAGAAGGGTAGGCAGGGTCAGCAATATCATAGCGCAAAAATAACACCCCATCAGAACCATATACCACAGGGCAGCACAATATACTACCCCAAAAGCTGCCCCTCTGTGGTGGCCATCAATAGCTGCCATCTTCTGTCCTCCTCCAGTTGTCTATGGAGCAGGGGGCTTAGGAGGTGAGGTGTGCGCCACAGTAGTTGAGTTCAGAGTGCATGTGTGGCTGCTGGCCGGGGACGCGAGTACCTGATTCTCACAGTTAGGCTACATTCACACGTATTTTGTCCATTCCGTTTTTTTTTGCGGATTGGACAAGGACCCATTCATTTCCCGAACCCGTGTGCTGTCTGTATCCGTATGTCCGTTCCGTAGCCCTGCAAAAAATATAGAGCGTGTCTTATTTTTGTATGTTTTGCGGACAAGGATAGGCATTGTTACAATGGATCCGCAAATAAAAACAAAAAACGGATGCAACAAGGACATCCGTATTTTTTGCGGACTGCAAAATACATGCGGCCGTGTGAATGTAGCCTTAATCACCACTGAGAGCTCATCATGTACCCAGCCTGCGACAGAGAGGAGGGCGTGGGTGGTCCCCTGCGCATTGGCCCACCGGGAAATTTCCCTTTAAGGCTATGGCCTATCCGCCCCTGATTCCATACTAGGATGAAACAAACTGAAGATAGCAGGCGGAGAGACTCTGTAGCTGGCTGGATATCGGAGAGTAGGCGAAACGCATGATGACTTCCATTATTGTGCCGTATCCTCGGTTCACATTGCATTTTGTGAACATGTTTGGAAATCGAGCTCTGGCCACATAGGTCAAGTGTTGCCATAGGCCCCCATTGGGCAGGTATAGGTCAGCAGACCCTTTTTTTAACTCCTTCATCCTTCTAGTCAACTACACTTTTCTATGCCTCTGCATAGGATGAATATGGGCCTGTACTGTACAGTGGGAAATACAGGAGCCTTCTACTGAATGGATCGGTATACCTCCGATGGACACAATCTGAACAGAGACTCACTGCATTACCCTGGGCACTGGTGCTGGTCAGCTTCTTCTCTAGTGCACTCCTAGTCAGTACAAACTTGGAGAAAGCCAAGATATTACGTGATTTCTCTTTGCACTTGAATATCCGCTGACCTGGCTGCTGGCCAAGAGAGCAGGTTTACTCTTCAGGGCAAAAATAGAAAAGTTTGAATACAAAATATGAATTGCACATAAATAGATGGAAATATAAGAAAAAATGTAGGAAAATGGCAGGTTCTGTTAGCAGAACATATGGATGTGGGATCACCTAAATTGGGCAACCTAAAGGGGTGTTACAGGCAGATCATTTTTCTTTTGTTAAAATGATCATAAAGGATTAAAAATAATAAAAATAATCATCGCCCAGCACCGGTCGCCGCTCTTCCGATGCTGCTCTCCATTTTGACATGCCAGAAAGGATCACTTATGGCTCGGAAACCCCAAATGCTCAGTGTTAACCGCAGCCCTTTAATATTTTATCTTCTCCGACTTGTCAAATGCCACAATTTCAAGTGGCTCAAGTTTGTTTTTAGTAGAACACATTAAGCCATTTTAGTGCTATTCTTCAAAGAGGAAGACTCAAAACCATATTCAAGAGGGTCTGTCACACCAAAGAACTGAGTGAAGTTACCCGCACAATGATTGGAGAGCATGTGCACCAGGGCTGAGGTCTAGAAGACTGGACCCTCACAGGGAGCAAAACCACTAAAACCTGCAAGTAAATTCTGCAAGGAATCCATCACAGGGTTCATCTCTTGCAATTGGTTGAGAACCCACCGAGAACGGTTCCGTCCACAGTCGAATGGGTATGAGGAGCTCCTAACAGATGACTGGGGGGATTTGCCTGATCCTGTTGTTCTCCCAGGATATAAGCCACCATCAGAAATGTCTCCTCTCTTCCCACTGAAGACACGTAGAAGCTTGGTGGAACCAAGAGTGTGAGTATCAGAAAACTGGGAGGGTCAGGAGACATGGGTCGGCTGATAGCTACTGAATGTGTATGGCCAGCTTTAATCTGGAGGACAATCGTTCCATCAATGCCTCACAGTTCAGCGATTTCCTATCTTTAGGCTGGTAACATAAAAAGCTATTTATACAGGTCCAAGAAATGGCGTACAAATAGCACCACATGAAAAAAACTGCCAATATTACTTTTATTACACATGTTATATATACACATTACAGACACTCTTCTATGGAGAACACTCAATGACATTTAATATGTCCTTCGGAACAAAGCTTTAAAGGGGTTTCTGAGATCTTTACACTGATGGCCTATCCTCTGGACATCCGGGACCTCCGCCAATCAGCTGTTTAAGAAGGCCTTCT
The DNA here is from genome assembly GCA_900303285.1 of Rhinella marina. NCBI lineage: Eukaryota > Metazoa > Chordata > Amphibia > Anura > Bufonidae > Rhinella > Rhinella marina. The sequence goes on from ONZH01031121.1 coordinate 18,379, forward strand.
CGCAGCTTTCCCTAGGCCATGTTACGTCATGTTCATCGTTCGGTCACGTGGCCTTGTCTCTGCTCGCCAAGTACAATGCCGTACATTGTATAGCGGCTCTGATTGGTATCACAGCTCAGCCCCATTCACTTCTATGAGGATGAGCTGCCTATAGGCCATGTGACTGATGAACGTGATGTAATATGGCCTAGGGAAAGCCCTGAGAAGGCCGCAAGAGCCGATGCCTTCTCAAACAGCTGATCGGCAGAGGTACCGGGTGTCGGATCCCCACCGATCAGCTACTGATGACCTATTGAGAGGATAGGTCTTTAGTAAAAAGATCTAAGAAAACTTTTAAAGGGGTTCTCAATCAACAAGCGTTTGATCTATGGAAGCCTCACCAATTCGGAGTATGAAGAGGACACAGTGCTGGTACCCCTTCACTCTTTGTTAGCCCCAATGTCCAGTTGTACAGGGAGCCCAAGTAACTGGGGCTGGCTGCAGATTCTTTCACAATGTGTACTGGGAATGTATCCCCCTCATTCTCACAATCCATGGACATCCCAGAGGTCAAATGCTTGACAATCAAAGTGATATGCCATCACTTTGTGAGATGGGAATACCCCCAAAAAATAAAAACATAAAAAATCCCTTATGTCTATAACTAGACAGCGAAACCTAGAGACGACCAAAGAAAATTGCACTGAAAAGGGGTCTTGAGTGGTGGTCCTCTGAATGTAGAGGGCCAGCATGTATTGTGTATGATTGAGAGGAAAATCTAGTCTTGTCAAAGGGGTGGTCTATTGTAGAGATAAAAGACCACTGCCACTAAGGTAAAAAACTGCGTTGAAGTAAACATTTGACATACAATTTGCTGCTTCATGAGGATGAAATGCTGCCACTGGGGCCGCTCCCATAGACGTCAATGAAGGGACACATGCACTTCCACAACCGCCTCTCATTTTGATCTCCATGGCTGTTTTGGCTTTGTGTGGAGGTCGTGGGCCCCCATTATTTTGCCCTACACATATCAGTATATGCTGGGCTTACACAATACATGTCTGAAGCAGAAAACTTCTCTATATAAATTTTTACATTTTCATTTAAAGAATAATTTTAAAAAATGAAAATCAGACATCATATAGTACATGACAATCTCTGTATAACAAAGCTAGAACCATCCCTGTACCTCACATGGGTCCAGAGATCTCCCCATTCATTGCTCTGCTAGATTTATATCAAGCTGACAGCTCAAGGGGAGTGTCTTTTCTGCTGCAGCTTTGGAGGCGTGTCTGTGCTCTGCCTATCACAGCTCAGTAAACAGCTGAAAGATGAAACTGAGCATGTGTGGCCTTTTCCGTGAGCAGGTCAAAGAAATGAGAAATTAAGTGGTCCTATACAAATACATTTTATTGAATAACTCAGTAAATATACAAAATTTTGAATTACATGCAATTACAAAAGTATTCAGATCTAGGTCCTGGTTTGAAAACTGTAGAATATTTTTGTGGGACAACCCCTTTAAAGCTGTCAGCTTTGGGAGAATGTTCTCTCAGGGTGTGTGTCCTTTCTACTGCAGTTGTCTCCCTATCACAGCTCAGGAGGCAGTTGAAGGATGAAACTGAGCATGTGTGGCCATCTCAGTGAGCAGGACAAAGAAGAGCAAACAGCAGGTGGCGCTATACAGATAGAATTTAGTGAATAACTCAGTAGCTATACTAAATTTTTAATTATATACAATCACAAAAGTATTCAGATCCAGGTGCTGGGTTGAAAAATGTAGAATACGTTTAGGATTATCTGTGCAAAATGTCTACCACTGGTCAGGTGGGTTGATGTATCCTGAAACTACACAAAAATGTATAAGAATTGCATGTACACCCACTCATCACAGCAAGGGGCCACATGATGGTACTGTGGGAGAAAAGTACGTCCACTGGAATCGCTTGGAATGCAATTTAAATGGGGTTCCCTGGCTGTAGTACAGTTTAATGAAGGGGGTGCTGGTTTGATGTAAAAAAAAAAGCATAATCCTTGTATAATATATTTTGTGTTTCTGTTACTCACAAATTTTTCTGCTTGCTGTCAAAGAATTCAAACATCTGGATCCTGAAAACCCATATAGACCGAGCACAGTTTTTATCGGAGGAGGTTTTGAGGTACATTTTCCCCTAGGCTTTTCAGCCAGAGCCTGAAGTGGATCCAGCAGAACGGAGAAGTCTAAGTCCTTCCTTTATATTTCCGACTCCTTTCAAATCCACTTCTGGCTTAGGCTGAAAAATCTGCATTGTGCAATAATACAGCTTTATTTATATAAAACAAGTATACAGCAATCCCTGGTTTCACTGGTCTGACTTTCGGTCCTCCCACACCCTTGTGACCTAATCATATCATCTGCCTGAAGCCTCCCCCCATGAAGTACCCTTTGATAACTTTTAGGGAATATGCACACACTGAGTATTAGGTGTGGAAAAGTCGCAGCATAATACAGTACCAGCCAAGTAGATGAGATTTATTAAAGTCTCATCTATACGGTGCAGTGAGGATTTTGAAATCCGTGGCTTGTCAATTGTTTATGCAGATTTGTTTTTTAATCAGATATAATTTTTTATTAATTTTCAAAGACAGAAAAAAGAAAGGATTGGATATACGTTTGTGCAGATTTTAATAGCAGATTTTACCCTTTGCAATGCAAGGAGGAGATCTGGGAAAATCTGCATCAAAATCCACAAGTAATGCGTGGAATTTGGTGCAGAAATGACCAAAAATCCACATAAACTACACTGCCAGGTGCATATACCCATAAAGGGGTTGTGCAACTAAACATATTTTACATTTTTAAAACCAGCACCTGGATTTGAATACTTTTGTAATTACATGTCATAAAAAATTTAGTATAGCCACTGAGATATTTGATATAATGTATCTGTACAGCGCCACTTGCTGTTTTCCTTATTTCTTGCCCACCTGGCTAAGGTGGTCGCACACGCTCAGTTCAACTCATCAACTGCCACCAACCATATCTTCTGTGGTGGTTACAGGGAAAAAGCTACAGCAGAAAGCACACTCTCCCTGGGAAAAGACACTCCACCTGAGAAAGGACACACCCTCTAAGCTGTCAGCTTGATATAAATCTAGCAGAGCAATGAATGTGGAGATCTCTGGATCCATGTGAGGTACGGGGCTGGTTCTAGCTTTGTTAGATACAGATTTGTCATGTACTGTATAATGTCTGATTTTCATTTTTATAATCACAGCATAACCTCTTTAATCTTCTAAGTCCTCAGTATTTAGTGGGGTCTGCTGTTTCCTCTTCTTCCCCCACTATGTCCTCCAGGTCTCCCACCTTCCCAAATTTCTTTGTCTAGTTAACTTCACCTGGAAAACGCTAAAATGGTCCACTTTGCCATCCCAATTAGGGCCCACGCACATGAACGTTGTCTGTTTTGCGGTCTACAAAACACGGATACTGGTCGTGTGCATTCCACATTTTACGGAACGGCTGGCCTCTATTAGAACAGTCCTATCCTTGTCCGTAATGCAGACAAAAATAGGACATGTTTTATTTTTTGCTGCGCCATGGAAAGAACATATTTGGAGGCCCTACTGAAGTGATTGGGTGCCAATCGGATGAGGACCAAAAATACGCTCGCGTGCATGAGCCCTTACTCCAGATGCTATCTCGCATCCCTTGCCTGGCCATACAATAGATGCACATATATAGATTGGAGTATTTTATGATATTGTTTCCCTTTCAGTATCTCGTGCCTCCTACACGGACTTCAATGTTCTACGTTCCTTCCTCATGAACACATGTGCGTCTGTGTTCGGCAATACCCTCCACATGTTCCTCGGTCGTACAGTTTGCATTTCAAGTCCCATTTTATATAACAAAAACTGAAAACCATTGAAAACTAAACCCCTTTCATGTAAAGGACAGCCGGCGCTGCTCCCATGTACTTGTGGAGGTCGGTAATGTCTCAGCGAAGCAATGTCCTCCCATGGACTACTCACACAGGGGCACATACTCAGCGCCATTAGCTGTTTGTCGTGTTCTGGAAAACAAAGGAAATATATTCTTTGCCCGGCTGGAGAAATGGGTGATCAGATAACTGATGCGTGGAGAAGTGGTTCCACTGCATTAATTCAGACATGGAAATGTTCTTCTCTGCCTTCCTGCCGAGGTGACAGCTCCTGGGCGGGCAGCGATTTTCCGCGGCATCAGCTGAAATGAAAAGAAATGACGTCAAATTATAGCGAGGATGAGAAGGTAACCTGTTGCCAGGAAGAGATTCACCCTCCGCACACACCAGTTACAGGGCTTTACTGGTTTTATCACAGAATAACTAAAACTGCCCCTTCTGCTCTCATCAGCTTTTGGAGTGTGCAGAGTATGGATCCTGTATACTTTCTATGGATCCATCACCTTCATTTTAAATCATTTCAATATCTCCGAGCAGTTAATATAATGAAAATATTCATTCACATGAATGTGTTGCCGCCATGACAGTGTAGCGGACCACAAGCCTTGGGTCCACAAAACACAGGCACTGGCCGTGTGGCACTCTGCGTCGTGGTAGGTCTGTAATCCGCAAGATGCAGAAGGTATGTCCGATCTTTCGCTGCATATTACGGATCCATTGAAGTCAATGGCTCTGCACCGCAACACAGGCACGGCGGCCCCACGGCCATGAGAATGTGACCTTACTTCCAGAGATTGATGTTGGCCCTGGTGTCTAAGAGGCTCTGTGATCCCTGTGAGACTTAAAGGGGTTTTCTGATGGAATCGAGTAATTCGACACAAAAAAATCCTCAATGCAATTTTTTTGCACAGAGGATACGTTTGTGTCATGTGACCACGGAGCGGGAGTAAAGTGCTTGCTATTACTTGCCGCTCCGTGGTCACCCGCCGGCCCGCACTCTGCACTGTATCCTGACAGGACATCAGTGCAGCGCGCGGTGAAGAGGAGGATGAGATGTGGAGCAGTGCCGTACAGGAGAGGTAAGTATTCTATTTCACTGGCGCTGGGGACATGGCTAGTAGGGGGAGATGGTGGTGCTGGGAGACACCTGGGGCAAACTGGTGGCACTGTAGGAAGCTGGTGGCACTCTGATAGCACTGGGGGGCAGCTGGTGTAACTGGGGGGGCAGCTGGTGAATGGGCCAGGGCTGCAATGCCAAACGCAGCCACTATACGGTGTAAAGTGCTGTGGTTTCCTCAAACGGCCAATCGGTGGGGTCCAGGGCGTTGGAGCCCTGCCGATCAGTATAAAGAAAAGTCGAAAAAGCCCAGTATTATAAATTGCACATAAAATGCATAGCCAAGTATGGTTGTGTTCACCTTTGTTCTGTTCAACAGTTTTTGAGGGCATACGCTGATCACAGGGGCCAAAATCATATGTGACCAGACCCCTAAGATGCAATTCTGGGATTACCTGGAAGGTGTTTGGTTACTGTGCAGACACATTCCAGCAGGTCGTGGGTTACACAGTCCGAATCTTCATGCAGAGTGAAGAGATCTCGGAGTTCGTCCACGGAAAATCGAATATGTTCTGATTTCTTGGCCAAATCAACAACCGCCCCAGAGAGACCCTGCTTACTTATCTGCCTCTGATAGATCTTCTCTTCTAAAGTCCCTGCAAAATATGGAAATGTACAGGGTCAGAGGTCATCCCTCTAATGGGTTACACTAGTCATGGATGAGACCTGCACCTACCTATATGACATTGCTGGTAAATCTTAGCGGCATGCCATCAATGTCTGAGATGGGTAAAACCTTTTAACGATTTACCATTACAGTTTGCATGATCTCCGATTGCTGTCATTTGGTAGGAACCTTCGTTCTTCGCGTATGTTTGGCTACTTACAAGACACGGCTCTAATAAGTCAGGAACCTGCGTGTTCATCACATAATCAAGAAGGATTTCATTCCCTGAAAGTAATCAATGTAGATTCCCTCTGAATGACAGCAAGCAGAGATCTTGTGAGAAAGAGAACCATCTCGCTAGCGCCACCTTGTGGAGTCAAAATCTGACTTTTTAACAAGCTTTGGGACATGACAAGGGATAATAGCCAAGCCACATATCCACCTATCTTCCCTCGTCATCTCACAAAGCTTGTTAAAAAGTTGGATTTTGACTCATAGGTAGCCACTTCCACAAGATGGCGCTAGCGAGATGGTTCTTTTTCTTGGGAGATACCTCTTTGCATATTGTTTTCCCATGGAGCATTGCTAATAAGTCTCAATACCACGGAGCACTGCCAATAAACCATACAAGGCTGGTGTCTTTGAAAGACATCTGTCAGCAGATTTGTACCTTTGACACTGGCTGACCTGTTACATGTGCACTTGGCAGCTGAAGGCATCTGTGTTGGTCCCATGTTCATATGTGTCCGCATTGCTGAGAAAAATGATATTTTAATATATGCAAATGAGCCTTTAGGAGCAACGGGGGCGTTGAGGTTACACCTAGAGGATCTGCTCTCTCTGCAACTGCCGCGTCCTCTGCACTTTGATTGACAGGGCCAGGCAGTGAAAACGTCACCATGCCTGCCTAACCCTGTCAATCACAGTGCAGAGGATGCGGCAGTTACAGAGAGAGCAGAGCCTCTAGGTGTAACGGCAACACCCCCGTTGCTCCTAGAGGCTCATTTGCATACGTTAAAATATCATATGAACATGGACCAACACAGATGTCTTCAGCTGCCAAGCGCACATGTAACAGGTCAGCCAGTGCAGACCGTATGTAGAAACATTCATTTTAATGGGTCCGCAAAAAAAAAACGTAAGGTACTCTGTGTGCATTCCGTTTCTGTATGTCCATTTTTCCGTTCCGCAAAAAAATAGAACATGTCCTATTATTGTCCGCATTACGGACTAGGATAGGACTGTTCTATTAGGGCCCAGCTGTTCCGATCCACAAAATACAGACGGACGTCATCCGTATTTTTTGCGAACAGCAAAATACATATGGTCGTGTACATGGGCCCTTATTAATAGTCTTCATTAAAAATTTCCAACCATTTAGATTCTGCAAATTGTGTGTGAGTCATTCAATGAGCTGGCGGTGCTGCTGAATCTGACATAAATCTGTCAGAGCTCTGCTCCTGTGTGGTAGGGAGAGTATCACTCAGGCTGCGTATCTGTGTAAAGATACAGCACCCATGGCACACCTTGCAGGAGAAAGGGGAAATCACTCCTCAGCATCAGAGATCCCTAAAGAGCTCTTCAAGGGCAAATCAGTACAGGAATGAAGCTGTGCTGATACATGAGAGCCAGTGATGGCAACAGCATCCTGGACACACAGACCTCACATTATGTATTACCGGGAAGGACACACCCGCATAAGACAAGTCTGAGGTTAGGAGCAGATTGAAAACTGCTCACCAGGGAGGGAAAGGAGGGGGGTCTCAAAATGAATGACTAAATGAAGATAGCACCCTGAAACTTAGTGCAATTATTTTTAACCCAAAGTGAATACTACTACATGTAAAAAAAAAAAATAAAAAAATATATATATATTTTTTTCAATATTATAGTCTTTAAGATCAGGATCTAGGGGCAGAAATTCTAAAGAAATGAAGCAACTTCCTATGAACTTCCATTTAGTTGGTTAGCAAGTAGAAGAAATGGATAGGTGTATGACAGTGGGATCAGACCACACAGTATGTTTGTAGTCTGTTACCATGGGGATGCATGTGTCTTCATAGAAGCTGTATTCCCAAAAATTAGACATTTTGCTAACTTACCTTTTTTTCAATTTTAAATGCACTGGAGCAATGAAATCTGAGTGGCATTAACCAACCTTCCAGAGAAGGGAAGGACAAAGAACTTGGTGACTTGCAGGGGTGTAGCTATAGGGGGTGCAGGGGTAGCAGTCGCTACCGGGCCCAGGAGCCTGAGGGGGCCCAAAGACCCTTGTGCCGCATAAGACGACACCAGTATTATAGAAAGTGCTGGTCAAGTTACACCTCTGGCTGGAGGCAATGGGTTAGGTCAACAATTCAGCATGGGGGGGGGGGGGGGGGGTTAATTTTTGCTTCATGCAGCATGAAGGCTATGTGCTTCCCCTGGCCACAAAACACAGCAGGGGTTTCCGGGACCAGATGTCCTCTCCCCAGCAGTCTGTGAACAATTTTGGGGAGACAGTGCTTTGTAAAATATCACAGTAACTCATCTGGACAGCTCATGGTCCTGGATTTGGTGTGTGGGTTTCTCATGTGTTTTCTGGTTGTGTGTCTATGAGATGGGAGCAGGGACACATGCTGATCTCTGTACAAGATGCGGTATATGTGGGTGCTATACAAGCAACAGTCATCCTTCGGCCTAACCTGAAACTGAGTGATTCAGATTAGATAACTACAAACTTGAGTAATCTTCAGGCTTAACCTATGTACACATTTTCTCAAGTCTGACGGTGGAAGGATCCTTGCCTTACCTTTGTTTAACCCTTTCAGTACCGGAGGCTTTTTCGGTTTTGCGTTTTCATTTTTCTTCCCTATTTTCTGTCAGCCCTAACTTTTTTTTATATTTTCGTTCACAGAGCTGTATGGGGGCTTATTTTCTGCGGGACAAGTTGTACTGTCGAATGCCGCCATTAATTATGGCATAAAATGTAGTGGAAAGCGGTAAAAAAATTCCAAATAGGGGGGAATTGGAAAAAAAAAACGCAATTCCTGGGTTTTGTTCCCACAGCGTTCTGTTTGCGGCAAAACTGACCCATGCCCATCGTTCTCTGGGTCAGTACGATTACAACGATACCCCGTATGTGTAGGTTTGTTATGTTTAAATAGTATAAAAATAAATTAAAACTTTGAAAAAAAAAAAATTTTTTTACATCGTCATATTCTGACCCCCATAACTTTTTTTTAGTTACATCCACTGAGCTGTTTAGGAGCTCATTTTTTGCGGGACAATCCATAGTTTTTATTGATACCATTTTGGAGTGTGCATGACTTTTTGATCACATTTTATTACATTTTTTGGGGTAAGAGAAGTAGTGAAAAATGGTAAATTGGCCATTTTGATCCTTTTTTCCGTTACGCAATTTGCCATATTGGAATTTTATATATATATATTAAAAGTACGGGTGTTTTCGGTCGCGGTGATACCCATGATGTTTATATTTATTGTTATTTAGGTATTTATTTTTTAATTATACGGAAAGGGGGTGATTTAAACTTTTATATTTTTTTAATATATTTTTTAACTTTTTTAAAAAATTTTGTGATTATTTTAAGGCTCAAATATAAGCATATAGATAATGTTTTTTAAGTTTTCATTTTGAACAATCAGGGATTTTGAAAACTCCATTTTAAGTCCCTTTTGCTCATTTCTTATCATGGCCTGCCATCTGGTGGCCAAAATAAGAATTGCAGATTGAAAGCTGTAAACCTCATCAGCGAGGTTTATAGCTTTCAGATCAAGTGCAGACCACACGGGGCGTCTGCACAACACCCGGAAGCGCGCACCTCTGGGTTTAGCGCAATTAGATGCCTTGATCTCGCTTGATCACAGCATCTAATGCCTTTATTTACCGCGATCGGCATTATTGCCGGTTGCGGTAAGTAGCGGCAGGTCTCTGCTGTTTAAAACAGCAGAGACTTGCCGGCCATGATGCCCGCTGCACGTGGGAGCGGGCGTCATGTTCCTACATCGCTCCAGTGCCGTACATGTACGCCGCTGGTATCGAAAGGGTTAAACAGGAGCTGCCACAGGTAAAACTTTGAAATCATATGGCCTTCTTAATCAACGCCGCTCCCTCATGTAAGCTAGTGTTTTTATCTCTGGCGCCCCCTACCGTCTGTTCCAGAATAATCAGGGTAGGAATTCCAGTACCCAATAAGCAAGAATGGCTGTGTTTAGCCAAGGGGGCGGTCATCAGCATGGAGGGGGTGATCTTCACCAGTGGCAGACTGGGAACTTAAAGTGGCCCTGGAAAAAATACTAAATGTGGCCCTCTTTTGTAGTAGGGTCCAAATAGATGGAAGGCAGGACCAGCAATACCATATTGTGGTACATTATACCGCCCCAACAGAGCCAAATACCACAGTCCATCACAAAATACTGCCAGCAGCACGAAATACATCCCCAAAAACTTCCATTGGCCGGGCGTTATGACTGGACAGCATGAAGTGCCAAGCACTGCCTCCTTGGCTAAACATGGCCACCTATGCATATAGAGCACCAGAACTACTGATAATTCGGAAACAGGGGGTAGTTGGTTGATAACAGAGAAAAACAAAAAGCACTCAATTACTCAAGGAAGGTAGGCAGATTTAAAGGGGTTGTCTCACTTCAGGAAATGACATTTATCATGTAGACAACACTAATACAAGGCACTTACTAATGTATTGTGATTGTCCATATTGCCTCCTTTGCTGGCTGAAATCACATTATACACTGCTCGTAGCCTGGGATTATGACCACTCTGCAATCCAGCGGTGGTGGTCGTGCTTGCACACTATAAGAAAAAAGCTCCGTCCTCTCTGATGGTCGAGACTGTGGGAGCGCACAAAGGAATGCATGTGCAGCAGCTCCAGGCCGCCTCGTATCTATGGCCATAACGCCTGGAAATGAGCAGTGTGTAATGTGATGGGAAAAATGATTTCTCTACATGATAAATGCCTTTTGCTGAAGTGAGACAACCTCTTTAAAAGTTTTACCAGATGACAGGTCCTCTTTAAAACCACTTGAGAGTCACATGCAATCTTCCCTGGGTGATCCACTAACGATAATATGAATATTCTCGGCCCGTGTAAAGGGCCCTTAAAGAGAACTCCTGCAAAAATTTTTATTCTCTGACCTGTTAGAAAGGTGCATGATATAATCTGTAGTGAATGTCATCTTCTTATCAGTGACTGTTTCTGTGAGTAAAAACCTCTCTTCTTATTGTAGCTGGGTCATGTGACCAACTCCCTGACCTCCAACTGACCCAGGACAGAAAGCCAGTAACTGCTCTATTCATTCCTATGGGAGCCTCACTTTCAGTCTCATAGGAATACATAGAGAATTAGATGGTCACATGACACAGATAAGAAACTTCAGGATGATAAAAGTCAAAAATTCAGACACTGGTAAGAAAAAGACATTCACTACAGATTACATCATGTACATTTCTAGCAGGACATGGAATAAAATTTTTGTCTGGAGTTCTTCTTTAAGGATGACTTTAGTTATTCATATATAATTTCTATAAATTCTTACAATAACTCCCCATTTATAAAATGATATCTGAACCTATGATGTGAGCTCATCCATTCTCACCTGTGGTCAGGAGCCTGTATATACGGACAGTGTGCTGCTGGCCGTCTCTCCACACACGAGCCATCGCCTGCAACACAGAAAACCACTTTTAACATTTATTCACAATCAGATCGACATCCAATCGTATCTGGTCATAGAGATCTCTACTAGACCAGTCTGGCACAGTAATTACATTTTGCTTGGAGTCTTTAAGTCACTTCTAAGGGCTAGTTCACAAATTGGTTTCTGTCACAAATTGTGAACCAAAAATCGCGGGGGCGAAGGGGTGTGGGGGACGTTGTACGGTTACCGTCTCCCCTGTTCTTTCTTCACTGTGTTCACACGGACATTGTTGAAAACTGTTGCAAAGGCAATATCCACCGTGTGAACTAACCCTAATAAAGAAAATTCTTGAATTCCTTTAAAGCCAAGATGAGCCTGTCGGAGAGCAAGCAATGCAAGTGGAAAAGGATTACAATTCATAAGGACAGGAGAACAGTGACCCTAGTGGCAGAAGTTCATATGTCTCCACAGTTGTCATGGAGGTGGCTTTAAAAGTATTTAAAAGTGTTCTCTGGGCTTGTAATATTGATGACCTATGCTCAGGATAGGTCACCAATTTCAGATCGGCAGGGGTCTGACACCCGGTACCCCCACCGATCATCTGTATGAAGAGAAGGCGCACGCAGTGTGCACGTGTCGTCTCCCTTCTCTCTTCCTGTTCACCGTTGCTTTGTCATAGACTGCAGCAGCGGACAGGAAGAGAAACGGCAAGTGCGCACACCGTCACCTCGTACAGCTGATCGGCAGAGATGCCGGGTGTCGGACACCCACGGATCTGATATTGATGACCTATGCAGAGGATAGGTCATGAATATTAAAAGCCCGGACAACCCCTTTTATATACACTCACTGACAAAAAAAAAACCAAACATAACGCCCGCCCAGATAGAAATGTCAGTTACCTTCAAAACTGAGGCATCCAGTTCTGTAAAGGACTACAGGTGTGGTCTGATTAGACACTGGGTCTTGTCACAAGAGGGTGAAAAAATGCTTCCCTCGCTGCCCTATAAAAAGGCTCTCAGAGGCTACTTTTGGGTAGTGTACCTTGACTGCCAGACATGCTTCTACAACACACTCAAAGACACTTTGACCAGTTGACAGACTTTGACAGTGGCACATCACTGGCCTGAGACATACAGTAGGGTTCTTTTGAAGAACTGCCCGCCATCTATGCTGTTCTGACCTAGCTGTTAGGAGGTGTTGGGAGCAGTGGTTATGTAAAGGCACACATAGTGAACAGGCTCCGGACGGCCCAGACAGACCACAGGTTGAGAGGATTGTTTGATCTGCCAACAAGTACAAACAGCTTCCACGGTTTTGTTGTCCACCATCCAGACATAAGTGGCCCCTTCATTGCACATCCCTGTCTCTGCCCAGACATTTCTAGGAGCTTAGCAGAAGGAAATTTGGTGTCATGGTGCACAATATGTGTCCTGCCATTGACAGCCAGCCACCATCACTTTCGTTTGCAGAGGTGTCATGAATTAAAAACTTGGACTGCTGCAGGCTTGACCCCTATTGTCTTTAGTGACAAATTCAGGTTCTGTTTGGGATCTCATGAAGGTCCGGTTCTAGTATAGAGGCCTCGTGGTGAGTACCTCAATCCTTCCTTTACTATGGAGCTACACACTGCCCCAACTGCTGGTGTGGACATCACATACGACAGTCGGTCACCCCTAGTAGTGATACAAGGGACACTAACAGATCAGCGATATGGGCAGGCAATGAGGTTAACTCATTAGACGTTAGGAAAAACAGCTAAAAACAAGAGCCCAAGAAAACACCAGGCTCTCGGAAGGATGGCACTTACCTGTATGTCATTAGCTGGATTCCAGTCAATGTCATATAAAATTAAATGGCACGCTCCGATCAGGTTCAGACCCACACCGCCCGCTTTGGAGCTAAGTAGGAAGATGAAGTCTGTTGAATACTTGCTATTAAATCCGTCCACAATTTGCTGCCTGTGTGTGACCGGCGTCTGTCCATCCAGTCTGGTGCACTTGTATCCATGCCGCTGACACACGTCTTGTAGTATGTTTAAGGTCTGAGTGTAATGAGAGACCAGAACCACCCTGCAAGATACAACAATCTACAGATCAACTACAGTCAAACCATGAAGAATCGCAGCAGAACGCCACCCCATGGATCACACCCTAGCACCTTATCTCCTCCACCTCAAGAACATCTCTCAAAACTGATCTCTGTAGATACGACTCAAGAGAAATGGCAGAGTATGATCCTCATCACTTCCCCCCTAGACTACTGCAACATCCTTGTCTGGGGCCTTCTAACTTGTGGCCCTCAAAACCACCTTACACTCTGCTCTTCACTGAATCCACCTCTCCCCTCTACCAATCCCATCACTATCCATTGTATAGCGAATTCTTTCCAAAGTCCACAACTTGTCCCCTCCATACATCTCTCTCCTGATATCCCCCCACATGTAATCCCTGATCCCTCTACGACCTATATACCTCTTGTGTGCATCCTCCATACTCTGGATCTCCAGCACATCAGATCTTTCCTTCTTTTGAAAAACCACCGGAAAACGTCCAACTTCAGAACAACCTAAAACTTCACATTTGCCCTCACTTTCTGTCTCCTTCCCTTGTAGACTGTAAGCTCCTGGGGCCATGGTCCTCAATCCCTCGGTACCAGTCTGTCACTCAGTAAGCCCATGTTTATCGTACTAGATGTTTTATTGTCACGTGTTATGCTTTTAACCCTTTTTTACATTTCACATGTTCAGTGCCCTGAAATTGAAGGGGTTGTCTGAGACTAATAACGAAGCCTCAAGCAGGTTTCAGCAGCTATTAGTGAAATATACCTATACAGGCCACCAGGTGGCAGCACTGTATTGTTATATTGAAAATGAAGTGTTCAATGATGGCTAATGATTGCCACCCAGGGTGACGTAAAAAAACAAAAAAAGGGTATAAAAGCACAAACTTATGTTACTCTCCTACTATATCACCTGCAGCTTTTTGGGAAGTTGAAATGACAAAAAATGGCGCATGGCATTAATATAGTTATATTTTAATATTATGGACGTTCTCGCACGCGACAATGCCCATGAAATGAATTTTTTTAATTGGTTAAATATTTCAATTTTGGGGAAAGGGAGGACTTTTTTTTACTTTTAAAAACTTTTTTTTACACTTTTCTTTTTACCCTTTTTTTTTGTTTTTTACGTCACCCTAGGTGGCAATAACTGACAATCATTAGCCATCATTGTACACTTCATTTTCAATATAACAATACAGTGCTGCCACCTGGTGGCCTGTATTGGTATATTTCACTAATAGCTGCTGAAACCTGCTTGAGGCTTCGTTATTATTACAGCGATCCCAGCCAAGGATTCTGCTTCCGAACTGCTCAGATGCCGTGGTCACATTCATGTGCTGCTGGTCTCTGCTGTTTGAAACAGCAGAAACCTGGTGGCTATGGTGCCCACTACACACATGAGCGGGCGCCATGTTTAAAGACATATACGGAGGGGTTCGGAAAGGGATTGACTGGCAATCAGAAGAGGTCATCAGTATCAGCTCAGCGGGGTCCGACACTCCCACTGATCAGCTGCATCGCCATACACTATACAGTGTACAGAGCAGAAGCAGCTGATTGGTGGGAGTTGGACCCCCACAGATCTGATATTGGAGACCTATCCGGAGGATAGGTCATTAGCATGTATGTCCTAGAAATCCCCTTGAAGTGTAAACTGAAAGTCTGAAAATAGTTTTTAATATCTTACTTCCATGCTGAGATATTACTGTTAAGAACTACTGACCAAAAGCCGGAGGCTGCACCACTGAGACACATTAACCATACAAGGTATCCATGGCAACCCAAACCCTGACAGGATTCAACAGGGAAACATACTGTATAGTCATAAGCATTTCAGTAGTGCAGCCTCAGGCTTAGGGTCTGTAAATTCTAATCTTATTCATATCTCGGCAAAGAGGATAAATATTAACAACTAGTTTTCACATTTTTAACGTGCCCTGAGGGGCCTTTAAAGGGGATCTGTCACCAGTGACCTCCCTATCCAGCTGTTTGATTAGACATATAGCTGTGGATCACCAGTTTAAAACACAGTTTTTCTTTTGTTGATCCGAGGTTCCGTTCCCGAGTTATGATACTTTTTCTTAATATGCAAATTCAGCTTTTAGTGCAATGAGGGTGTCACCACTGCTCTTGCATCCACACTCTGCTCCTTTCTGTGGCCAGTCCCTCCCTGGCTGCTTTGATTGACAGGACCAGGCAGTGGTAAAGCAGCCAGGGAGGGGCAAAGCACAGAAAGGAACGGAGCTTGGGTGCAACAAGAGTAATGGTGACACCCTCATTGCACCAAAGACCTAATTTGCATATTAAGAAAAAAACATAACTCAGGAGCAGAACCTCGGATGAACCAAATAAAAACAGCGTTTTAATCCGGTGAAGCACAGCTCTGTGTCTATGCAAACAGCTGGATAGGGAGGTCGCTGGTGACAGATTTCCTTTAACACATGGCTTCTGGTAAGTCTCCTTCAGACTCTTATTAATAATTGCACAGAACTCACCTCTCGGAGGGGCAGTGCTCTCTTATGGCCAATAATAATTTTGTTAAAACCTGCAGTTTTCCTGATTCAGACTCTGTATGCGTGCTATAACCACAGGGAAAGAGCTCGGCCAGCGTTTCATAGAAGCTCTGCTCCTCGCAGTCCACACTGGTGCTCTTCTCCTGAAAGAAGGATTAAAGGAACGAAATTAGAATATCTACCAAGGGCCTCTTCCTCACGAGTGTATTAAATCCGTCTGTATTCCAGCTCCAGAATGTGTTTGAGTTTTGGGATGATATACAGTTACCATCAAGATGTCATCAGTATTGCTTCAGTATTTCATCCGGATTTACATGCGTATTCCTTCCTTGCTGCATTTTTGATGCACTACCAAAGACTATAATTAGGGGTGACTGAATCGACTTCAGATAGTACATCCAAAGTTGATTCGCAAAAAACGTTGTTGTAATACACAGAGCGGGAGTTCCGTACAGTATTAGGGTCCATTCACACGTCCGCAACTGTTTTGTTGGTCCGCCCGCTATAGAAATGCCTTTTCTTGTCCGCGTTTGTCAACAACAATAGGACATGTTCCTTTTTTTTTTTTTCGGGGCCGCGGAACAGAAGTGCGGATGTGGACAGCACACGTCTTTTGCGGCCCCACTGAAAACAAATGGGTCCGCACCTGTTCCGCAAAGTTGACGTGCGAACGGCCCCTCAGAATGGATTGGCTCCGATGGGCTGAAGTTTTTACTTTGCGAAGTCACGTGAGACTTCAGGTAATAACTTCAGGAATTAATTATTACTGTAAAAAAACTTTGGTACCAAACTCGGGTTCGGTTCAGAGGTACCACAGAACTGAAAAAAAGTTATACCAACATATACCAGCCGATTGGTGATAAAATAGACACTCTTTTGGGATCAGGCATATAGAGGCCTCTTTGCTATATGTACCAGAACAGACAGCAGCACATCTGTGGAGCATACGGAAGACACTGGCCAAGATTAACTAATGTGTCTGTGATTAAAAAGTGGTGCAATTTGGTACATCTAGGGTTTCTGCACTTTTTTCCTGACTTGCTCAAAAAGAGGGTGTGGCTTAGCGGGACGGGCAAGGCTTTGTGTGGAAAGGGGTGTGGCCTAATGACAATTCTGGCATAAAAATCTGTCTGAAAGTAAGCCAACCAACAGTCAGTGAAAAGAGTCCATCCCTGCACCAGATGTATCATCCAGCCTGAGCCCCTGTGATAAATCTGCTGCAGGAACAGACAGCCGGTCTAAGGTTACACCATCTATAAGATTATGGGGAAGACACTGAAGTGACTACTGTTAAGGGTGTATTACGCAGCCTGATTTAAAGGGGTATTCCCATCTTAGACAATGGGGACATATCGCTAGGAACAGAGCGGGGAGCGCTACGCCTGGAGGACCTCGGCCACCACCAGGCGCAGCATCCAGCTGCTCTCACTGAAATGAATGGGAGCGCACCACGCATGCGCGGCCACCACTTCCATTCATTTCTATGTAGCCGACGGAAATAGCCGAGCCAGCTATTTTCGCCAGCCCCCATAGAAATTAATGGAGGGCGGCTGCGCATGCGCAGTGCACCCTCCTTCACTTTGGGGGTTCCATTCTCAATATAGGTGAAGGCCCCAGCGGTGGCCTATAAGACAGTGGTGGCATATCCTAGCGATATACCCCCATTGTCTAAGATGGGGATAACCCTTTAACAGGCGCTTGTCGGAAGGAAGCGTTCCTTCCCAGCAACAGTCTGCTCACTAGTGGAGGAGACCACTGCTATTACATGCAGCGATCTCCTCCTCAGTATGTGGAGGAGTGATCACTAATGCCATCTCTCTACCCTATACTGAATCATTGTTTGCCGACAGCAGAGTGTGATTAGATCTGCCACCTGCAAACAATGATTTTTCTTTTAACCTGTTAAAAGATTTGGGCAATCAGCGGCAGTATGACCCTGCCAGATGATGGCTAAAGAGCGTTACTACGAATGCGCATTAGCGATGAATGGATGAACACATAACATTGATAAAACCTGTATAGTGGTCCCTCAAGTTACAATATTAATTGGTTCCAGGACGACCATTGTATGTTGAAACCATTGTAAGTTGAGTAATCGGTTCCAAAGCCCCAAAATGTCATCCAAGATAAGAGAAAATGAGGATTTAAGAAAAATAAGCAGATAACTAAGACAGATAAAACAAGTCCTTACATATAACAGTCAGGAATAGCTGATAACTAGTAACTAATACCGCTATTAAACCAGAGAAGTGACCTTGATTGGTTGGATCTGAATCTGAGACATTGGATGTTGAGTCTGATTTCAACTTACGATGGGTCAGAAAAGTCCATTGTATGTTGAAAATATTGAATCCTGAGGCCATTGTATCTTGAGGGATCACGGTACATCTCACACTGACCTGGATGGTTTTATGAAGCAGATACGGGTGGTTGCACAGTTTCTTCAGTGCCCCAATGCACACGAGATGAGGACTGCTGTCTCCTGAGCCTTGCAAACAACTCGTAACAAGACGAGAGCTCAGGAGCTTTTTGTAAAGATCAAGCTGGAGCTCAGAGGGTCTGCAGAAGACAATGCTCTCAATTTTAGGAGGGAGAAATGTATTAATGACCTCCTGGGTTCTTCGGAGAACAAAAAGGCCTGTTAGACGTCCCAGTTCTGTGGCTCTTTCGTCTCCTAA
The DNA here is from genome assembly GCA_900303285.1 of Rhinella marina. NCBI lineage: Eukaryota > Metazoa > Chordata > Amphibia > Anura > Bufonidae > Rhinella > Rhinella marina. The sequence continues at coordinate 36,921 of ONZH01031121.1, forward strand.
TTTTTTTTCCTCCTAAAAAAAGAAAGAGATGCGTGACATAACTTTAAGTGAATGGGGAACACTAACACATAGCATTTTGGTGGGGGGGCTCTGCTTTGTTACAGTAGGTTCCCACTGGTGTTAAATGGATCCAGTAGGTTCACTGCCAGACCCCACTGACTATAACGGGATCTGGCTGCTGTCCGGCATGAGTACTGTACTGTCCCGTAATTTTTAGGACTGGCAGGGACCCCAGAGGTTGGACTCAAACCGATGATAAAGTAATGGCATATCCTAGCTCTGAGATGGCTAACCTCTGGCTGTGGTAGAACTACAACTCCTAAGATGCACACTTGGTTGGTTGTGCTCAGAACTCCATAGAAATAAATGGAGCATGCTGGGAGTCGTAGAGAGCCAGAGGTTAGCCATCACTGATCTAGTTAAATGCCATCACTTTATATGATGGGAACGCACCTTTAAAGTATGCATCACAATACAGCGGTTTTTACACTTACTTTATTTGCTGAAGGCTCGCGGGATCTAATTATCGGCTCCTCGTATATTTTTCTGTAAGTGGACAGAGAGCCAAGAATTCCTGGATTTACAAAGTCGATCAATGCATAAAACTCCTGGAGATCGTTCTGAATTGGAGTGCCTGGAAAAAAGGAAAGGTCACTCATAACTTTTAAACGTATTTGTAGTTAGCATTAGAAATGATCAATCCTAATGGGTAAGAAAGACAGTAAGAGCTGAATGGGATTTTATCAGGTTGATATGTACTGAAGAGCAAATTGGGGCGACAACTAAACATGGCTGACTTTACTGCCAAATCTATCTAGTTATGCATGAAGACAATTACTTTCCAAATTTCCTAATATCATACAGGGAGATCCCTCCCCTCAATAAGATAAGAGTGGCTAACCAGAAGCACCTCCTAAATCTAGTAGATCCAGTCCATCTAGGTACTACTTAGACGTCTATTCATTTGGATAGCCACATGTAATACTACATTTGGCCTGTAGTGGTCACTTCAGGAGAAATGAGCAGTCTACAGAAACTGTCCCAGGCAAAAGCAGCTGTTTGCCAAGGGTCTCTGGCACTTAAAGGGGTTGTCTCACCTCAGAAAATGGCATTTATCATGTAGGCAAAATTAAATTTGTTGTCTTTTTATTTTTTATATATTTAAGACCTATATTCAGGGTAGGTCATCAATATCAGATCACCGAGACCCGACTGCTGGCACTCCTGCTGATCAGCTGTTTGAAGAGAAAGCAGCGTTTGTATAAGCACTGCCTTCTCTTCACCGTTTACCTGCTCACCGTTGAAAATGCAGCGACCAACAGGATTAATTACGACTCAGCCGTCCCAGACACTTCAACGCGTTTTTTTTTGGTCCGGCCGACAGCCGGCATTTATGCAGTATCATCTCTGACGGAGATGTGAATGCAGCCTAAGGCTCTCATATTAATGGGGTTGTCTGTGACTATACAAATCTCTCAAGTAGACTATGAGGTTTGAGATTGTCGCTTGTCATTACATCCAGAAACAGCCAATGTGGGTAGCAGGTCAAAATTCCTTAAAGAGGACCTGTCACTAGAAATAAGCGAGCATTCTCGAGTGCCATTTTCGTGTATTTGCGTACGCATTTTAAAATTGGTACGCTAACCATACGCATATTTTATTCTGTACACTAATGCGTACGCATTTAAACAATTTGTACGCTATCTGTACGCATTTGTGTACAGATTAAAATATGCGTACGATTAGTGTACCGATTTTAAAATGCGTACGCAAATACACGAAAATGGCACTCGAGCATGCTCGCTCTTCTCTACCTGTCATCACTCCTGACATGTCTGTTTTAATAGCTTCATGCATTCCCCATGTAATAACAATTCTGGAACATCTATTCTTATGTCTCTATGTTGTGCCATTCCTTTATTATTTCTACTAGAAGTTATGAATGAATTGCTAGCAGTCTGCAGTAAGGGTACAGAGGGGAGGTAACCAGTTGGGGGTGTGTCCCTGCACAGTCTGACTCTATCCAATCAGTGCTGCCATGTTCAGACTGTGCAGATACACGCCCCCCAACTTGTTACCTCCCCTCTGTACCCTTACTGCAGACTGCTAGCAATTCATTCATAACTTCTAGTAGAAATAATAAAGGAATGGCACAACACAGAGACATAAGAATAGATGTTCCAGACTTGTTATTACATGGGGAATGTATGAAGCTATTAAAACAGGCATGTCAGGAGTGGTGACAGGTCCTCTTTTATATTGCACAAAATGTTGGTAAATTTCTGTGCAATGGCCTGATCCTTTCCTATTCTCATTGCGCACAGATCACTGCTGAGATGCCCGGGTGGTCCAAACACAGTGAAGCTATTGGTAACAGAGCAAGGACGCAGCATGCCCAGCCTACCACATATTCAATATTTAATGCAGTGGATCCAGGCTGCCATAAAACAGACTCAGCTCGCTGACAGGTTCAAGTAAGCCACTGGAATCTGATTTGCTTCACCATCCTGCTTTAGAACAAGAATTACAGAACAAGATATATGTTAAGAAACTGTTAATAATGCAATTACGGTACCCAATAAAAAAAAAAAAGCCTAGTGCCAGAAAAGCTGAAGTGAAGGGAACAAGAAGAAAAAAAAAAAAAAAAAAAGAGAGAGAAAAGTTACCGGACAGGATGATCCTTCTGCTGCAAGACAAACCGCTGAGCGCTGACGTCGTTTTTATGGAGCTGTTCTTTAAGCGATGGCCCTCGTCACAAATAATGAGATCAAAGCTCAGGTTCTGGAGTAGTTCTAGAGAGCGTAATAACATCTCATAGCTGATGATGAGCACCGAGTACAAAGGAGAACTGATGAAGTCTTCCACTTTGTGATCCTAAAGAGAGGGACACAAAAAGATTCATTGCTATTCACATCACTATGTGCAAGAGAAAGGGCCGGCCACCAGTCCCTAACCCCCGGAGCGTGCAAAGCAAAACTTAGTATGCATTCTCCTCCCCAATTAAATTTGTGCTGAATTTATGACTTTTGTTTATTAAAGGGGTTGTCCCACAAAAAATGTTTTACAGTTTTCAAACCAGCACCTGGATCTGAACACTTCTATAATTACATGTAATTAAAAATTTAGCATAGTTATTCAATAAAATGTATCTGTATAGCGCCGCCTGCTGTTTGTTTTTTTCGTATTTCTTTCACCTGCTCACTGAGAAGGCCGCACATGCTCAGTTTCATCCTTCAAGTGCCTCCTGAGCTGTGATAGGGAGAGCATGGACACGCCTCCTGAGCTGTGATAGGTAGAGCATGGACACGCCCCTTAGCTGCAGCAGAAAAGACACTCCCCTTGAGCTGTCAGCTTGATATAAAGTCATACTCCATCTCACACACTTTATTCGACTTCCTTGTCGGAAAAAGTTGAAAAGCCGCTTTACGAATACGGCGCTTATTCTGAACACCATGTTTCTCAATGTATTTACATCAGAAAACTGGTATAAATACAGTAATTAATCTACTCCATACAGATCTTAATCTTCTGCTTTGCTTCAGTACACTTCTGCTTTGCTGCCACCACTAGGGGGAGCTCAGTTCAAAGGAATTTATAACGCTACCATTGAGCTCAATGGAAGCACTAAAACCTCTTTGCACCCAGCCCCCCCCCCCTTAGTTGTGGCTGTAGAAAAATGCTGTGGTTTTATGTTGAGAACAGGAGGAGTTCAGCACCAGGCTCCATGTGAGGTAAGGAACCTAAAAGAACCATCTAGAGATAAAACCAACTTTCCAATCCAGATGGTTTTGAATCCATGCATTCCGATGGAGTTTTTTTCCCCCTCATTTTGGCCAAGGTGGTGACTCGTTAATAACTTCTAATGTATACGATGGAAATAGAAATCTCCAGAACCGTAGCAGTAAGGCTAGTTTCACACTGGCGTTATTGCTGGATCCGGCAGGGTCCAGTGATAATGGTTCAGTTACTGATAAAACAACCATGTGGATCCGTAATGAACGGATACGGTTGTATTATCTTTAACATCGCTGGGACGGATCCGTCATGAACTCCATTGAAAGTCAATGGAGGATGGATCTGTTTACTAGTGTGTCACACCGAACGGATCCGTCCCCAGTGACTTACAATGGGGGTCTTGAAGGATCCGTCTTAGTGTGGATCCCCAGGACGGAGAGCAAACCACAGCATGTTGCGGTTTGCTCTCCGGTCTGGAGACACAGGTGAACTGAACAGAATGCTTTTAGGAGCATTCCGATCTCTTCAGTTCAATTTTGTCCCTATTGACAATGAATGGGGGCAAAACTGAAGCATTTAGGAGACTTCCTATAAGCTTGTAGGCAGGTGGTACAAAACACCTGTCGCGTTACATGTAATGTTCCCAGCAGTTCTTCCGGTTTGCTGGAGGTGTCTGACAGGAATTGGCTCCTACATTCACATATGGTGGGATTGCAGCTTGATTAAGTCCTTCTGGAAAACTACAGGTGAAATTGTGAGTGCAATCTGTCCTGGATCCCCGCCATTAATGCCTAAGATTCTGTTCTTAAACATAATGCCGCATACGCTAACTGGCTTCAATGTTCCCTTGTGGAGACAGCTAGTTCTCATATCTAAGGCTATGATTCCGCTGTATTGGAAGCAAACGATCCCTCCCCCGATAGTTCACTGGGTACAAAAAGTGGGGCAAGTGGCGAGGGTGGAGGAACTCTGCTCTTCCTCTCCACGGTCTCTCTACAAATATAGGAGAACGTGGAAACCCTGTCAAGACTTTGTGTCCCAGGGAGCTTTCCGGAATTATCTGTCAGTATCATGCTAGATACCATTATCTTGGGACTTTGGTCTCTTTGTTCTCCCTCGTGCGTTCCAGCCACCTACTATATTTCACTATACCTCGGTGTTCCCTTTGCATTGGTTTAGTTTCCATCGCTGGCTTTAGTGTGCGGAGGGTGGGAGACCCGGTGGCAACTTATCTCCACCTGGCTTCCTAACTCTCTGTTACTTATACTACACTCGTGTTCTTAAAAAGTAACTTTGTGCAATACCATCAAAAAGCCCTTGTTTGTATTTGTTTACATTGCTTTATTAAAAAACAATAAAAAACAAAAATACTGAAGCGTTTTATTCCGGTATTGAGCCCCTATGACGGAACTCAATACCGGAATAAAACAACGCAAGTGTGAAAGTAGCCTTAGCTGCAAATTACTTAGCACAAGAACATAAAGTGAATAAACCTGGAGCAGAAATCGAGTAGCTAGGCCGTCCTTACCTGATCCACAGCAAACACTCTCATCCTCTCTGTTCCCAACCACTTCTGAAACTCTTTCCTCCAGTTCTTCACCAGACTCCCTGGGGTCACAATCAGTGCTTTCTTCAAGACAGGCTTCCCTCCATATGGACCTTGGCGTAGAAGAGTCCAGATCAAACAGATACACTGGAGCGTTTTGCCTAGGCCCATCTCATCAGCCAGGATGGCTCCAAATTGTCCACTGACCCTGCGCCAAAAAATGTGATAATTATAGGGGACGACCCATTTCCATATATCTTATCAGAAAATTCTGAGTTAAAGAGGACCTGACATGTCTGGTTTACTAGCTTCATGCATTCCCCATGTAATAACAATTCTGGAACATCTATTCTTATGTCTCTATGTTGTGCCATTCCTTTATTATTTCTACTAGAAGTTATGAATGAATTACTAGCAGTCTGCAGTAATGGTACAGAGGGGAGGTGACCAGTTGGGGGTGTGTACCTGCACAGACTCACTCTATCCAATCAGTGCTGCCATTTTCAGACTGTTCAGGTACACACCCCCAACTGGTTACCTCCCCTCTGTACTCTTACTGCAGACTGCTAGCAATTCATTCATAACTTCTAACAGGAATAATAAAGGAATGGCACAACATACAGTCATAACAATAGATGCTCCAGAATTGTTATTACAAGGGGAATGCATGAAACTATTAAACCAGGCATGTCAGGAGCGGGGACAGGTCCTCTTTAATATAGGTGGGAGTCCCCTGTTCAGGTCCCTTTTAGGTTTGAATGGGTGTAATGATTCATTATTTCCCCTGTGGTGGTGTTGCAGGGAAATTGGACACTAAGGGTACGGCTACACTGCGACATGTGTCTCGCAACATTTATGTCACGCAACATTTTTCTTTTGTAATAGTAGTCAATGGTGTCGCACTACAACATGCTCCAACTTGGATGGATTATTGTGCGACTGTCGTCTCACAGTATGTCGCAGTGCCACACCATTGACTACCATTACAAAAAATGCTGCACAACATTTCTGCGTCAAATAGTCGTACGACCAATGTCGTCACACGGTTCTCTGCGCTCTCCCCCTCCCTTTGTTATCGCACTTCCAGCGATACTCTTCTTCTTTGTGTGGTGCCAAATATCATCAAGGATCTGAAGGGACCGACGACTATCGAATGAACTGGCCGAAAATTAAAATTGTTTTTTTAAATGTTTAATATGTCTATGCCCACACCATGCATATGTACTGTGACTCTGTCAAAGATAAGAATGATTACAACTGTATGAAGAATGCAATTCCATCCTGAAGTAAATAAAAACCTTGTTGATGGTTGCGGAGTAAATAGGACAAGGTGAAGGCAAACCCAAAAGGGAGTTGGGGGGATCTGGTGAAGCAATAAGGAAAGTCCAGCTCTTCGCTGTTTAGGGCGTTGGGAGAGTACTTCACTTTGCCTGTTCACCTTGAGTCTATTTCCCGCAAAAAGGAGGGATTTGTGAGAGAGAGGTTTTTATATATATTGTGTGAAGCCTGTTCTACTCGTCTATGACCACTAGATGGCAGCTAATTAGCTATGTGAGTCACGGGAACACTTTCTTTGTTTTAAGGTTTCAAGATCTCTGTAGGGGGGAGGTTGGAATGTTAATTTGCCTCTTTCAAATTTACCAATGAACTCAGTGTTGAAGTTAGTGAACTACTCCCTTGTGTCAAAGAACCAATCACTCTGCTTAAGTAACACCCCTTTTTGTCTATGTCATACCTACTATTTAAGTGACTGTCTCTTTAATAAACTGGCTCTTGCTTGGGGGATGTGAAGTATTTTCCATGAAACCAACTTGTGTTCTGGTATCATTGTGAAAGTTGTATGTGCACGTACTAATACTTCCAATCGATTTGGCACCACACAAAGAAGAAGAGTATCGCTGGAAGTGCGATAACACCTTCTCTGTGTCATATAGCACCAGGGAGGTGGAGAAGGGTGTGTGGAGGGGGAGGGCATCCAAAAAGGGCAGCTAACACAGGCAGGAAGAAGAAGAACACAAACAGGGCAATTTGCAGGGAGAAGGTAGCAGCATTCTGGACACACAGATCCAGCATATATTACTGGGAGAGACATGTTCAAATTAGAAAAGTCTAAAACTAGGAGCAGGTAATAAACTGTATATCAGGTGGTCTAAAAATGAATTGAAGAATTAAAGCCTGAAACACAACTATCTGAAGATAATCAATAGCACATGCAAGAACAGTTTTCCCAATGTCAATGGGCTTTAAATAAAGAAGCCTTCCGTTCTTACCTCATGCCCATCACACACTCATAGAGAAACAGAATCCCTTCTTTTTGATGGGGTCGTAGATGGACTGCCACATAGGGATCCACCACCACATCTACAACAGGATAGCCGCTTTTATTGAACATTTGCTGGTGATATTTCGATGGTCTCGGCATTACAATAGAGTCTTCCAAGAAAAAAAAAAAAAGATGGAGACAATCCGCTTAGAGGAAAGGTTCACTGAGGTTACATTCTACATACAGTGCTGCTCTGTGACTTTGAGGTTTCTTTCTTCATTCCAAGACTTAAAGGGGTTCTCCGGGCCTTTTCATATTGATGACCTCTCCTCACGATTGGTCATCAATATCAGATTGATGGGGGTCCAGCCAAACAGCTGTATGAGGAGACAGCGTGCGCAGAGTGCCTTCTCTCTTCCTGTTAGCTGCTGCTGTTCCATAGACATACAGCAGGGAGCAGGAAGCGAGATGGCACGTGCGCATCATCTCCTCATACACCTGATCGGCAGGGGTGCCGGGTGTCGGACCCCGCCGATCCGATATCGATGACCTATCCTGAGGACTAGGACCCTATAGTGCCACCAAAACAGCTCTGATCTGTTGAGGCATGGAGATCTCTGAAGGTGTCCTGTGGTATCTGGCATCAAGGCGTTAGCAGAAGATCCTTTAAAGTGTACCTAAACTTACAAATTAACTTTAAGTTCCTTTAAATGTGACAAAATAATTTTTTACTTTTAGGGAAACAGGCCCCTGAAATTAAGGTGTCGATTGCGTTCCAGATTCCGTACTCTCGTACACTGCTGTGTAAAGGGATAAGGGATCACTGAGCACTGTACGGGCAGGAGCTCCACTGGACATTGCTGCTCCTGCTCTGCTAAAGCCTGGCATAGATGGGCTAGATCAGGCTTTAGCAGAATGGTGCACAGGCAGAGACGCGATGTAGTATGGAGCTCATAGCCTGTACTGGACCAATGTATGGAGATCTGGGAAATTAGTCAACACCTTGGACTCTTTGTGATGTTCCTCAAACCATTCCTAAACAATATGTTGTGTTTAAAGGGGTTGTCCTGGTTCAGAGCTGAACCGGGACATACCCATATTTTCACCTAGGCAGCCCCACTAAGATGAGCATCGGAGCATTTCTTCTTAAAGGGGTTGTCCGAGTTATTTTTTTGTCCTTTGTATTTTTCTAACTAGTGAAATACAACAGCTTTTCCACACACTTTCTGCTTCTAAAGCTGCTGGTTTCTCAGGTTTCACTCAGGGTCACATGACCTGTGATGTCATCTTATCTTCCTGCTGTGTGATGTTTCGTGCACAAGCCTCAGAGATCAGATAACAGCCTGTACACCAGACGTCACTGTGATGGCCACGCCCCCCCTACTCTGCCGCTGCTGCTATCTGCTCTCTCCCTGGATTCCTTCAGATAAAACATTAACCCCTTCAGCCAGAACACACTGAAGGCTTTACAACAGCAGCTGCAGATGTAAAGAGACACAGGATCTGCTCTCCTCACCCTACAGACACAGAGCTGACTGGAGCTGATCTGGAGGAGATGCAAAGTACAAGTACAGGTAGGGGGGAGATCCTGTGTGTATCAGCAGTGTCATTGTACAGCTGGGACTTGTAGTCCTACACATACAACATGCTGCTGAGTATTCCAGCAGGCAGACATGTCACTCGGCACTTGTATTCACTCCCTTTACAGAGAAGGGGGGAGGGGCAGAGATTGTTATTACTACAGGTAAACAAAGGCCAGAAGAGAACCAGGGAAATGAGGAAATAGAGATTTTTTTTTTGCCTAAAACTTGCTTAACTTGGTTATATATTGCTGCCCATCAGATTGAAAGTACTATATATTTTTTTTTCATAACTCGGACAACCCCTTTAAACTGTTGAACATAAAAACGTCATTTAAACAATATATCATTTTCTGATGGCACATTTCCTTTTAATGTTTTAATATTATGGCTGATTGGTATATAAGAATAAAGAAATCAAAATGATCAATGCAAAAAGTGAGGCAAAAGTATTTCAACCATTCATATATATTGACAAATAGGTTTTGCATTAAAGGGGTTTTCCAGGATTTTACTACTGATGACCTGTCCTCGGGATAGATCATCAGTATCTGATCAGTAGGGGACCCCCGCCGATCAGCTGTTTGAGAACGCACCGATGCTCCTGTGAGTGCGTCTACCTTCTCACAGCTTACCAAGTACAGCGACCTATCCTGAGGTTAGGTCATCAGTAGCAAAATCCTGGAAAACCCTTTTAAATAGCAGGAAAACCTAAGAATGTATCCCCAATCCCCAGAATAGGGTATAATCTGATGAGTCGGGTCTCAGTCACACTCTATTGAATTCTATGGGAAGGCTGGAAAATGTTGTTCTCGGCTTCTCTTTGTCACGCCCATAGAGTTGAATGGCGCTGCATCGTGCATGTGTGACTGCTGCTCCATTTTCTCCAGCACCTCATTCTTGTGATCAGTGAGGTTCCTAGTGATTGGACCCCCATCCTGTGGATAGGGAAAATGTTGTTATGGTGGGACAACGCCCTAACTTTCCCAAATTGATGGATTTTTCAGTAACTATGGATTTAATCTATCAAGACTGGCATGTACTACACTGGTCCTGAATATGCCTGACCGGCTGGAGGGGGCATGTCATTTATGATGAGGCACAATGCCTCCTCCGGCAGTCCGTGCGACAGATTGGAATCTACTCCAGGTGTACATTTCAGTCGTTATTTACACCAGTTTCTGGGGTAAATGATGATCAATTTGCCGGGGCCAACACCGTATCTTTACAAACTGGCGAGGGCGACATAAAAACACCAGTTGCTACTAGATTTAGTCACAGTGGTGTTTGAAAAGTCACAAAATGTGGCGTAGGGAAATATGTCTGCTCTGAGAGGTCCAAGAAAGTGGTTTGCTGGTTTTATGAATGCTTGGACTATTTAAAGAACTCCCGCAAAAAATGTTATTCTCTGACCTGTTAGAAAGGTGCATGATGTAATCTGTAGTGATTGTCATTTTCTTATCAGAGGCTGAAATTGAGAGTTTCCACTCTCTTCTTATTGTAGCTGGGTCATGTGACCAACTCCCTGACCTCCAACTGACCCAGGACAGGAAGCCAGTAACTGCTCTATTCATTCCTATGAGACTATAAGCGAGGCTCCCATAGAAATACATAGAGAATTAGACTTCCTGTCCACACATAAGTCTATGTGTGAGTTGGTGGGTCTAATTCCCAGTCACATGACACAGATAAGAAACTTTAGGATGATATAACGCAAAAATTCAGCTACTGGTAAGAAAATGACATTCACTACAGATTACATCATGTACATTTCTAGCAGGACACGGAATAAAAATTTTTGCGGGAGTTCTTCTTTAACATACTCCCCCTTCTCATTTGCCGTCAGTGAAGCTGAAAAACATATCCAGCTCACGTGCTCCGTACATGACACACTGTAACAAACCACGACCCTGTGCGAGCAGCACGTCATCAGGACAGGTTTTCGGCCTACATTTGATGTACATACAGGGACGGCACACATTGGAAAGTTTTAGAAATGTATACTTGGTGCGCTGGGATCATGTCGAGGTTTGCAGATCTGGAGGTCTCTTGATGCGCCAATTTCCTTGCTCCTATCTTTCACTGGGTTGGTGAATGGTTTCGGCGGGGCGTAATCTGAAGGTGTCTGGGTGGGCGCCATCACTGCCGAGTGAAAGCAGCGGCCGCTGGTGTAATCTTCTGCTGAGACTGTACCCATCACCTCAATCTCCTTTCCGCCGATCATCAAGGTGTGGCCTTCTTCCAAGCCTTCCAGATCCTTCAGCTTGTATCCCGACCCTGTAAAGGACAACTGTGAGATTATGTAGGAAGAAAAGGCAGGTTACAGGGCCCTCGACCCGACCAAGGACTGTTTACTAAACCTTAGCACCTCCTTATTTAAGGATGGGGTGGTACGAGATACCATGAAGGGGGAACGTGCAACCAGGAGTTAGATACTGATGGTCTCATCAGTCATGGTCCGACTCCAGGCACCCAGCTGTTTGAAGAGGCCTCTTCCTTGGCCGGTGACGTCATGTTCATCAGTCACATGACCTACGTGACACTCAGTCCCATTTAAAGAAGAACTCCCGCAAATAATTTTATTCTCTGACCTGTTAGAAAGGTGCATGATATAATCTGTAGTGATTGTCATTTTCTTATCAGTGACTGTTTCTGTGAGTAAAAACCTCTCTTCTAATTGTAGCTGGGTCATGTGACCAACTCCCTGACCTCCAGCTGACCCAGGACAGAAAGCCAGTAACTGCTCTATTCATTCCTATGGGAGCCTCACTTTCAGTCTCCTAGGAATACATAGAGAATTAGACTTCCTGTCCACACATAAGTCTATGTGTGAGTTGGTGGGTCTAATTGCTGGTCACATGACACAGATAAGAAACTTCAGGATGATATATGTCAAAAATTCAGACACTGGTAAGAAAGTGACATTCACTACAGATTATATCATGTACATTTCGAGCAGGACATGGAATAAAATTTTTGTCGGGAGTTCTCCTTTAAGTGAAGGTGCCTGGCCTGCAATACCAAGCACAGCCACTATACGATGGACGGCGCTGTGCTTGGCAAACTGTAAGAAGGCGCAGTGGCCCCTTCAAACAGCTTATTGTCTGGGTGTGGGGAGTCAGAACCTCACCAATCAGATAGTGATGACATCCCAAGGATAGGCCATCAATACTGAACCTAGGGCTGAAACGATTCATTGATGTACTCGATGAATTCGACACAGAAAATCCTCAATGCAATTTTCTGCATCGAGGATTCGTTTGTGTCACGTGACCACAGAGCGGGAGTAAAATTACTTCCGCTCTGTGGTCTCCGCCGGCTGCAGCAGTTAACAGGTTATACTTACATGAACTGTAGAAGCGCCTTCGTACACGCCCGGCTCTTCCATGGTCCCGCGCTGCACTTTGACCGACGTCACACTGCGTCATGACGCAGTGTGTACGTCAGGAACAATGTGCAGCGCGGGACCATGGAAGAGCCGCGCCGTGTACGGAGGCGCTTCTACAGGACATGTAAGTATTACATCTTAACTGCTGCAGGGGAGAACTGATGGTGGGGGAGGACTGAACCTTGAGGCACTGGGGGGGGGGGGGGGGGGGGCAAGCTGGTGCACTGAGGGGGGGGGGGGCAAGCTGGTGGCACTGGGGCAAGCAGGAGGCACCTGGTGCACTGGGGGGCAGGCTGGAGGCACTGGTGGCAGGCTGGAGATACTGGGGGGCAAGCTGGAGGCCCTGGGAGGCAAATTGGAAGCACCTGGTTGGCACTGGGGCGGCAAGCTGGAGGCACTGGGGGCATACTGGGGAGCCAAGCTGGAGGCACCTGGTGGCCCTGGGAGGCAAGATGGTGGAACTGTGGGGCACTTGATGGCACTGGAGGGCAAGCTGGTGGCATCGGGGAGCAAGCTGGTGGCATCTTATGGCAATGGGGGGGGGGGGGCACATGAAGGCACTTGGGGGCAAGCTGGAGGCACTGGGAGGCAAGCAGGAGGCACCTGGTGGCACTGGGGGGCAAACTGGAGGCACCTGGTGGCACTGGGGGGCAAACTGGAGGCACCTGGTGGCACTGGGGGGCAAACTGGAGGCACCTGGTGGCACTGGGGGCAAGCTGGAGGCACAGGGGCCTGATGGCATTGGGGGTAACTAATGACATAAAGGACTGATGGCACGGGGGGGGGGTCTGCTGACTTAGAAAGGTAAACGTTCTTTTAATTAGCTATTTCTTATTAGAGTACTCGATTAATCGTTGGATTAATCGGTAGATTACTTGATTACTAAAATAATCGTTTACTGCAGCCCTAACTGAACCCCTTTCATTTTTTCATGCATTTTCAGGAGGAATGTTGGGAGTCGTAGTTGCACAGCAGCTGGAGTGCCAAAGGTTGCTATTCTTATCATTGGGTCAGGGTAAGACATAAGGTGGGGCTGTCTTTCAGGAGGAATAACAGAGGAGCAGCAGAGTAGTCAGGTTAAGCATTGAGGAGAAACCTCTTTATATAGTGGTAGGGATCTGGACAAGGTCTCCCTGACAATACTCACTCATAAAGGGCCATGTTATCCTCAGAATCTCTCAGTAGTGCAGCCTCAGGCTCTAGGGCCTGTGACCTGGAGATATTTTTCACATCCTTTCTGCAGCGTTTTTTTTCTCCTTTATCTGTAGGTAAACCTATATTCACACTACCTTTTCCGATATCTTTGCCTTCCATGTCCTTCAATGTCACGGATCTTCCTCTCGCGATGAGAACAGCGTCTCCTTCCCATTTTTTGTGCTTCTTCTTTGACGCTTTGCACCAGACCACGCTGAAGTACTTCTGGGGACAGCTCGCCTCTTCCTCCTCGCTTCTACCGTCCACCATCTGATTTGCTGCTCGGAGGGGAGCGGCCGAACCTACGGAAACCATTGAGTCAGTAGTTATCAAACTGAGAAAAGACCCCATGCAATATGGATATACACATGTAAGGCACCGGACATCGACCTGATGGGTCTGAACATATATAATCTACAGCCACTACCTGTAAGATTGTTAATGGTAGCTGACCAAGGGTGGAGGACACAAACCCAGAGATGGGCCACCAGGGTGAATATGGAAAGGCAAGAATGGAGGAAAAAGGAAAGAATAGGAATCCTCCTTGGCACCAGTCCAGTCAAGCAGCTTCCATTACAAGATCCTGCGGGGTTCTCTCCAGAGGAACCTGCTGACAAAGACGATGTCCAGAAGATGAGAGAAAGATTTCCAACCCCCTACACCAGGGATCAGCAACCTCCGATACTCCAGCTGTTCAAAACTACAACTCCCAGAATCTTCCTTTAACTTCTCGGAGTTACAAATACAGCTGAATAAGTGTGCATGTTGGGAGTAGTAGTTGCACAGCAGCTGGAGTGCCGAAGCTTGCTATCCTTATCATTGGGTCAGGGTAAGACATGGGGGGGGGGGGGGGGGCTGTTTCCATATTCGGAACAAAGTTGCAATACAGAGCCCCACCAAACTAAATATGGGCGGGCTCATCGCCGATCCTGGTTATCTGGCCCCAGTGATGGTCTGAGCGAGAGTTAAAGGAGTTGTCTCACTTCAGTAAGTGGCATTTATCATGTAGAGAAAGTTAATACAAGGCACTTACTAATGTACTGTGAATGTCCATATTGCCTCCTTTGATGGCTGGATTCATTTTACCATCACATTATACACTGCTCGTTTCCATGGTAATGACCACCCTGTAACCCATCAGTGGTGGTCGTGCTTGCACACTAGAGGGGAAAAAAAAAACCTTCCATCTACACAGCAGCGGTGGTTGTAACCTCTGGAAACGAGCCATGTATAACGTGATGGAAAAATGAATCCAGCCAGCAAAGGAGACAATATGGACAATCATAATACATTAGTAAGTGCTTATATTAAAGGGGTTGCCTGCTCTTGTTACATTGATGACTTATCCTCAGGATAGTTCATCAATATCAGATTGGCAGAGGGCATCCCATCACCCCCGCCGATCAGCTGTTTGAAGAGACCGCAGTGCTAGTCCAAGCGCTGCCTTCTCTGCATTGTTTACCTGCTCGCTGTCGACATGAGTGGAATTACAACGGTGCCGTCCCTATTCACTTCAATGGGACGGCTCACATCTGACCCTCAGATTTATGCTGTTGCTTTTCATTGTACATGTCACAGATCCGTTAATCCGAGTGTGGCCATCACCCCCCCCCCCCCACCGCCTTTACCTATTAGAAATCTGCCAGTCGTTAGCAGTGTAAATGCTCTAGCAATGATCGAAATAAAGAGCAAACAACGCAAAATATTGAGCGATTATGGTTTCATGTAATTGAACTTTTTTTTTTTACGTAAAAGACTTGCTAAATCATCGCTTGCCACTCGTTAATGGGAAAATTTATGGGATCATTTCAAAGGATTCTGTATGGAGACGAGGGATCGAAATAGTGATCCCGTCCTCATACTGTGGAGGTGATCACTGCATGTGAATACAGCGCTTCGCCTCCACTTAAAGGAGTTCTCCGAGTTATATATATTGATGAGCTATCCTCAGGATAGGTCATCAAAATCAGATCGGCGGGGGTCCGACACCTGGCAGCTGTTTGAAGAGGAGGCGCGCACCGTACCAGCGCTGCCTCCTCTTCACTGTTTACATGCTGGCCGACACGGGGGTAGTGGTGAGTAGGTGTAATTACACCTCACTGCCCCATTCATTTCTATGGGAAGAATCGCTTCCATACACTTGTATGGGAGTGATTCTTCCCATAGAAATGAATGGGGCGGTGAGGTGTAATTACACCTGCTCACCACTACCCCCGTGTCGGCCAGCATGTAAACAGTGAAGAGGAGGCAGCGCTGGTACGGGTGCGCGCCTCCTCTTCAAACAGCTGCCAGGTGTCGGACCCCCGCCGATCTGATTTTGATGACCTATCCTGAGGATAGCTCATCAATATATATAACTCGGAGAACTCCTTTAACGAGTGAAGGAACGCTTCCTTCATGACAATCTGCTGCTCCTCAGCTCATCCAAATCCACTTTTAGCTCTCATGGACATCACCGTTGGATGTTTTGCAGTCCGCAAAACACGGATACCAGCCGTGCGTGTTCCGCATTTTGCAGAAGGGAAAGGTCGGCCCCTAATATTGCAGCCCCATTGAAGTGAATGGTTCCGCAGTGTTTGATCAGCGATTGAGACACAAAACCAGGTGTGGGGCAAAATGGGTGCAGATGGTTCCATTCTCACTTATCTCCACGCCTGATTCAGTATATTTCCTGTCTGTTTTGCGGACGAGGATAGGACATTTCTATTGAAGTGAAGAAGAAAATGGCAGCATGTACACAACCGGATGTGTTTTGAGGTCCACAATTCGTGGATCTGCAAGACACGGATTACGGCGGAGTGCATGCTGCCATGTTCTTTTTCACCTCAATAGAAATGTCCTATCCTCGTCCGCAAAACAGACAGGAATAGGACATTCATTTTTTTTTTTTGAGGCCCCATTAAAATGAATGAGTCTGCATCCGATCCGCACGAAATACAGGTTGGATGCGGATCAGACATCAAACATGAGGTCGTGTGAATGAGCCCTAATAATCACTAATAGAAATCACTGATCAAACTGAGGTCTCGCTCACATTTCCGTTTTTTAATGGACGTGTGCCATCCTCATTTCCCACAGGCAGCACACGTACCCATTGATTTTAACATGTTGGTTGATGTGAACCAATTGCCCATTGAAGTCTATGGGTCCATGAAAAACCACTGACACAACATGGATGGCATCCATGCTCTGTCAGTGTTTCACTGACCACTGGTAGGAGGTGCTCTGGAAATGAATTATCAGCCCGGCAGTGTCTGTGGAACATGGATGACAAAAAAACAGGATCCTTCATGGACATCTTCACGGATAAAACACAGATTCATTTCCATGGACGTCAAACGGACGCGGAAATGTGACCGAGGTCTGACTGTGTGAAGGTGGCCTTACAACATGGAGGCGAGACAGACACCGAGGAAGAATGAAAGATATAAAACAAAAATACTTGTCATAAACTGCAAGATTATTTTATTCTTCTGAAAAAAAAAAAAAAAAAAAAAAAACACTTATAAACTGGAATTTTCACATTGTCAAGAATGTAATAAAATCACATTTCTTATAAAAACAAAACAAACGTCAGAATTACAAAAATCTATAAAGTGGAAACAAAGAATTTGATGATTTCTTCATAAATAGATGAAATAGAAAATAAAAAAGGATCTGATTTATTGTAATGTTTTCTGTACTTGTATCATTCATTTCCAATAAATACTGCAAAACAATCGCTCATAAGCTAGGTGCCGGTCACAGGATTTAAGGGGGTTCTCCAAGTGTGCCAAGAGCAGATCTCGGGGAGCCAGGCTCACAAGACACAGCTGTTTGCATAGGACTGCACGGCTCCTCCACCGGAAACTCAGAAACCAAAATGTATGTTAAGGAATGAGAGAGTGGCCTACTTTACTTTAAAAGCTTCAAAGGGGTTAAAGAAGAAAGAAATGCCGCCCATATGCCGGGCCCCTCACAATCATTCTACTGACCTGGCTCCCCGCAGCTACTCCTCCTGTCAGGGGCGGTAACGGGGATGAGCCTCCCTAGCGCTTCTGCGTATCACCCCCCCCCCCCCACGGATATATTCATCTGTGGACGGGGAGAAGCAGTGCCAGCCACGCGGGGAGCCAGGTCAGTAGAATCAGTGTGAGGGGCCCGGGCATGAATTGTAGAAGGCTGGATTCCAGACACTTCACAGTCATAACCAATAACATTTCAGTAACTTTATTCTGAGGCTATGAACACCTTAAATGTAAGCAAGATTAAATTTTACTCATTTTTGGTTAAAAAATTTTTTGTAATTGGCCTTTATTAAAAATTTTATTTTTTCTCCTACAGGATTAAGTTTCAGCTTAGATGCTATCCGCTTCACACTGAGCCTAGATGTGTAGCCATCATCTCTGAACTCCTGACAGCTCCATGTCATTAGCAGTTTGATAAGTTAGATGTGTTTTATGAGCTGTCGGGAATTCAGAGATAAGAGCTACACACGTCCAAGCCTCAAAGCAGCAACTTGATGGCTTAGAACGAACGTGGAAGCAAAAATTGGCAGAAACTTAAAGGGGTTGTACGGGTTCAGAGATGAACCTGGACATATCCAGAATTTCACCCCGGCAGCCTGCACGACAAGAGCATCGGAGCATTTCCTGCACTGAATTGCGCATGGCAAAGGCATTTTGCCCAGTCCTGGGCTCTGCCAGGCGGAGGCTTCCGCTCAGCATTGAGCCTGGTGATGTCACTGGCACTGATGGGCGGGCTTTCGCGTTGCCCTAGCCAGTAAAATGGCTAGGGCAGCGCTAAAGCTGGCCCCATGAGAGCCTGCCCGATTTAGCGCAGGGCAAGAAAGCGCATCCGATGCCATTGTCAGGCAGGCTGCCCGGGTGAAAATGTGGGTTAATCCCTTTAACTCTGTAGGACAAAAAATGTTTTTAGCCCGAAATTAGTAAAAAATGCTATGATAAAAAAAAAAGTTGACCCAAAAGATGTTCACAGTCTTTAAAGGGTTATTCTCATTTTAGACAATCGCTAGGATATGCCCCCATTGTCTTATAGGCGCGGGTCCCACCGCTGGGACCCGCACCTATATCCAGAACGGAGCCCCCGAACTGAATGAGGGCGCACTTCGCATGCGCGGCCGCCCTCCATTCATTTCTATGGGGTCGCCGAAAATAGCCGAGCGCTGGCTCGGCTACTTCCGTCGGCTCCATAGAAATTAATGGACGCTGCGCTCCCATTCATTTCTATGAGCGCAGCGGGGAGCTGCGCCTGGTGGTGGCCGGACCCCCGGAAACCCGGGGTCCTCCGGGCGCAGCGCTCCCCGCTCCGTTCTGGCTATAGGTGCGGGTCCTAGCGATATGCCCCCATTGTCTAAGATGAGAATACCCCTTTAAAGGTTTTCTTCTGCTGCCAAATTCTGCTGGTCCGAACATTGCATCGTGGGAGAACAAGGGGCAGTTAGGCTCCGTTCACACCACAATGGGGATAGATGCCAAGACTCCCTGACGTACACCATTGTATCGCCATACCAAGCACACACCGCTAGCCCACTCTTCTGTCCTCCGCTGGGCGAGCGGTGCCCTATGGCTACATTCAGCATGCAGTATGTGTGGGGAACCTTCCCAATGCATACGCCATACATTACTTACATATGGGGGTGTGAGCGGAGCAAACCGCTCGTCTCCCATGCAAGGTCAGATGTTCCTACCTGCTGGACATTGAGACTGTCCACGTACACAATACACTGCTACTGGAGCCCAGATAAACCGCTGACTGTTTCCCAGGGTGACCAGCAGAATTTTGAACGCAGCTCTGTATGTGAATGGATAAAACATAGGATAACATATAGATCTCTATGTGAACTGCTGCTGAAGGTGGAAGGACGTTAGGTCAATACCCCCCATAGCATAAGGCCTCACACACAAACACATCAGTTTTGCAGCCCGCGAAATACGGGTGCGGTCTGTGTGCCATAGACTTCAGTGGGTCCGTATTTTGCTAACATATTCCTATCTTTTAGCGGAAGGGACATATGGATGCGGAGGGAGCACATGAATGATCCGCGTACTTTCCGCATCCATTTGTCCATGTCACAAAGAGATAGAACATGTCCTATACCTGATGGCAAAATGCAGACCCCGGATCTACTGAAGTTGGAGTTTGGACCTGTAACTTTAAACAATCAGCAGATAATAAAATGGATTTTTTTTTTTTTTCCCCGAATTTCATTGGGTCGGCGCTCCTTTATTGGACTCGTGTTCATTATAGTCGCCCCACTAGTTGCAGTTACATTTTAGAGACTTTTATACTGATGACTTGTGTTGAGCGAATCAAGCTTCAGATCCAAGATCAGAAGGCGATTCATTCATAACTTAGTTTGAACGCTGTACGGAGATTCGTCTCCGTACAGCATTGAAACGTATGGGCTCCAGTGAAGGGAAATTCAGACTTTCATATTTAAAAAATTGAAACCATTTTAACCCCCTAACGGTTTTGCCAGAGTGGAGCTCCAGCAGCGGGAAAAGTAGAGGGGGAGGGGCTGCTTTAGATGCTGCTACCTCCTGAATGGTAGCAGCTAGAAACATGCAACTGGTCTTGTTTGAAAACAGACATTCCAAGCTTTCAGACAATACCAGAATGACACCAATATGTTCAGGAAAGAGAAAGATATCACTGATAGAAATCGGGATGCTGTGAATGCAGATGAAACCCAAAGTAAAAACAGTTTTTACTCGCAATTATTCGTGATAACAGTGATTTCTCCTATGTTGCTTGGACTTTAGCTGACAGCCCGGACTGTCAGCTTTCATACAAGACCAGTTGCATGTTTCTAGCTGCTATCATTGAGAAGATATCACCATCTAAAGCAACCTCTCCAGTTAGCTACTTTTCACGTGGCCCGAGCTGGACTCGGGAAAAACAGTTAGGTGGTTAAAACCTGGATCCAAAGTCGTAAAATCGTTTGTCAATGTTACAGAGATACAGACTACAGAGATAATGAATGACACCTCACCGGAGCCCATACAAGGTCCTATCCTCATCAGTGTCTGATCGATGGAGGTCCAGCGCCATCCATTTGATAGCGGCTGTACTTGGTATTACAGCTCAGCCCCATTCACTTCAATGGGATTGTGCTGTGCCTAGGCCGTGTGAGCGATGAAATGATGTCACATGGCCTAGGGTAAGCTTTGAGAAGGCCATGGCACTATTGCAAGTGCCTGCGCCTTCTTAATCAGCTGACTGGCTGGGGCCCCCACAATCAGATACTGATGACCTATCCAGAGAATAGGTCATCAGTATAAAAGTCTTGGAAAACCCCTTGCTGAGACCTGCAGTTCAATATTGGAAGATCGATCACAGTCCGGTGTAACGCTGCAATATCCAGACGCACATGTGGCAGCACCTATAAGTTACTATACTCCGGCAGGTCCCGCCGTAATCTTAT
Organism: Rhinella marina; assembly: GCA_900303285.1. Taxonomy (NCBI): domain Eukaryota; kingdom Metazoa; phylum Chordata; class Amphibia; order Anura; family Bufonidae; genus Rhinella; species Rhinella marina. The sequence goes on from ONZH01031121.1 coordinate 58,053, forward strand.
TGCCTTAAACTTCTCCACTTTGATTTTGGCTTTCAGCAATTCCTCTTCTAGATGCTGCCTCCTCTTCAAGCATTCCCGCTTCTCCTTGATGTAAAGTCCGTATTGCTTCTGGTTGTGAAGAATGAGCTGATGCTCTTTCTTTACCAGCTGCAACGTCTCAGGGCTGCAAGCGCAGGTCGTCCTTAGGCGCGAGCAGCTCTGGCTGAAGCATTCTTCTATCCTAGGAAGCGGCGGAGACATGGACAAATTCATATCCACCGAGGAGAGGGACGGAGACACCGACCGCTCCAAGGTGTGCTCAAACTCCAGGTCCTCGGCATCTTCCGACGCTGCCTCTATCCGCGGAGGCACGAGCAGAGATGGAGGCGGCTTCACGTCGTCATCGTCTTGCTCCAGCTCCACGGTGACGGCAGAGATGTGATCCGGTAATGGCGGCGGCAGGAGGTTGTTTATCGACTCCGGCTTCGTGGTCTTCGTTTCACTGAAAAGAAAAGAGAATTGAGTTTGCCTGGGCATCTCTCAACGAGACAGCAGCCCCGACACAGGCAACTGCCCCCGGGGGCAAATAATCTGCCCCTGTACAGACCAGATAACACTATAGAAGGGATTTCAGCGATCTGTTACTTAGGAGTTAAAGGGGTTGTCAACATGATTGCCGTAAGTGTCCGATAGGTTCAAGACCCATCTCTGGGACCAGGTCTGATCTCAAGAACTGGGCCCCACTGGTGCTCGGCTATTTTCGGAAGTCCCATCGCAGTGAACGGAGGCGGTAGTCACACCTATAGGTCATCTGTGGCATATCCTATGGAAACCCCTTTAAGGTGAAGTACTGAAGTACCGCCCTCCAGCTGCTGACTGTCCGTGTACAACCGTGAATTGGCGTCTGGATGGCGGCAGGTGTGGGGGCCGAATCTCTTGAATACACTGTCTCCTCAAGTAGCCAAGCACTGCCTCACATTAACCCCTAAGTGACAGGCCGGTGAAATCAGCTTGTCCGTCACTACACTAGGCTGGCGGATTTGAGGACGCTATACGCACCTGTACCAAATGTATAAAAATGGTGCACAGTAATACGTTCAGCGCAAGCGCAATGTGGCTGCGCCTATTTCAGTAAAGGTGTGCCTGCCGGGGAGTTGCGACTTCACTTCATAAATGCGACGCAAAAGTGATGTACTCAAACTGTCCAAATTTTCACTACGAATCTGTAGGGGGCGCTGAAAACAAACACCCTACTTTTTGAAGCGTGCAGAATCCTGGGGTGCAGGGCTTGAGACAACTGCCCCCCCCTTCACTTCTTACGTCTTTATTCATTTTAAAAATAGGTTACACTTCCTTACAAAGTTGTAGGAGGGCGCCGATAGCCGTACAGCGCAGCTTAACTGTTTACTGGCCTGCCCTGGCAGGGAGAGGGTTAAACTGCCGCCCTATGGGACGATATAAGCCGCAGTGATATCTGCAGCAGAGAACGATTTGTCCAGGCGGAGCAGGGACGGCTGGAGGATCTCCCTAGTACTACCCCCATCCTCCTCACAGGGGCTGAGAATAGCGCTGGGATTGGCCGGCTCCTCCAGCTTTATATCCTAGGACTGGAATTTCAGGTTTGGACTGGCGTGGGGGGGATCCGCCGCCTCCCGTCTGCTGAGTGCGGCTCCCCCTATTAACCCCTTCTGCTCTGTCATTTGCATGTGAAGGGTTTCAGCTTTGTATAGAAAGCAACGGCCGCCGCCCTCGCCTGCCCGCCCACAGCAGCGTTACACCGCCCGTCCCGGAGTCCCTGCGTCTGGCCAAGGGGTAACCAGTCAGAGATGTAACATCTGTTACTGCGCCGTCACGTAGGTTTTCCAGGTCGCTGACTAACTAGATTAGAAGAGGCAGATAAGACAATCAGGTCCCTAGAAAAGCTTCTGTCCCTTTAATTAAAGTTGCAGCAAGTTGCACTAACTCTAAGCTGTTGAGAAAATAGCCGTGTGCAGTGCCAGAAACCACCACCAGGGGGAAGTAGCTCAGACTTGCCATATGATCATATCCAGCGCTGCGGTTAGGGGGTTTTACAGACCACCATATGACGGAGGTATACCCTGACACACGTGTGTGAACGGAGTTATAGCCACATTTAACAGAGCTGAGCTGCAATACCAGATACAGCCCACAAAGAGGTGTGGCGCTGTTCCTTAAAAAAAATAGCTGCCAATAGTCAGCAACCTCCACTTGTAGCACAGCTACCAATCCCAGCTTGCAAACTTGCTCTGTTCTCCCATACAAGTAAATGGAGCATGCTGGGAGTTGTAGTTTCACAGCAGCTGGAGTCTATACCACCCTTAGAGGGTTCTTGGACTCGTTCGCCTATATGCAGCTTGCACGTAGGCGTACGATGACCCACTGTACGGCGGCTTAGGCGCCATGTCAGCACGTTATCTCTCCCCACAGCCCAGTAAGTGTGCACGCTGGGAGTTGTAGTTGCACACCGGCTGGAGTCTGCACCACTCCTAACGGCTCGTCTGCCCATAGGTAGCTTACTGGGAGTCATACGATGACCTGCCGTTACTGCACTGGCGCCCCCGCTGGTGGGAGGACCGCCTAACCACAGGGAGCTGGATCTGAACTGTGATCACATGACTATCCTTTCTAGCCCAAGTTTCTTTAATCTCAGGACTAAACAAGCCCCCCTCCCTGACAACCAGGCCTGACAACCGCAGCACTTACTTGGCTGAGCCGTTGACGACGTTGCCGAACTGCGGGATGATGTCGAGCAGCTTCTTGGTGGCCTCGGTGAGGGTGGGGTCTCCGGGGGCGGCCTTGGCCTGCAGCAGCTCCTGCTTGCCGTGCTCCTTCAGCCTCTTGTAGAGGGTGCGCAGGCCCTGCGGGGTGCGGGGCGGCCTCCCGGGGCCCATGGCGTTGTACTTCTCGGCGATGAGCTCCCAGCAGTTGTTCTTCTCGATGATGACGGAGTGCTTGTTGGTGTGCTCCTCCAGCACGCCGATGTACGGCCGCACCAGCTCCAGCAGGTCCAGCTTCTCGAACACCGTGAAGTTACACGAGCGCGCCTTCATGGTGCTAGGCCTCGGCCCGCGGCAAGAACGCACAGACCCCCGCAACACGATCAGGCTTAAACTAGGTTAAGTCCCGCTCAGGCCTACGCCTACACGGGGGGGAGAGGAGGAGGAGGGCTCATTGGAAATTCCTCCGGCTTTAGTCTGAAGCCAGGAAGTAAGGCTTTAAGACAAGGCCTGACCTACACAGGGGGGCGCGGCCGCTCCTAACACACGGGTCAGCATTTATTACCTCGGGGGGGCAGGAATGAGGTAATAAAGCGGCGGCCGTGGCCTTGAGAACAACCCCCCGGAGCGCCGGCCGTGGCGAACCCCCTAAGAGGGGCCCCATCAGCCTGTGCTCAGGCTCGCCACATTTGCATAATGCTGGTCCTGCTGCCAATCAGGGGCGGGGACGCTTTTTAGGTCACGCCCAAGGCTAAGACTCCGCTGAATAAAGCTCGGCCCGAGCCGGCAGTGCGTGCCCCGGGGGATTGTGGGACCGGCATTGTCCTGGCAGGGGGGAGTTTAACCCCCGGTGTGCTGAACCGAGCACAAAAGAGGCAGCAATGTGTATGAAGCGGCAGGGAAGGGATTACCGCACCTAGCCTCTCCTCAATGGCTGACAACAGAGAGCAATACAATCATCCTGTGCATGAGCCCTTAAAGGGGTTGGCCTATCTCATAAATTTGGGGGCTGACAGGCGCAGGTCCCTTATAGAACCAAAGTGATTCTGAGCATGCACGGCTGCCCTCCATTCATTTCTATGGGAGTGCCAAAAACAGACAAGCGCTGGCTCGGCTATCATCTCCATAGAAGTTAATGGAGTGGTGGCCGCACTTGCGCAGTGCTCTTCCCATTTATTCCAAGCGTGGTGCTCGGCTATTTTTGCCGTTCCCCATAGAAATTAATGGACAGCGGCTGCGCAGGTGCGATCCGCTCACTTTGCAGGCTCCTGTCTCTCCTGTGAGCACCAGGACCTCCTTCCAGCTTACCAAGCACAGCGCCGTACATTGTATAGTGGCTGTCCTTGGTACTGCAGCCCGTTCACTACTTCAATGGGGCTGAGCTGCGCCTAGGCCATGTGACGTCACTTGCCTAGGAAGAGGCCGCAGCACTCACCGGAGCAGTCTCTTCAGCTGATCGGCATCGGCAGGGGTGTCGGGAGTCAGACCATTACTGATCTAATACCAATGGCCTATCCTGAAGATAGCTCATCAATATTAAACAGCTGGCCAATTTCAGTGGGACTGTCCAACCAGTTAAAGTGTATGGGGGCTTTGTGAGTGCACCCTGATGTCAGGAAAGATCAGGATTGGGTAGCTGGATTTCAACATGCCCGATCCTTTTGTTCTCAGGCAGATAAGCTTTCCTCTCCCTGTCTAGGACACATGCACACTTGGCCAAGCATGCATGTGTATTGACCTGTGATGGCGAACCTCCGGCACTCCAGCTGTGCTGAAACTACGACTCCCAAGATGTACACTTGCTTGGCTGTTCTCTGGACTCCATAGAAATGAATGGAGCATGCTGGGAGTTGTAGTTTCACCACAGCTGGAGTGCTGGAAGTTAGCAGGTTCAGGATAGACAGCTGTCGGTTGGCTTGTTCAACTGAGCCAAGTAAAATCTAAGGGGAACTATAGCCATCGGCTTTTCTGGAGGAGATTTAGAGGCAGATTTTCCTGCAGGTTTTTCAGCCAAAGCCAGAAGTGGATTGAAAAGTAATCAGAAATATAAAGGAAGGACTTAGACTTCTCCGTCCTGCTGGATCCACTTCTGGCTTTGGCCAAAAACCTGCCCCAGTTCCAAAAATTTCAGTGTGAACTTACACCTAAGGCTGCTTTCACACAGCTATGGCTAACCTGACTCAAACTCACAGCATGACCAGTCCCTAAGATGCAGAGAGTTCGGCTCACGTGAGCTGCAGTTGGTCCTGGAAACGCGGACCACACACGGCCATGCGAAAGCAGCAATACAAGGACGGCTCGAGTCCATCAGAACAGGAGCCTCCCTCCGTTCTGGCTCATAGAGGGTAGGTCCTCAGCCGGGGTCCCCTCTGTGAGATGTCGTCATAGGCCATGTGGACTGAGGCCGTCTATGAGACAACCCCTTTAACCCCCTAACTGTTTTGCCAGAGTGGAGCTCCAGCAGTGGGAAAAGTAACTAACTGGAGGGGGAGGGCTGTTCTAGATGCTGCTACCTCCTGAATGGTAGCAGCTAGAAACATACAACTGGTCTTGTTTGAAAGCAGACATTCCAAGCTGTCAGACAATACCAAAATGACAGCGAAATGTTCAGGACAGAGGAAGATATCACTGATGGAAATCAGGATGCTGTGAATGCAGCTGAAAATGAAAACTAAAGTAAAAACATTCCTGACTTGATTTCTAACAGTGATTTCTCCTCTGTTTCTTGGACTTTAGCTGTTTGGTCTTGTATGAAAGCCCGGAATGTCAGCTTTCATACAAGACCAGTTGCATGTTTCTAGCTGCTACCATTGAGGAGATAGCAGCATCTAAAGTAGCCTCCCTCCCCGCTCCAGTTATCTGCCCAAGCTGGACTGCGGCAGAACAGTTAGGTGGTTAAAGGGAACTCCGGTTTTCAAATATGTAAAATGATGTGACATCAAATAGTAAGCATAAAGTGTTCTCAATGTAAAGGGTTAACCTCAGCTCTTACCAGTCGGAGGGCTGAACCTGGATACAGCAGCGACTGCCGGCTTCTGGGGGGTGACCGCAGCTGGTCCAGTATGATGGGAGTCACCGCTGCAGCTCCTTTCACATCTGTCTGGAGATACGAGGTCGTCCTTGGGCTTTACCACCAAAAAGGAAAAATGATTATTACATTGGGACTAAGAGGGAAACTGACTCATACATGTAGAAACAAGCCACAGCCTGGAAGCGAATCCCACCTCTACGAGGGCGTTTCTAGAGCCGCATCTCATGGCATTTTCAAATACGTATACACAGTATAATATAGCAATGTGGATAACATGGGGGGGGCAATACAGAAACTTTCACGGAAAGAACTTTCTCTGAAATTTACAGGTAAAGTCGACGCATGCGCAGTAAAGCAGGGTGTACTCATCCCGGCTTCAGATCCTCTTGCGCCGAACTCCAAGAGTGAATGTACGACTAGAATGTGGGCGCATCGAGGAGGCCGGATTAAAAACAACAAGCTATGTGGAGCTGCACAATGGCGCATGCGCAGAGATCTCTGGTGGGCAAGGAGAGGTTTCCAGCGTTCCAGAAGGGTTTAGAGCAAATGCAGTCGAACGTATTTTCTTCCGTTTTTTTCCGAACTATATGCGGAACCATTCATTTCAATGGGTCTACAAAAAAAACCGGCAGTTACTCCGAGTGCATTCTGTTTCCGTATGTCAGTTTTTCCATTGCGCAAAAAAATAGAACATGTCCTATTATTGTCTGCATTACGGACGAGGATAGGGCTGTTCTATTAGGGGCCAGCTGTTCTGTTCCACAGAATACAGAACGCACACGGACGTCATCTTTATTTTTTGCGGACTGCTAAATACATACGGTCGTGTGCATGAGCCCTTAGGCAGAATTATCTGCCGACCAACTTGTCTAGAAACCGCTCGTTAGCATCCAACAGGAGCGGGGAATAAAGATCATTTTTAGTGCATTCAGAAGTAAGATAAAAAACTATAAGAACAGCGTCATAATACCGCACACAGGTTCACACTGAGGGTTTGAGGCAGATTTTCCTGCAGGTTTTTCAGTCAAATTCAGCAGCGGATTTGAAAGGAATCGGAAAAGGGGTTCTCCCATGATTAATGTAAAAAATGAAAATCAGGCATCATATAGTACATGACAATCTATTTCTAACAAAGCTAGAACCAGCCCTGTACCTCACATGGATCCAGAGATCTCCACATTCATTGCTCCAATTGTTCTGCTAGATTTATTTTAGGCTGGCAGCTCAGAGGGCGTGCCCCTTCTGCTGCAGCTGGTGGCAGTTAAAAGGGTTGTCCAGTTTCCCATAATGATAAACAATAAATAATTCCGGACTCCACTGATGTCTTCAAGATCCGATTTAAAGTGGTTGTCAGGGTTCAGAGCTGTGTTTCCTCCTAGCACTGAGCCTGGTGACGTCACCAGTGCAAAGCAAGAGAGAGCATCGGGGCATGAAATGCTCTGATGCTCATATAAGGGAGAATGGACAACCCCTTTAAGGATAATGAGGTCCATCAGGATTACGGTACGGACCCCTGCATTCTGCCTGCAGCAGTATATCATCCTTTTATTTTTGTCTGAACCTCTGCCGCAGATCTGAACCTAGCCTACTATCTGGGAAACGTTGGCGGTAGTGGATTCCGGATATTTCTACGTCTCCATAGAAAACAGCAGGCACTGGAGTCTTTACCTCTAATGTCGTCGTCCCATTCCCCACTGACACGTGCGAAGATGGATTCACTTTAACCGGTGGCACAAAGCGAGGCCTTTTAGCTGCGTTTCCTGCGAGTCGTTGGCTTGGGGCTGCTGACCGCCTCATGCTGGCACTATCTGAAAGAAATCGTGGCGCCCTGTTATACTACAGATACAATTATACCGTTATATTGTAAAGGGGACAGTCCCTCCTGGGGGTAGGACCCTTGCTAATGAGACGTATCCATTCACTCATCCCTAGGGCCTCATGCACACGACCGTATTTTGGGTCCGCACATAGGTGTTGTCTGTGTGCGGTCTGCATTTGTGTGGCCATTGAATGAATTGCACATCATATACTATTCTTGTCCATTTTGCGGAGAAGAACAGGCAGTTCTATTAGGTAAATGTGGCGTGCATGTAGCCTAATTCTAGTTTTTCCACCTGGCGTTAGAGGAGCCTGCCGCTGTTTATCTTCCTTGCTCCACATAATGTCCAAATGTGATGAAGAAAATGGACACCCTATCAGGTGTTTAATGTCGGACTGTGCTTGGTTTGACAACTGGGACTATCGATCTCTGAATAGAAGGGTAGCGTGCACGACGGTCCACCGCTCAGTCAGTCCCATAGAAATGAATGGAGCAGTGGACCAACCTGTGCACTACTGCTCTACAGAGAGAAGGCACTCGAGGCCCCTCCATTTTCGGGATCACTGTGGATCCCTGCGGTTGCAGCCCCCAACAATTCAACATTTGACACCTAGACAGCCAAACTCTTATGTCTTATGACAATGCCCTGATGCCAAGTGACAGGAAGTGCTGAGAGAGGGGAGAATCTGATCCTCTAGGTCGAGGTCTCTATTATTAAGAGACCTTCTCCGGGGTATAAGACCAGACACAGACGAGTAAGTTCAATGTGAGAAATTCGCTGCGTGTGTAAGCAGGGTTCCCTGACCTCTGCTCCTCTGACAGGATCACACATAATACCCTCTGTGTAATTCAGTAGATACGGGTCAGACAGGGACACACAGCATTATAAGTCATTATAAGGGCTCATACACGTGACCGTTGTTTTGGTCCGCATCAGATCCGCATTTTTTGTGAGTCAGATGCAGACCAATTCACATCAATGGGGCTGAGAAGATTCAGAAAACACACTCTTGTTGACAAGGCTCGGCCCGGGGTCTCTACTGTTGACAAGGCTCGGCCCGGGGTCTCTACTGTTGACAAGGCTCGGCCCGGGGTCTCTACTGTTGACAAGGCTCGGCCCGGGGTCTCTACTGTTGACAAGGCTCGGCCCGGGGTCTGTATTATATATGGGACTTGGCCTGTGATGTGCATTTATGTAGGGGGCCGGTCTGATGTCTAAACTTATTTAGGGGGTCTGCACTTGGCTCCATATTTATTTGGGGGGTCTGGTCCGGATTCTATTGGTTTAGTAGGTCTGGGGGGTCTGTATTTTCGGTTCTCTAGAGCCTGCCTGATGTCCATACTGATGATTACAGCCCCCCTGGTATTAGCAGTGTGACTATGGTATATCCACCATTCAGCCCCCGGTAACAATGAAACTATTAGGCGTCACCCAGCTTTCCCAGGCTCTGAACAGAACCACAGGCTGTTTTGATATGTGACAGCTATTAGACCTGTGAGGGTGACACGTCCGTCAGTTCATTGGTGGCTCCCAATGTAGAATAATGTATATAGTCAGTATGTGCCGTACTCACACCCGGGACCGTCAACCAACTCCTAAACCAGCTGCCGGTGTTCACCGCTCAAACCTCCCTCTCTCCCGGCATGCACCACGACCCGCCAATTCCCTTCAGTCACTAAGCAGTGTTACACTCTTTTGCTCGCTAAATAAAGTTTATTGAATTTTTAAAAAAATCCGCGTTCTCTAGTTGCGGTAGCAACGGAGAGTGAGGAGGTTGGATAATCCGCTTGTGTGAATTTTGTTGAAGCGGGGAAGATAAACAGCTGTGCAAGCGCCTCTAGTTACCATAGCAACAAACACACCTAGGCTGTATAAAGTTTATTGAATTAAAAAAAAGTATTTGCTAGTAAATAACAACAGGTATAGTGCTGATCTAACCCCGCCCCCAATCCGTCCTCAGAGCCCGTGCTTCCACGTGATCACGTGACATGGACCTCCCGCGAACCCATACAACCTAGGCACTGACTAGCAGATTGAGCAGCTAGTCAGCCGCAATGGTCACTTTTTCTGTGCAGACACTTCACCTAACCTCCTGCAGTTCACTGTGCGCTACATTGTATGCTATTGGTAGTAGAGAATTAGGCCCCTTGCAGACTGGCCGTGGACACGCACGTCTCCCGCAACATCTGCAGGGCTGGACTCCCGGCACTGATGGGGATGGCATAGCATCAGATTGATTTATGATGCTATGTAACCCTTACAGTACTGGAATGTAATGGATAACATTAACATAATGCTTTCACACAAGCGTCACGGATTTGGACTGGATGCGTTCAGGGTGCGTTCCGGAAAATCCGCACGCAATCGCAGTCAGTTTTGACTGCGATTGCGTATGTTCGTTCAGTTTTTTCCATGTGGGTGCGATGTGTTTTTCACGCGCGTGATTAAAAATTATATGTTTACAAACAACATCTCTTAGCAACCATCAGTGAATCACGCAGACCCTATAAATTCAATGGGGCCAGGGCTGCGTGAAAAACGCACAATATAGAACATGCTGTGATTTTCACGCAACGGCGAACTGATGCGTGAAAAACATTGCTCATGTGAAAAGACCCATTGAAATGAATGAGTCAGGATTCAGTGCGGGTGCAATGCGTTCGCATCATGCATTGCACCTGCGCGGAAATTTCGTCCGTGTGAAAGGGGCCTTAGCTTCCAACAGGGTCCCATTCCTGCTGATTGATGGGGGTGCCACGTGTCAGATCCCCACTGATCTGATATTAATGGTCCCTCCTTCCAAGGATAGGCGTTTTAAGGTCCAGGACAACCCCTTTAAAGACTCATGCACACAACTGTGTGCCAGCTGGGCCCGTGCCACGGTGCACAATGCACGTGCAACAATCGAGGGGCCGCAGCATGCAGACCGCGGACCTATTCACTGGGGTCCACGATCCGACTATCCACACTGCAAAAAAGTAGTCCATTGCCTACAAAGAATAGGGCTTGCCACTTGTGTTCCTGGGATTAAAGGGAACCTGTCATCAACTTTATGCTGACCTCACTGAGGGCAGCATAAAATAGTGACAGAAATGCTGATTTCAGCTGTGTGTCACTCATGAGCTAAAAGTAAGTGGTTGCCAAGAACCAGCATCATAATCATTGCAGCACTGGCCTTGAAAAGAGTCAAATCTGTTTGAGAAGAGTCATGGTTATTCATGAATTCCTGCTCTCCCTGCCCACCTACTGATGACTGACAATCTTCTACCTAGTTTTCTCCCTTTCTGTCTAGGAGAGAACTGCCAATCATCAGCAGATGGACGGGAGAGCAGGAGATTAGGAATAACCATGATTCTTCTCAGGTAGATATGACTCTTTTCAAGGCCTGGGCTACAATGATTATGATGCTGGTTCTTGGCAACCACTTACTTTTCGCTCATGAGTGACACACCGCTGAAATCAGTATTTCTGTCACTATGTTATGCTGCCCTCAGTGAGGTCAGCATAAAGTTGATGACAGGTTCCCTTTAAACTCAGCTCAAACGTTTATGGCTTAGGGCTCATGGACACAAACATATTTTTTCCCTGTCCGTTTAGTTTTTTTGCAGTCTGTTTTCGGAACCATTCACTTCAATGGAGCCACAAAAAAACCGAAATGACTCCATGTGCATTCCATGTCCGTATGTCTGCATGCCTGTTCTGGAAAAAAAAGTACATGTCCTATTATTGTCCACATTACGCATTCTATTATGGCTCGGATGTTCCATTCCACCAAATGCGGAATGCACACAGCTGGTATCTGTGTTTTTCATATCCACAATATGCGGACTGCAAAACACCAACGGTTGTGTGTATGAGCCCTTATCCAGTGGATTTGTGTAACATAGTTGAAAAAACTGCAACGCTAAGAAAAATTAAAGGGGTTGTCCGAGTTATTTATTTGTTGTTTTTATGTTTCTAACTTGTCAGGTATAACAACTTTCCCATATACTTTGTGTTTCTAAAGCTGCTGGTTTCTTAGAGTTGACTGAGGGTCACATGACCTGTGATGTCAGCTTATCTCCCTGGTCTGTGATGTTTCGTGTACAAGCCTCAGAGATCAGATAAGTCTGTACAGAGATGTCACTGGCCACGCCCCCTTTCTTTGCCGGGCTGCTATCTGCTCTCTCTCTGGATTCCTTCAAATAAAACATTAACCCCTTCAGCCAGAACACACTGAGGGCTCAAGGCTTTACAACAAACAGTAGCTGCAGCAGTGAGAGGAGACAAATGCTGGGCAAGGAGCTATAGAGGAATTGTATTGTACAAGAACAGGTAGGGAGAATTTCCTGTGTGTATCAGCAGTGTCATTGTACAGCTGGGACTTGTAGTCCTACACAAACAACATACTGCTGAGTATCCCAGCAGGCAGACATGTCACTCAGCACTTGTATTCACAGCCTTTGCAAAGAAGGGGGGAGGGGCTGAGATTGTTGTTATTGCATGTAAACAAAGACCAGAAGAGAACCAGGGAAATGAGGAAATATAGATTTTTTTTTTTTGCCTAAAACTTGCTGAACTTAGTTATATATTGCTGCCCATCAGATTTACAGTGCTATTTTTTTTTCATAACTTGGACAACCCCTTTAAGTCGGTTTTAGATACGTGGATGGACGGTAAGTTTATTTTTGGTATAGCAGCGGAGCCTTTCTTCTATCCATGTGTGAGAGTGCAGAGTTTTACAATCCAGGGGTCTGTTTTCCAGTGAACAGTGCCGCATTGTATACAGAGCTCAGCCCATGGCCATCCGGTCATCCGAGAGCTGTCTCTTAGGAGACTCATGGCATCTTCTTTCTTTGTCAGGGCAATACAGGAGGGGGAATAAGATTCCAGAGAGGCTCCTCTCCCCAGTACTACCCAGTCCTCTCCTTCACTGCCTCACATCACCTTCACCGGGTAAGTGTTTTCCCTGAATATTTCTTATTCTGTCATAGGATTTGTCATCATACAGCTCTGTCATGGGCTGGGGAATAAGGTGTGAGTTGGCCGGCTATTAAGGGGTGGAGGAGGCCGGATTTTTTTTTTATCATTTCAAATTTACATGTAAATGGATTTCCACATGTTCTTGTCTGTACTGTCATAGGCTATGAGGAATAACATGTATGTTCTCCAGAGGTGGTCAATTCAGGGATGTGAAGTATGAAACGTGTGGGATTTATTTATACGAGGATGACTCTACAGCGAAATAGGGCCATCCCATAAGCACCTCCACATTTGAATACAATGCAATATGATATTGCCTCCAACGTAAATGTGTGTGGGGAGAACAATTCTGGATGTACGGATATATTTTTAAAGAGCATCTGTCAGCAGTTTTGTACCTATGACACTGGCTGACCTGTTACATGTGCGCTTGGCAGCTGAAGACATCTGTGTTGGTCCCATATTCATATGTGCCCGCATTGCTGAGAAAAATTATGTTTTAATATATGCAAATGAGCCTCTAGGAGCAATGTGGTGTTGTCATTACATCTAGAGGCTCCGGTTTGTCTGCCATGCCCTATCTGCTTTGATTGATAGGCAAGAAAAGTGAAAACGTCATCATGCTATGCCCTGTTAATCAAAGTGCAGTGGCAGCAGCAGCTGCAGAGAGAGCAGAGCCTCTAGGTGTAACGGCAATGCCCCTATTGCCCCTAGAGGCTCATTTACATATAATAAAGCATCATTTTTCTCAGCAATGCAGTCACATATGAACATGGGACCAACACAGATGCCTTCAGCTTCCAAGTGCACATGTAACAGGTCAGCCAGTGTCATAGGTACAAATCTGCTGACAGATGCCCTTTAAGTTATGTATGCATTTAGGGTACAGCCACACTGTTTTCTGATGCAGTTTTGGAAGCCAAATTCAGGAGTAGATCATAAAAGGAGAGAAAGTATAAAGGACAGATAGGACGTCTCCTCTTTTTCGAATCCACTCCTGGTTTTGGCATCCAAAACTACATTGAGAAACCTGACCTTGTGGCCATACCCTAAGGAGCCGAAATATACATTAGAGGAATATCTGCCAAACCTGCTGATTTTGGCAAGACTATCTAGTGTGCATGTGAGTCTCCTGACTCTCCCCTGATGGTAGATGCCGGGGAAAAGAAGGGTCAGGCATGTTGGATTCCAACATGCTCAATAAGGTAAGTCACTACCAGAATCCTCTTATTCCCCTCTCCCCATTGAGGGAGTCAGAAGGAATGGGTGTCACCCAACAGCCTTTTGTAAGTGTATGGGTAATACCTGTGCGCTAGTTTTTTTTTGGACAGTACTTTTTCTTGCTTTTAGATTTTTGTAGCATTTTTTAGGCGTTTATGGCCCTGGTGGCATTTCTTTTTACGTGCAGCATGTCCTAACGGTGGGGTATCTAAGGTTCTGACCTGACATGGAGTCTTACTAAGTGCACGCTGGGAGATAATAGTTTCCAAGACTCCTATATAACCCCCAAAGAATTCTGAATAGGGGCTGTATCTAATGAATAGGGCAGAGCGTGATGCTCTCTGAAACTGAAGGGACGCTTTACTATTGGAGTCCTGCAGAATTTCTAATACATGTCATTTCTTTCAGAAGAAGCCATGGGGTACGACATTGAGCGTTTTCTTGGCTACGTGAATGATGGCCTCCTCTGCTGTATATGCCGGGATGTTCTCGAGCAGCCATTACAAGCCCCCTGTGAGCACGCGTTCTGCGCTTCATGTATATATGGATGGCTCGTCCACCACAATAACTGTCCCGAGGACAGACAAGCGCTCGCCGTCACCGATCTACGTGCATTGCACAGGTAATAATAATGATATTGTCACTGAGACCTTGTCAGGCCCCCAAATATATTCTGTGTCTTCTGTGTCACATAATTACATTTACACATGGTACAAAAGAACAAATGGTATCCAAAACTTACCAAACTTGAATGGTGGCGGGTATGTCACCAAATGTGTTTGGTGAGAACACTGCAGATGTGTTACCAGTCTCAGTAGTGCAGCCTCAAGGTTTGGGCCTGTGACTACAAATTCTTACCTCAGTAAAAGGCTTTGGTGCCTCTTCTCATTAGGTCTCTATTAAAGGGGTTTTACCATGATTAAAAGTTATCTCCTGTCTACAGGATGGAGATTACTAGCTGATCAATGAGGGTCCCATCCCCCATACTGGTCTAAGGACAGCGTCTGTCTTCCGGGACATCTTCAAGAGCAGCAGAGCCTGCAAGTAGGTTGCATCACCATCAGATCAGTTGGGTCACTAAAGCGGATCAGAGAGCCAGAGACTGCAGGGATTGGCAAGACAGTGTGAGAATCAGCAACGCTACTGGTGCACACATCTGTTCAGCAAAAAGCAGGAGGCACCTGGTGCAACAACGTTATAATTAACTAAGGCTACTTTCACATTGGTGGCACAGGTGTCTGGCAAGCTGTTCCGGCGGGTGAACAGCCTGCTGGATCCGTGCTGCTGCTACTACACGTCAACAACATGTTGCAATTTTAGTCTGGCTGCCTCTCTGCACACTTGCCGTGCTTCGGCCGGACAGAGTGTAGTTCCGGCCGCAGACGTGCAGTAGCGGCAGCTCGGATCCGGCAGTCTGTTCACCCGTCGGAACAGCCTGCCGGACACCCATGCCGCCAATGTGAAAGTAGTCTTAGTCATCAACAACTGACGGCTTGGACCTCCACTGATTTCGAGAATGGGAGTCCCATCCCCTAGACTGGTTTGAGGACAGCAGCAGTGTACTGGTACATGTATAGTGTAATCAAGAGCAGTGGAGCCTGCTAGTAGGTTGCATTACTGTCAGATTAGTTGGATCACTAAAGCAAATCAGAGAGCCAGAGACTGCAGGGATTGGCATGTTAGTGTGAGAATCAGCAAAGCTACTGGGGACACATCTCTGCAGAGGAGTTCAGCAAAAAGCAAGAGGCACCTAGTGCAACAACATTTAATTAACTAACACATCAGAGACTGACTGCAGAGACCCCACATCAGAGACTGACTGCAGAGTCCTAGCCCCAGACTGGCTTCAAGACAACAGCAGTCTTCCGGTACTTGCGTAGTGTATTCAAGATCACCATCGGTTGGGTCGCTAAACTGGATCAGAGAGCCAGAGACTGCAGGGATTGGCATGTTAGTGTGAGAATCAGCAAGGCTGCCGGGGACACATCTCTGCAGAGGAGTTCAGCAAAAAGCAGAAGGCACGTGCCACAATGTTATGATTAGCTAAGATGTCAGAGACTGTCCTGTTCTAATTGAGCACAGAGACTCGTAAACAGGTCCTGTAACCTCTCCTGACATGTCTGTCCAGGCAACTATTTGCAATCCTCTTGTAATAACAATTCTGGAGCATCTATTCTTATGACTCTATGTTGTGCAATTCCTTTATTATTCCTGCTAAAAGTTCTGAATTAATTAATTAATGAGTTACCTGTTGTGGTTGCACAGTCTTGCACTACCCAATCAGTGCTGCCAGTGTCAGACTGTGCAGGAACACATCTCCAACTGGATCTTCATTGCAAACTGCTAGTAATTCATTCATAACTTCTAGCAGGAATAATGAAGGGATAGCACATCAAAGAGTCATAAGAATAGATGCAGCAGAATTATTTCAAGGGGGATGCTACTAGCTGTCAAAACAGACTTGTCAGGAGAGGTCATAGGTCAGCGGTGCTGCACTGGGAATAAGAACTGGGGGACCAGAACATGGAGACACCAGAGGCAGCACAGAGGACTGGAGCGGCAGGGAGCAGGTAAGTATGAATCCTTAGCTTGGTGGGGCAGGCTGCCGCACTTAGTAAAATATTATTATTACTAGAGAACCCTTTTATGTTTAGAACGAGCAGAGATATAAATGTATAAACTACAAGTTTTACTGAACTTTTCCATAAAAATATATATTAAAGGGGTTGTCCGAGTTATGAAAAAAAAATATATAGCACTGTAAATCTGATGGGCAGCAATATATAATTAAGTTAAGCAAGTTTTAGGAAAAAAAATCTCTATTTCCTAATTTCCCTGGTTCTCTTCTGGCCTTTGTTTACATGCAGTAATAACAATCTCTGCCCCTATACTTGAATACAAGTGCTGAGTGACATGTCTGCCTGCTGGGATACTCAGCAGCATGTTGTATGTGTAGGACTACAAGTCCCAGCTGTACAATGACACTGCTAATACACACAGGATCCCCCCCTACCTGTACTTGCACTTTGCATCTCCTCCAGATCAGCTCCAGTGTCAGCTCTGTGTCTGTAGGGTGAGGAGAGCAGATCCTGTGTCTCTTTACATCTGCAGCTGCTGTTGTAAAGCCTTCAGTGTGTTCTGGCTGAAGGGGTTAATGTTTTATCTGTAGGAATCCAGGGAGAGAGCAGATAGCAGCAACGGCAGAGCAGGGGGGGCGTGGCCAGTGACGTCTCGTGTACAGACTGTTATCTGAACTCTGAGGCTTGTGCACGAAACATCACAGACCAGGGAGGCAAGCTGACATCACAGGTCATGTGACCCTGAGTTAAATCTAAGAAACCAGCAGCTTTAGGACAAAATAATAACTCGGACAACCCCTTTAATCTGCTCAGCTCCTCCTGCTCTATAACCTGCTGACTGCGCCGGATTTTGAGGTGACAGGTCCTCTCTAAGGTGACTCTGTTGCTTCTCATTTCCTGATATCAGTCACACATTCCTCCTCTTTTTCTCTGTGTCTCTAGGTGACACTGGGAATTCAGTCTGCTTCCAGTTAGAATTCCTGCCTTTGTTTCCTAGCAATATTGTAGGGAGAACCTCTAATGAAAACTGGTATTCACCATGGTGCCTGTACATCAGATGTGATCGTAAACCCTCGGCTTTTGCAGTTTTTTTCTTTGTGCACTTAGAGTCTTAATGGCGTCTAATGCTATACTTGGGTTTTTTTTTTTACACACATCTATAAGTATAAATACATTTATAAATACGTTGTTAGGGAACATGCACAAAGCATTGCCATATGTACGGACCCTCTAGGATGGCAAATCAGGGGCCCTACCACAGAGTCAAAAGTACCTTGTGTCCTGCTGTGTGGAGCCTACATGAATTCCCATGTTCTTCTTTCAAAGCAATGCTTCTAGGAAAGAATACCTATGTAATAAAGCAATCGTGAAGACTTTTTTTTTAAAATCAGAGATTCATTAAAAAAAGTGTCTGCCGCTAAAATCAGATCATACAGAAGTATAATGTGGTCCCACAGTGGACCATGGTTGCTGTATTCTAGATACATAGCGTAACTGTATGTATTAGGCCTAAAGTCTATTCAGTTTAAGGGGTATTCTAGGGATAGAAGATAACTATTAGATTGGTGTGGTTCCTACCATTGGGCCCCCACTGATTACCAGAACGGGGACCCCGTACACCTCGCAGCTCCCCTGAAATTACCAGAGCGGCTGGTCGCACATGAGATAGCCAAGTACAGCTCCGATATAAAAGTTATCCCCTATCCTGTGTATATGGGATAACTTCGACCAACCAGAATACCCCTTTAAAGGCTATGTACACCTTCGGAGGAAATTCTTTTTATGATTGCATTTTTTCAATTGGCCTTTCTTAAAAATATTGAGCCGTTCTGTCACAAAGGGTTAACTGTTTTTCTAGCTGTGTGAATCATACTTTCACATTGTGCCGGTCATCTAATAACCCTTATCTCTAAACTATTAAGAGGACATAAACACTTATTTAAGCCACCTTCTTATCAGAATTGATAAGATAAGAACTGAGTTATAATGAGTGTTTAGGAGGTCAGAGAGCAGAGATAAGGAAAAGGAGCCCATCTGATCCTGGTCTGACGGAAAAGACAGAAAATCCAAAGGGTGCTACTAGAGAATCTCAGCTCTGTACAGAAAAAAAGGACACCATATTTTTTTTTAGAAAACTAATTAAAAAAAATGATTTTTATCTCAAAATACAATGTACAATAATAATAATAATAATAATAATAGTACAATGCAATAATAAAAAGGTGTACGTAGCCTTTAATAGTTTTATTTGGTTCTGGGGAAGCTAGGTGATAACTTATAAGGCTACCACTACCGATCCTGCTAGGATTGTCACCCAAACACAAAAGGCAGATCACCTGAGTCATTTAAAGATTCATGATACCATTAAAGGGGTTTTCAGAGACTTTTATAGGTCATCAGTATCTGATCGGTGGGGGTCCAACACCTGGGACTCCCATCGATCAGCTGTTTGAGTAGTCACCGGTACTCGCAGTAGCACCGCGCCTTTTTCCAGCTTTGTCTAATTCAGTGGCATCACGTTCATCGGTCATGTGGCCTAGGAGCAGCTCCGCCCCATTGCAGTGAATGTGGCTGAACTACGATACAGTATGTGCCATAAATATATATGGGGGCAAACCCCCTTATAAGGGCTTGTCCAGCCCCTTGAAGATCTTTTTATAACAAATGATTAAATAATGAAAATAACAGACTTAGTAATACCTTACCAACCCCCACTGCTTCAAGGATCTCCCACCGGTCTTCATATCCCAGCAATAATGGGGGGACTGGAAAGGAGTAAATCAGCAGAGCGCATGCACAGAGCCTTGTATTGTAGAGAGGGACCCCAGGGTGAGCGCCCGCAGCCCCTCCGTCCATCACAGTTGCCCACCACTGAGTGAGACTATCTTATAACGTATGTGGAGTAATTTTACACAGTGATATATAACGTGTTAACGACATCAGACTATTTACAGCATGAGCATAAAACGATCATTACTGATTCTGTGTTAAAGGGCATCTGTCAGCAGATTTGTCCCTATGACACTGGCTGACCTGTTACATGTGCACTTGGCATCTGAAGACATCTGTGGTGGTCCCATGTTCATATGTGCCCGCATTGCTGACAAAAATGATGTTTTATTATATGCAAATGAGCCTCTAGGAGCAATGGGGGCGTTGTCGTTACACAAGGGGCTCTGCTCTCTCTGTAACCGACGCACTCTCTCCACTTTGATTGACAGTTCCAGGCACTGAAAACGTCATCACATCTGGCCCTGTCAATCATAGTGGAGATCACAAAGTAAAAGGATATTCCCAGCAGCGAATCATAGTGGAGAAGACACAGCAGCTGCAGAGAGAGCAGAGCTTCTAGGTGTAAAGACAACGCCCCTGTTGCTCCTACAGGCTCATTTGCATATATTAAAACATCATTTTTCTCAGCAATGTGGACACATATGAACATGGGACCAACACAGATGTCTTCAGCTGCCAAGCGCACATGTGGTCAGCCAGTGTCATAGGGACAAAACTGCTGACAGATGTCTTTTAATGGCAACTATATTACATAAGGTT
Organism: Rhinella marina; assembly: GCA_900303285.1. Taxonomy (NCBI): domain Eukaryota; kingdom Metazoa; phylum Chordata; class Amphibia; order Anura; family Bufonidae; genus Rhinella; species Rhinella marina. The sequence continues at coordinate 77,935 of ONZH01031121.1, forward strand.
ATACAAGGTTATTATGCTTCTGTATTTAGATACATGCGGAACGATCTGAGCCGGCTTCAGATCCAGTGTAAGAATTACAGAAGTGGCTGTGAGATGGTTTGTTCTCTGGAATCCATAGAAAAACATGAGAGAGAATGTGAATACAGTCGTATGTCCTGTATAAACGCTGGTGAGTTTCAACATTTAAGGGGTTATCACCTGAAAAACATTTATCATTTATCCACAGAATATGTGGTAAATGTATGATTGCCGGGGCGCCCACGGCTGGGACTGTGTTACCAGCAACAAGGATTTGCCTATTGTCTCATCTTCTCCTGTTTACCAGCATTGTTTAGGGCAGTGGCCATGCAAATACATCTGAGCGCTGGTCAGATGGTCACCTTGCTCTGCTTGGTTCATTTAGGGAGTCATTTCGATTGGTTGACCTTCCTTTAAATGTTCATGCTTTCTGCTCTTTAGTTGCAGGGTATATTGTAAGCTCTGTGCATTTTGTATCCAGAATCCATAGTATTCCTCGTATCCTATTCCAAGCATAGATTTGTCTTGTGTTCCTGTAGTCCTTCTAGGCCCGGGATGGCCAACCTGTGGCTCTCCAGCTGTTGTAAAACTACAATTCCCTCCATGCCCTTCTGTAGGTTGATAGCTGAAGGCAGTCAGGGCATGCTGGGAGTTGTAGTTTTGCAACAGCTGAAGAGCCGCAGGTTGGCCATCCCTGTACTAGGCCCTTCATTGCTGCTAGTCTTGAAGTTCGTTGTGTTCCTCTGGATTCTATATAATTGTATGCTGAGTTTAGTTTTTGTCTCTGGCTTCTTGATCCTTCTTGTTGTCAGTGTCACTTATATTCTTGTCAGTATCATCCATCCTCTGCCTGCCATCTTCTGTCTGTCACCTCCTTTATCCATTTGTGCGGTCATCCTTTGCTATCATGATTCTTCCAGTGTCACTACATGCTTGATAATATTATTCTTGCGACCATCCGGTGGTTATATCATTCATCCCTACTGTAAGTCCTGAGAGAATCTGAGAGCCAGGAGACACCAATATGACCTAGGAAAGAGGACTGCTATAGGTGAAGTCCAGTTCTGCTGTCCTGTTAAAGAAGAACTCCCGCAAAAAAATTTATTCCATGTCCTGCTAGAAATGTACATGATGTAATCTGTAGTGAATGTCATTTTCTTACCAGTGTCTGTATTTTTGACTTATATAATCCTGAAGTTTCTTATCGGTGTCATGTGACTAGGAATTAGACCCACCAACTCACACAGAGACTTATGTGTGGACAGGAAGTCTAATTCTCTATGCATTCCTATGGGAGCCTCACTTTCAGTCTCATAGGAATGAATAGAGCAGTGACTGGCTTCCTGTTCTGGGTCAGTTGGAGGTCAGGGAGTTGGTCACATGACCCAGCTACAATAAGAAGAAGAGGTTATTACTCACAATTTCATTCTCTGATAAGAAGATGACATTCACTATAGATTATATCATGCACCTTTCTAACAGGTCAGAGAATAAAAATTTTTGCGGGAGTTCTTTAATCTCATGTGTACTGTCACATGAATGGACACTGTCAAAATCTGCCATATATTCCGTGTCAGAAACAGCCATGGTATCTGACTTGGTTTTAAATGTCAGTGCCGAAGACTTCTTTTTGGTTTAGCTCCACTGGACATGTCTACTTGGCGGTCTGGAAAACTGCCCTTAAATGATCAGCAGCCGCATGAATGACGGAGCGGACTCCCATTGAAAATAATAGGAGGGGGACAAACGGCTTTTTCAAAAATCCACCACATGAACATAGCCCTTATCTCTGGAGCCTCAAAAAAAACCTGCCTCTAGAAATCTTAGAAATCTGTTGTTTTTTTTCGCTCTGTCATGTAACCAGATATCTGGTCATCAGGGTATCACTAAGATGCATAACTTTGCGGGACCCCCATTTTAGTGATTGTAGTGGTCCCAGCAATCATACCTTTGTCATCTGTCCTGTAGATAGGTGAGGAATGTTTTTGCCGGACAACCCCTTTTATTTCTCGTCCGTTCGTAGTAAAGTTCTATGTGACCTTCCTTGCATTAGGCTGCCCGGTCCAGTTTGAGAGAAGACATCTGGATAGCCACCTGGCAGTGTGTGAACATCGGAGCCGGGAATGCCCCAATGGCTGTGGCTATGCCATCCTAAGTGCCGAAGATCTACAGCACAACTGTATAGCGGAACTCAGGACAGAGCTTGAACTTCTCAGGTGATAGAGACCTCAGTAAATACAATACAGACACATTAGATGCGATTAACTGATCCCGAGTTACCACCTATTAGACTACTATAGTTTATAGCTGCATTCACAATTCTGCAGATGTCAGAGCTGAAAGCTCCCACCTTCTGTCTGCATAGAGCATGCATCAGGGTGATCTCAAATGCGAAACGTTTTTAGGTGGCCAAACAACCTTAGACAGCTTTTTGCTTGCCAGGTGATTGGCGGCATAATTACACAGGACAGGTATCAGGAATGAGCCGTCATACAGACTTTCATTCCCAATAATTGCCCAGATTATCTGACCTAATATGTTTGAGGACAGCACAACTGTTACCCAATATCTCTCCCTCCAGGGAAAATGAGGTTGGATTATAACGCCCCTAAAAGCACTTTTGCACAGGCCGACAGTGCAGGCAATTATTGGGAATACACCGTTCATTCCTGATAATTGCCTGCTACTCAGAGGAGTTGAGAGCAGCATTTACATACTACAATCATCTCTTCTGTTTGGGTCCGAGCAATTGCTACTGTGATTGCTCATCCCCACACAGATTCATTGCTTCTAGGCAGCAGATCCCTGTGTACGTAGGACGATCTGCTGGTCAGAAACAACGATTTTGACCTCTAGCAAGGGTCCGTGTTCCCTACCTTGGATATCCGCTCTCTCCAGCATGATATACAGACATGCGGCAGAGAATTTTTACAATGATTTTGGCGTTCGCATAAACAATGCTTTCATTGATCAGCCGAACCTCTATGCAAACCAATAATGGTGAACGAGCATTCGTACGAATGTTCATTCCTGAGTGAACGGGCCTTTAGAGCCAGAGGTGTCTGCAGTCTGCTATCTATACCTATACAGCTGAACAGAGACATTTAGGCCCCTTGCAGACGAGCGTGTGTCACGCAGCGAGTCCGCATCGCAGCTCCCGGCCTGAACTCCCAGCACTGCTGGGGTCACATAGCATTATACGGATTTATGATGCTATGTAACCCTTACAGTTCTGGAATGTATTAGATAACACTGACATAATGTTGTTAGTGTTATCCAATAGATTCCAGAACTGTAAGTGTTACATAGCATCATAAATGAGTATAATGCTGTGACCCCAGCAGTGCTGGGAGTTCCGGCCGCGAGCGGGCGACTCAGCGTGACACACGCTCGTCTGCACGGGGCCTTATTGGGGAGTTATGACCCATTTTGCGGAGAAAAAAAACAAAACAGACAGTGTAATACAGAAGTATTACCAGCAAATCACACACAATACACCCATAACAATCTACTTTTGTATTTTCCTCCATGTTTAGGGTGAGAGGTGCAAGACGTGCACTTACCGTACTTATATTTCTTCTTTAGATCTGAAATGATATGCAGAGTTGAAGAAGCAAAGCAAGAGATGGAATCCAGACTTGACTCGCAGAGACGACACATGGTCCAGAAAGAGAGTGCGCTACAGGCTGAGATAGAAGAGCTGAAGGTACTTTACATTCATACTGAAGCACATATTTAGGCTACATTTACACGGCAGTTGTTTTTGCCGCCTCTGAGCCACATATTTTGCGGCTCAGACTGGGATCCATTCATTTCTATGGGGCCGCAAAAGATGCGGACAGCACACGGTGTGCTGTCCGCGTCCGTTGCTCCGTGCCCGCAAAAAGAATAGAACATGTCCTATTCTTCTCCGCAATTGCGTTTAGGCATTTCTACGATAGCTGCAGCATGTGCGGTCCGCATAACACAAGGGTCGTGTGATTGTAGCCTTACACGAACATCAGCCTATACAGTAAAATGTAGTTAGTAGGGTCTCCACACTGCTGGGAAGCCCCCCCCCCCACACACATTTCACTGTCGGCCAAACCCATAGTTTTCGTCAGGTTCAGCAGACAGTACATTAATATATATGGGGGTGTAAACCCTATGAATGACAGTGTACCAGACATTACCTTGTTTGATGCTAGATAAGGCAATGTGTGCTTATGTGTTACAGAATAGCATCTCGTCAGCCATAGATGGTGACTACAGATGAGACAATTGATTCATACAGATCAATTCATCTCATCAAGATTTATTTACCTGTACTGACATAACTGGACATCTCACCTGGCCCCTACACCGTTTCTTCAAGTCGCTGCGCACCGACACTTAGATCAGGGATACAGGCGTGAGATCGTCATGGCCTAGTCATGAAGTGGCAGGTGGGGTGTTTCTTCTGCAGCAAGAACAGCCCCTCAAGGTGAAGGACTGTTGCTGATGAGATAAATCGATTGGTCCATCACTAATGGTGATGTTTAGTGTCTGGATTGGTCTTTAGGTGCGCTAACTCGCTTCTAGTCTTATATGAAAAGTGTAGGTGAGAGTGATTGTGGAAAGGTGAGTAACCTCCTCTAGTCTCATCCAAGACCCGTGCAGTGAGTGGTGTACGTGACATTGGACCTAAAAGGGCATGCCATCAGCAGATGGACACTTAGTTTAAAGGGGTTCTCCAGGAATGAAAATACTTAAAGGGGTTATCCCACGAATAATGTAATAAATGAAAATCAGACATCATATAGTCCATGACAACCTCTTTCTAATAAAGCTGGAACCAGCCCTGTACCTCACATGGATCCAGAGATCTCCTCATTCATTGCTCTGCTAGATTTATATCAAGCTGACAGCTCCAGGGGAGGGTCATTTCTGCTGCAGCTAAGGGGGCGTGTCTCAGCTCTCCCAATCACAGCTCAGGAGGCAGTTAAAAGTTGAAACTGAGCATGTGCAGCCTTCTCAGTGAATAGGTCAAAGAAATAAGAAATTAAGTGGTCTTATACAGATATATGTTATTGAATAACTCAGTAGCTATACAAAATTTGTAATTATATGCAATTACAAAAGTATTCAGATCCAGGTACTGGTTTGAAAACTGTAAAATATTTTTCGTGGGACAACCCCTTTAAATGTTACTTCACTATAAATATATTCCCAAATACCTTTCATTAGTTATAATGGCTCGTTTTGTCTGGGGAGCAATCATTAGGAGAAATAAAATGGGCGCCGTCCTATTAGTACAGACAAAACCTGTACTAATCACACAGGAGGACAAGTTACTTCACAACACTGAGGTAAAGAGCTGCCTCATCCTCCTCTCTGCGCTGCTTGTCAGGGATTATGATTACAGATGATAAGATCTTCAGCTGAATCTCTGTAGGAATGGAGTCCATGAGCAGATGTGGCTAATAAGCAGCAGCTCTTGTGTGCAGTCTCCATTACCACAGTCTGTCTTGTCCGTCCTCTCTGTACTTCATGTCTCTTCATGAGCTTCTTTCCTTCAGAGATTCATCTAAAGATCATATTAAACAGTAGTCAGGATCATAATCCCTGACAAGCAGAGCAGAGAGGAGGATGAGGCAGCTCTTTACCTCAGTGTTGTGAAGTGACTTCTCCTGCTGTGTGATTAGGACAGGTTCTGTGTGTACTAATAGGACGGCGGCCATTTTTTTTCTCCTCATCATTGCTCCCTAGACAAAATGATCCATCATAACTAATGAAAGGTATTTGGGAATATATTTATAATAAAGTAACATTTGTGTATTTTCATTTTGTTAATTCCTGGAGAACCCCTTTAAGGTTTCTATGTATATTTTAATTACTATTATGACTATGATTGTAAACCCTTCCTGACTTGGATTATTCTGTCAGAGTCAGATGTCACGGCTCCTATCAGATGTGCAGACTTTGACGACTTCAGAAAGACATCATCGGCAGGACCTGGAGCAGGCAAACCTGGAGAAGCGAGAGCTGATGGAACTTCTGAAGGGTTTACAGCGTGAATACAGAACGAAAACCAGCGATGAAATACATAAACCTTCCAGCAGCCATCCTTTAACTCGCCTGGAAAGCCTCAAGAGAAGAACCAGAGAGGTCACAATAATCTAAGCTCCTGCTGGGATGCTTTGAGCAGTTTCCAGTCAATATGCAGAATGTAGCAATTTTTCTTCCCCTAAATCCATTGTTTTCAGCCCAACTTATTTTAGAAGACCTGGGATGAAAAGAACTCTCCTCCAGAAAGAGAATGTACCGTAGTTTATTTTAAGGGTTTTCTGACCTTTTTTTATCCTGATGACCTATCCTTAGTAGGGTTGAGCGAATCGACTGTGGATGAAACATCCGAAGTCGATTTGCATAAAACTTTGTTTCAATACTGTACGGAGCGAGCGCTGCATACAGCATTAGAATGTATTGTCTCAGATGAGCCGAATTTATTACCTCATAAATTAATTTGTACTGTAAAAAAACATTTCCCGAACTCGGATTCGGTTCCAATGGTTTTTTACAGTACAAATCAATTTATGAAGTTATTACGCAAAGTGTCGCGATTCTTCACAAAGTGATAACTTCGGCTCATCGGAGCCAATACATTCTAATACTGTACGGAGCAACAGTATTGAAACAAAGTTTTATGCGAGTAGACTTCGCTCATCCCTAATCCTCAGGATAGGTCTTCAGTATCTGATCAGTGGGGGTCTGACACATGGGAACCCCGCCAATCAGCTGGTTGAGGAAGCTGCAGCATTCACCACCGGAGCTACAGTTGGCGCCACAGCCGCCTCACAGCTCCGTACATTGTATAGCAGCTGTACTTGGTATCGCAGTTCAGTCCCATTCGCTTGAAGGGGACTGAGCTGTGCCTAGGCGATAGGACCAATGAACCTGACGGACACTGGCCTAGGGTAAGCTGCAAGAAGGCTGCAGTGCTCCTGTGAATGCCGCAACCTTCTCAACTAGTTGAAAGGCAGGTTCTCGGATGTTGGACACCCACCGATTAGATACTGATGACCTACTGAGAGGATAGATCATCAGTATGAAAAAGTTGTAAAACCCCTATAAAGGGTTATTCCCATCTTAGACAATGGGGGGCATATCGCTATATCGAGAACGGAGCTGGGAAATGAGCGGAGGGCGCATGCGCAGCTGTCTTCCATTCATTTCTATGGCGCCGCCGAAAATAACTTGAGCGCTGGCTCGGCTATTTCCGTCGGCTCCATAGAAATGAATGGGAGCGGTGGCCGTGTATGCGCGGTGCGCTCCCATTCATTTCTATGGGAGCAGCGGGGAGCTCGCCTGGTGGTGGTCGGACCCCAGGATACCCGGGGTCCTCCAGGCACAGCGCTCCCCGCTCCGTTCTCAATGTAAGTGCGGTTCCCAGCGGTGAGACCTGCACCTATCAGACAATGCTAGTGATATGCCCCCATTGTCTAAGATGGAAATACACCTCTCTCTTCCTGGTTTAGCACTATTTTAATGTATACCGCCAGATGTCTATAAGGAACAGTGTGTGTGTGAGCCCAAGCAGATCATAAATGTTTGACAAAAATGCATTAAAGAATTTGTTTACATTGCTTCCCTATCCAAATTGTATGTTTTTCTTAAAGTATACCAGATATTTGTTTTACCAGTTTTGCAAAAATAAAAAAAATGGAAGAAAGTGCGCATATTCGTATAGTTAATAGAAGCCTATCAGAGACAAAATCTGATACTTCATCAGTTTATTTAAAAAAAAAAGGAAAAAAAATGAACCAAAGAAATAAGACAAACACAGAAAAAATTACTATACTGTACATAAAAATAAAATGTTTTGAACTTTGACTTGGAACATGTGTATCAAAATACATTTACTATCAGGCCCAATGCTAGACGGTGCGGCAGTATCACACCCGGTCGTCCATTGGTCCTTCAGTGCTGTGTGGCTTTCCAGTCTTTCCAAATATTCACATATATAACATGTCCAGCAGTGCTCCTTCTATCTGGTGAAGGAACGTACGTGACGTCCTCGGCTGCCATTTCCTCCCAGGAATTTACCACGTGACGCGTTTCCACCGCCCGCAGCATTAGTCCAAGATGGTCCAAGACCACCGCCGCGGCCCCTGGCAGCTCGTTCACGAGGGTTTGGACGGTATCCTAATAAAAGGCATATAATAATGTTCAGTGTGATGAAGCAAAAACGTAAAGTCGATGTTAACCTCAGCAAAAGGGGGAAATCATGGACAATGTTCTGAGCAGATGTAGAGGATGGGCAGGCTCTGACACAAGCTTTGTTCACGTGTTTTGTAGGTTTCTGATATCCAGTAGTTTTGACAGAGAATAGGACAGAGTGCAGATTTATTCTTTAACCCTTTCATGACCGGGCCTATAAAAGGTCTGAATGTCCAGGCAACTTTTTGTGATTTTGTGCACCCTAATTTTTTTTATTTGTTTGACTATCAAAATAATTTTTGCAGTTTTTTTTTTACTTCACACTTAGGACTTATTAGAATGTTTTTTGTTTGTTTGTTTTTTTTTTAGAGATTTTTTATATTTATTTAGGTTTAATTTGGACGAAAACCGCTAATTCTTATTTAAAAAAAAAAAGTAATTATTTTTAATTATAGCTTTTTATTTCTTAAATACTAAAACTGATACAAAAATTAATTATTGCAATGGGTTCCCTATTTGGTGACAATCATTTTGATATTTAACGTATAGATTTTATTAAATGGGGCGACTATGGTGACGGTTTCCGTTGGCGACTGCATTTTTATTTATTTTTTTACACTTTTTATTTGTATTTTTATTATTTTACTTTTATATTAATTTATTTTTGGCACATAATTTGTCCCCCAGGAGGTCATTTACTTTTTTTTTAACACTTTTTTTCCCACTGTTTCCACTGTAACTGGGGCATCCACAGGAGCCCCAGTTACAGGGGAAAAGAGCCCCCTGTGGGGGCATTAGACACAGGCAGAGCTGATCAGGGTCTCCTTAGACCCTGCAGCTCTGCTCTGGCCCCGAGACACCCGTCGGTCACGTGACTCTGCGGCTTCCTTCCTCCTCCAGCATGGCCACACCTCCTGCACAGCAGAAGGCAGAAGCGGTAATAAACCGCTCCTTTCTTCTCCTCAAGGTCCCCGCTCTGTCTGTGAGCCGGGACCAGACCTGCTCCTGCTAGATTGCAGGAGCTTTAATCTCAGCGCTTATCATTAAAGCGCTGCCTGCATGTGTATATACGTGCTATCTACACGGGGCATGTGCAGATAGGACGTATATACACAGTGGGCAGTCGTGAAGGGGTAAAAATGACAGGAACCCCCCAATGAAATCTGACACACAGCTCATAAGTCAGAGGGGTCCATCGGCTCCATCATATCAGCCATGACTCTTATGAATGGAAGCCAGCCATTCAAATAAAGGAGCAACCATACAGTATGTGGTCGGGCTGAGTCCTCCAGAGCAAGAGCAGTTCTTTCTTAGTGGTTCTCCCATCTGAAAACCCAGCCTTATGCCTTGATAGACTTCATATTTCTTCAAGAAACAGCCCCTTTAAATAAGAATATTAAAGGGGCTGGCCGCATGGTCTTCCCCTGCTTAATTTCTAACTTGCTCTGCGTAAGTGGGGAGCGCGTAAACAATTGCGGAGGAGTGATGGAGGCGAGGGCCGTGCAACGTACTGTGTCCAGTGCACTTCCTGCCTGTGCCAATTATACAAATGGTCAACCCCCTTAAAAGAACATACAGTATACACAAATTATCAAATTACAGTGAATTACAGTACACAAATTACAGTGAATGGGGCCGGAGCACACGTGCACCTGCCAGATCCGTGCTGCCGCTAGTGTGAAACTAGCCTTAAAGGGGTATTCTCATCTTGGACAATGGGGGCATATCGCTAGGATATACCCCCATTGTCCTATAGGTGCGGGTCCCTATAACAAGAACGGGGCCCCCAAAGTGAAGAAGTGCGCACCGCGCAAGAGCGGCCCGCTCTCCATTCACTTCTATGGGGCCGCCGCAAATAGCCGAGCGCTGGCTCGACTATCTCCGTCGGCTCCATAGAAATGAATGGGAGCGCACTGCGCATGCACGGCCACCGCTCCCATTCATTTCTATGGAGCCGACGGAGATAGCCGAGCCAGCGCTCGGCTATTTGCGGCGGCCCCATAGAAGTGAATGGAGAGCAGGCCGCGCTTGTGCGGTGCGCACTACTTCACTTTGGGGGCCCCGTTCTCGTTATAGGGACCCGCACCTATAGGACAATGGGGGCATATCCTAGCGATATGCCCCCATTGTCCAAGATGACAATACCCCTTTAACGAACTGGGCATGACTCTGGCCCACTGTGCACTGGAACGTCAACTATACATCACCTATGAGCTGGAGCAAATTTGCGCTATAAATTTGCTGGGCTGCAGGACGCCTCCTGATGAGCCCTGCTTACTGAAAAGCATCGAGTGGTGTAGAAGTGCAAAAAGTAAAACTAAAATTTTTATGTAAAAATGTGCTTGCCAGAAACTTTTTACTGTCACAAAAATAGTTTGATGAATTCCTCCCTAAGTGTATGTATTCATATAGGCATGACCCTGCAAACAGTCATTGGAATCTGGGTGCACTCCGCTAATAAGATGATGCAGAAGGGAAACGAGGTAAGTAATAAAAATTCATCTGTGGTTTATGTCAATGTGCCCACACAAGCAAGAACATATGCCAAAAGTGTCCTTTTGGCATATGTTTTCGGTATAATTATTCTGCAAAGTAAAAGTCATGGCCGGAAACTACATTGAAACAGAATTTAAAACAATCAACCAAACAAAGAAAACAGCAGAGATTGACATCTAGAAATGGTTACGAACCTGCAGAGCTCTGCCTAAGAGAAGGCAGGGGCCCCCTATCAAAGTTGCTTTGCGCTCCTCTGCTTTCCACGTACGTTCCTCGAGGGGCGGCCTGAGCGGTCCAGTTTAGGACGCGAACACCTTCACGACGACTGTAGTTCACTAAACACAAACGGAAAAGCAATGGAAGCGTTAGAATGACGACAAGCAACATCCCATTACTACCGAGTATGGCTAAGGCTAATATTACACGAGCAAGTGTGGTCCAGGAAAAACAGTCCGTGTGATGACCACATTTCCCGGACTGACTGCGGCTTGTCTGACCCAAACTCACTGCATCACAGCCTGACCATGGGTCTACTGTCCTTTACTAAAATCATGCCATCAGCATGGGACTGTAGACCCGTGGTCAGGCTGGAACTCACAGCTTCATAGATCACTATGATGGAAATGATTACTTTGCACTATGGTAACCTGAGGTGTAACCACGCTAAATCTTTTTCAGCAATACAGTTAGGGCCCATTCAGGTGGCCGTAGTGCTTTGCGGGTCCGCAAAATTGCGGAACGGGTGCGGATCTATTCATACGGCCGCGTGAATAGGCCCTTATGGTATGATGAACGCTTTACAAGTGATATATAAGGAATAAGGAGCTATTCCTATTACGCTGTGAATCAGTTGATCGAATGACCACCTATGCAGTGTTTAACAGATGAGTATATATGTATACTAACCTTGATTATAGTATCTATCGCAAAATGGGCGAGTGGAAGAGGTGCGATCTACGGATTGCTGTTTTCCTTAATGACACAAATAAAATACTGAAATTTTAGTGGAAGCCTTTGGTGTCTTGGACTATTCGTTATTGTATTACATCTTTAAAAGGAGTCTTTCACCAGTTTTTCACCTATATAACTAACATCAGTTCCCCACAGATGATTGCAGACACATCCCAGACATACCTGTGTGCACTGTGTGTCTGTATTACATGTCACATCCCAGACATACCTGTGTGCACTGTGTGTGTATTACATGTCACATCCCAGACATACCTGTGTGCACTGTGTGTCTGTATTACATGTCACATCCCAGACATACCTGTGTGCACTGTGTGTCTGTATTACATGTCACATCCCAGACATATCTGTGTGCACTGTGTGTCTGTATTACATGTCACATCCCAGACATACCTGTGTGCACTGTGTGTCTGTATTACATGTCACATCCCAGACATATCTGTGTGCACTGTGTGTCTGTATTACATGTCACATCCCAGACATACCTGTGTGCACTGTGTGTCTGTATTACATGTCACATCCCAGACATACCTGTGTGCACTGTGTGTTATTACATGTCACATCCCAGACATACCTGTGTGCACTGTGTGTCTGTATTACATGTCACATCCCAGACATACCTGTATGCACTGTGTGTGTATTACATGTCACATCCCAGACATACCTGTGTGCACTGTGTGTCTGTATTACATGTCACATCCCAGACATACCTGTGTGCACTGTGTGTCTGTATTACATGTCACATCCCAGACATACCTGTGTGCACTGTGTGTGTATTACATGTCACATCCCAGACATACCTGTGTGCACTGTGTGTGTGTATTACATGTCACATCCCAGACATACCTGTGTGCACTGTGTGTGTGTATTACATGTCACATCCCAGACATACCTGTGTGCACTGTGTGTCTGTATTACATGTCACATCCCAGACATACCCTGTGTGCACTGTGTGTCTGTATTACATGTCACATCCCAGACATACCTGTGTGCACTGTGTGTGTATTACATGTCACATCCCAGACATACCTGTGTGCACTGTGTGTGTGTATTACATGTCACATCCCAGACATACCCTGTGTGCACTGTGTGTCTGTATTACATGTCACATCCCAGACATACCCTGTGTGCACTGTGTGTCTGTATTACATGTCACATCCCAGACATACCTGTGTGCACTGTGTGTGTATTACATGTCACATCCCAGACATATCTGTGTGCACTGTGTGTGTGTATTACATGTCACATCCCAGACATACCTGTGTGCACTGTGTGTCTGTATTACATGTCACATCCCAGACATACCTGTGTGCACTGTGTGTCTGTATTACATGTCACATCCCAGACATACCTGTGTGCACTGTGTGTCTGTATTACATGTCACATCCCAGACATACCTGTGTGCACTGTGTGTCTGTATTACATGTCACATCCCAGACATACCTGTGTCACATCCCTATGTCTGGGATGTGACATGTAATACAGACACACAGTGCACACAGGTATGTCAGGGATGTGTCTACAATCTTCTGTGGGGCAGTGCTCTTAGTCATATAGCTGAAAAACAGGTGAAAGACTCCCTTTAAGTGGAAGGCTATCCCAAGTCAAGCACAGAGCAATTGGAGAAGTGCAGGGAAACAAACCTGTCTCTCACCTATCGTATATATATAGGGGGCTACGTAGCTACATTTCGAGATCAAAGCCCAGAAGCATCTTGTGACTATGCGATCCTGCTGTAGGATACGGTTGCACAATGCCTGTCCCTTTGATCCACTGTACAGAAAAATATCACAGTGTAGCTCTGGTGCAAACCTGCACCAAAACAATTAGTAAGCCAAGTTTACTGGATGGATAAATGCAACCCACCTTTAGGAGCAGGAGGAGTGAAGAACCTGCTCTGACTATGAAAAGCCCCTCTGCCACCGCGGTTGCCTAGGAATCCACCACGAGATGAAACCTTCTGGGTGACTTTTGGAGGTCTCTTGGGCAGAGGTATTCCAACTTGAGGGACAACTTCCTTCCGCTCAGCAGCCACAAAGTCGTCCACGTGCATGGAAGGAGGGCGGCTGGTGTTCTGCTTCCTTTGTCTAAAGAGATCGTGGGGGCGCATTGCCTGTCCAAATCCTCCTCTGCCCCTCCCACGTGGCAGCGGCACAAAGTGGGCTCTTTTGGCTGGTTCGATGTATTCCGACTTTCCGCTGTTGAAGGAAAGGAGAGCGATAAGTAAGACAACCAAATAAAAGAAAAAATTACTCACACTAGCTAAAATCATCTGCTGATCTTAAAGAGTACCCGTCAGGTTTCAGTGCATAAAACAATTCGGCAGCATCACTTCTAAGAACCCTGCATTGTCATGTTCCTCTGTTATTACTCCTGAAAAAGGAATGATTAGTTTAACAACTAGGTTTTACAGCTCCCCTTCTTAACCCTTTTAGTACCGGAGGTTTTTTAAAAAAATTTTTGCGTTTTCATTTTTCTTCCCTATTTTCCGTGAGCCTTAACTTTTTTATATTTTCGTTCACATAGCTGTATGAGGGCTTATTTTTTTTTTGCCGGACAAGTTGTGATTTTGAATGCCGCCATTAATTATGGCATAAAATGTAGTGGGAAGCGGTAAAAAAAAAAAATTCCAAATGGGGTGGAATTGAAAAAAAAATGCAATCCCTCCACCGTTTTACGGGTTTTGTTCCCACAGCGTTTCGTTTGCGGCAAAACTGACCCATAGGTATAGGTTTTGTTTTTTTTATGTCTAAATAATGTAAAAATAAATTAAAACTTTGAAAAAAAAAATGTATTTATTTTTTTTTACATCGCCATATTCTGACCCCCATAACTTTTTTATAATTATATCCACTGAGCCGTTTAGGGGCTCATTTTTTGCGTGACAATCCATAGTTTTTATTGATACCATTTTGGAGTGTACGTGACTTTTTGATCACATTTTTTTGGGTAAGAGAAGCAATGAAAAAATTGCAAATCGGCCATTTTGACCCTTTTTTCCGTTACGCAATTTGCCGTATTGGAAATTTTTTTGTATATTTTAAAAGGTATTGGTGTTTTCGGTCACGGTGATACCCATGATGTTTATATTTATTGTTATTTAGGTATTTATTTTTCAATTATACGGAAAGGGGTGTGATTTAAACTTTTATATTTTTTAACATTTATTTTATTTTTTTGTGATGATTTTAAGGATCATATATGAGCCTATATATTATGTTTTTTAATTTTGAACTATCAGGGATTTTTAAAATGCTATTTTAAGTGACTTTTGCTCATTTCTTATCCTGGCCTGCCATCTGGTGGGCAAAATAATAATTACAGCATGAATCCTGTAAGGGCTCGTTCACATCTACGGGCACCATAGACTATAATGGGGTCCGTTAGGTTTCCGCTCAGACGAAGATTTTTGAAGCGGAGACAAAAGTCCTACATGCACTACTATTGTCTACGCTCCAAAAATCATCTTCTGAGCGGAAACCTAACGGACCCCATTATACTCTATGGTGTCCGTAGGCTCTGTTCAGCTCAATTATGTCCCAAATCCGTCCTTTCCGTTCTCTTGCTCCTATAACGGAGCAGGAGAACGGAAGGGCTGAACGGTGATGTGAACGAGCCCTAAGCCTCGTCACCAAGGCTTACAGTGTTCGGGCAAACTGCAGATGCCCGGACTGGCCACACGGGGCATCTGTAGGAAGCCCAGAAGCGCGAGCTTCCGGATTTTTGCACATTTAGATGCTGTGATCTCACTTAATCACGGCATCTAATGCCTTTACAATTACCGCGATTGGCATTATTATTGTTACGGTAATAAGCCGCAGGTCTCTGCTGTTTGAAACTTGTATTTTCTAAGACATGTCATGGGAGTGGACAGCTGTTTTTCATTCTAGATGTAACAGTCATGTACAACCTATGCAATAAACTTTTGCCATCTACCAGCCGATATCTTGGCCACCCAGGAAATAAAACGAAAACTCACCTGGTAATAAACGTCTCATGTTTGTGTTTTCCTAGTTTGAAACCTTTAGATGTTTTCGTCCGACCTGGTGAGGAGGGCTCCAACAAAAAGGATTTCTCCAGCTCTGCTCGTAAGTCAAAATCACTGCAGCATTTGCCAGAAAGGTCAATTAAATCCACTTTCACCTAAAATGAAAAAGCCACAGACCTCATACTGCAGCTCCATTCACATGTCACAGGAGTGTGATGATCTCTATATGTTACAGTACGGCTGTGGTAACAGGGTGGAATTACAAGCAGAAAGTCCGCTGCCTTTATGGTAGCAGCGAATCAGATGGGATTTGTTTTTTTTTTTTTAAATGCCATCCACAAACTGGTAATATTCCAGACAACGCGACATGCTCCATTTTAAATCTGCAGAATGTGAATTTACATTATGGATACGTGTTACAGATTTCAGGTTTTGCAATGCAGAAGGTGAAATCTGTGGCAAATCTGTACCAATTTTGCAGCAAAATCCGTAGCATTTGGTTTGTTTTTTGCTGCAATGGAAAATCGACAAATCCTGTGCGGGTTTGCCATATGTGGAAATACCCTAAAAGGGAAATGTTCATACCAAGTCCAGGTCAACATCTGCTTCTTCAGGCTGGAAGGGTGAAAATGAAAAAGATTTCAGCTGCTCGTCCATCACATCTGCTAGAACGTACACAGTCCTAGAGAAAAAGAAAGAAGATGCCAATTACTGAACAGAACCAATGGCTTCAAGACAAAGTACCAGGTACGGTTTTAACTACATGGTGCATTAAAGATGATGCCATAAATAATTTTTATACCAAGTCCTGAAATTATTTTTAAAAGTAATTTAACCCTTACAGTACCGGCGCCGTACATGTACGGCGCTGGTACGATGCGGGCACATGGCGCCCGCTCGCGGGTGCGGCGGGCGTCATGGCCGGCAAGTCTCTGCTGTTTCTAACAGCAGAGACTTGCCGCTACCTACTGTATCGGCGGCGTCTTCCGGGGTGACTAGATGCCGTGATCACACGTGTACAGACACCCCGTGTGGCCAATCGGGGTGTCTGTACACCATATGAAAACTGTAATCCTCGCTGGTGAGGATTACAGTTTTCAAAGTGCAATTCTTATTCTGGCCACTAGATGGCAGGCCAGGATAAGAAATGAGCAATTGATGGATTTAACTGCCTCTAGTAAATCCATAATTGCTCATAAAGAAAATTAAAAAGCCACAATATATAAGCTCATATTTGAGCATTCAAATAGTAAAAAAAAAATTAAAAAAAAATGTTAAAAAATATATAAAAAATAAAAAAGATATAAAAGTTCAAATCACCCCCCTTTCCGTATAAGTAAAAAATAAATACCTAAATAACACTAAATATAGACATCATGGGTATCACCGTGACCGAAAACGCCCGTACTTTTAAAATATAAAAAAAAAAATCCAATACGGCGAATTGTGTGGCTGAAAAAAGCGTCCAAATGGCGATTTGCCGTTTTTTGTCGCTTTTTTTTTTCTAAAAAAAATTAAATAAAAAGTGATCAAAAAGTCATACACACCCCAGAATGGTATTAATAAAATCTTCAGATTGTCCCGCAAAAAATGAGCCCCCATACAGCTCTGTACACATAAGTACCAAAAAGTTATAGGGGTCAAGATATGACAAGGAAAAAAAAAAAAAAAAAAAGGGCAACTTTCTAATTTTTTTTCACTATCAAAACGCAGGAAAAACTATACATATTAGGTATTGCCGGATTCGTACTGACCAGTAGAATGAAAATAACGGGTCAGTTTTAATGCACATCGAACGCTGTAAATAAGAAACCCGTAGAACTGTAGCGGAATAGCGTTTTTTTTGCAATTTCACCTGATTTGGAATTTTTTTCCTGCTTCCCACTACACCGTATGCAATATTAAATGGTGGCGTTGGAAAGTACAACTTGTCCCGCAAAAAACAAGCCCTCATACAGCTATGTGAACAGAAAAATAAAAGAGTTATGGCTGTTTGAAGGCAGGGAGCGCAAAACGAAAATGCATGACCGAAAAAACCTCCGGTACTGAAAGGGTTAAAGCATCTGTAGCATAAACAAACACTTATTTATCTTTTTTTTTTTTTTGCTTCCACCTGTGTCCCTTGTGTAGCTGGGGCAGGCTCTGAGCAAAATGAATCTCCTTCCCCCCTCTGGCAACTAACAATATAGTCCCATCTTACTACCTTCAAAAAAAAGTCTTCTATACTACCATGCAGGGCAGAAAGCTATTGGCTGTGAACAGAGGCTCACTATTCCGACTGAGCGTGTTGTGTGACCAGCAGCACTCAGCTCAGTAGATGGATGTGCGCATTGCTATGCACTTTGACCACCAGGTGGCGCTATACTATATGCCTGGGGTCAGTAACCTCCGGCATTCTAGCTGTTGTTAAACTACAACTCCCAGCGTGCTCTATTCACTTCTATGGGAGTTCTGAGAAAGCCATGTAAGTGTGCACGCTCGGAGTCGTAATTTCACCACACCTGGAGTGCCGAAGGTTGCCGATCCCTGCTATATACAGTAAGTAAGGGTATGTTCACACGGAGGATTTTGTCCATGAACAAAATCTGATGAGTATCCCTTGGCAGAAACCGCTGTGCTGTGGTTTCTGTCGTGGGTTTTCATGCAGGCCTGCTCTAGGTTTAGCTCCACTGAATGGAGCTAAATCATGACCAGGCAATTGACATGTACATTCTTGACGCGGTCTTGAAACTGCACGGCAAAAAACCCTCAGCTGCATGAACTGCAGAGTGGCAAGCAGTTTCAGCGCGGGTTGGACCCGGGTTTCGGCACCAAATCTGAGCTGAAACCGGTGTCCAAAATCCTCCATCTGAACATGCCTTCAATGGCATAACTATTCAGTGGATCATGGCATGTTAATGTTTGTCTATGAAATTAATATAATTAACCCCTTTGGGTTGGTCATAAATGTTAGAGATAACACTTCCCACTACTCCACTTATGGAGAATTTCAGTGCAGCTGTCCAGGTAAGTGGCTGTCAGACACCTCTGGCAATGTCTTGGGGAAACAGTAGGATTGGACAAGTCAAAATACAACCTATCCCATCCCTGTTTTAAAATGCTATAAAATACCTGAAATGCAAGGTGTTTTACAAGCTTTTAACTGAATAGTGTGAGAGCCCTAAAAGGGGAATCCCAATTGTAGCAAACAAAGCTTATTTGTTACTCAACTTTGTATGCTTTCTTTAATAATTCCTTATAATTTACAAGATCTCAGTGGAAACAAATCTGTCCTAGTCATGTGGTGGACATCCTGGACTCCTCAATGTTACCTGTTATTGAATAGGTTCTGCAGGGAGTCTCCTGCTGGCAGAACTGGCTCCACATCCTGGTCACTTAATGGCACGGGCTCCTTTGCATTCTCAAGGATCTGCCGGAATCCGGCCACATTGTCCAGTAAGGACTCCAGACTGTCATCTTCCTTGGACTGCTCCTAGGAGCACACAAGCATCAACATAACCAGTATTGATATTATAGAAGCAGCTCACAGTAGAGGGAACTAAAGAGAAAAAAAAAAAGAGAAAACAAAAATCCTAGACTTACCAGAACAATTTTCTCCAGGTCCAGCAGCAGGTTCTGCGCAGGGTCATCCTTGTTGACCAGCAGGTGCTTCAACTCACCAGCGCTGAGACCAAGAGTCCTTGTGTGGTGAGCACCGTCCACTTCCATCATTCCTCCATCTTCTCCGCATGTCTGCACAATGACCACCAAAGGGTTAAACTGGTGCCTCAAAAGTGACAAATCCAACATTGCTGTGACTTCAAATATTATTTTTGGCAGTCATTTAAAAAAGGCATCTTTATCAAAACAGTGAATGTGGACCAAGCAAGGGTTTCCAGGCTCCTAATATTGATGACTTATTCTCAGGATCAGTTATTAATATCCGATCAACCCGCACCCCACCGATCAGCTGTCCCCTGCAGCCACCAGCACAGGACCCAGCACTGTGAATGGAACAAGCACAGCTCCGCTGACAGTGTAGTGGCCGTGCAGGGTTACTGCAGCTCATTTCCCATTGAAGTGAATGGTAGCTAAGCTGTAGTAACCCAGCACGGCCACTACACTTTGAGCAGAGCTGTGCTTCTTGTTCCATTCACAGTGTTAAGTCCTGTGCTGGAGGCTGCAGGGAACAGCTGATCGGCGCGGTCCCAGGTGTCAGAACCTCACAGATCAGATACTAATGATCTATCCTCAGGTCATCGGTATTAGGAACCTGGAAAACCCCTTTAATTATCTTCAACCAGTGGCAAAACTACAATTCCCAACACGCTCTGACAGGCGAGAAAGTCTACAGCGTCATCCCATATAATCATTCACACACACTGGAAATTGGCTACTCCGGAAAAATGGTCAGGCATGATTTAAAGGGCTTGTCCAAGTTATATTTATTGATGACCTATCCTCAGGATAGGTCATCAATATCAGATCAGCGGGGGGTCCGACATCCGGCACCCATGCTGATCAGCTGCCTCCTCTTCCCGGTTTACACGCTGGCCGTAACAGGGGTAGTGGTGAGTAGGTGTAATTACACCTCACCGCCCCATTCATTTCAATGGGAAGAATCGCTCCCATAGACTTGTATGGGAGCGATTCTTCCCATAAAAAATGAATGCGCCAGTTAGGTGTAATTACACCTACTCACCACTACCCATGTTACAGCTAGGATGTAAACAGTGAAGAGGAGGCAGCGCTGGTACGGCGCGCGCCTCCTCTTCAAACAGCTGATCGGTGGGGGTGCCGGGTGTCGGACCCCCGCTGATCTGATATTGATGACCTATCCTGAGGGTAGGTCATCAATAAATTTAACGTGGAGAACCCCTTTAATGCATTCTCCCAGAAGATTTGTTACCAATGGCTATAAAGTAACCGGAAATTGCAAGTGAGAAAAAATACCCCATGGATCATTAGAATATGCCATCACTTTGTGATCAGTGGGGTCTTATCTCTGTGAACCCATTGATCCTCAAAGGGCCGCAGTGCTGTGCCCCTTCACTATAGCCTGGTTCCATTCAAGGGCTGTGGACCCTTCATTTTCAGGATCATAGAGATCCCAGACGTCAGGCCCCCACCAATCAAAGTGATGACATGCCCTAGCTCTGTGATGGCTAACCTCCAGCTGTGGTAAAACTACAACTCCCAAGATCCACACTTGCTTGGCTGTTCTCAGAACTCCACAGAAATGAATAGAGCATGCTGGGAGTTGTAGTTTCACCACAGCTGGAGTGACGGAGGTTAGCCATCACTGCCCTGGCTATATGCGGTTATTTCCTAAGATACGAATAAATGGAAGTCTATAGCAAGCCAGTCTCTGCATCTGTATACTGTCAGGGTCCAGAGACCTTCTATTTGATTTCCAGGCCTTCTAGAGAAGAATCTGAATGAAAGATGCAAATATTACAAGTGTACAAGAACGAGTTTCCCTCTATTCTTCCAGCTTCACCCCCTCTTCCTCTTTGTTCAGTTTCGGTATAGACAGTCTTGAGTTTATTACACCAAGAAGGGTCTCTTGTATAATATTCAGGGATTAAAGGGGTATTCCACATGGACAACGGGGGCATATTGCTAGGATAAGCCCCCATTGTCTGATAGTTGTGGGTCTCATCGCTGGGACCCCCACCTATATCTAGACTGGAGCCGGCAAAGTGGTGGCTGAAGGACTTCGGTCCGGCCACCGCCAAGCGCACTCCCCATAGAAGTGAATAGGAGCGCACTGCGCTTGCACGGCCGCCGCTCCCATTTACTTCTATGGGTCCGATGGAAATAGCAGAGCCAGCGCTCGGCTATTTTCAGCGGCTCTATAGAAACAAATGGAGGGCGGGTGCGCCCTCCACAACTTTCAGGGCTCCGTTTAGGAGATAGGTGCGGGTCCCACCACTTGGACCAGCACCGATCAGACAATTGGGGCATATCCTAGCGATATGCCCCCATTGTCTCAGAGGAGAAAACCCCTTTAGAGGCTGACGTTCACAAAACGTTCTTTGATCACAATTCACTGTAGGTCACTATTACTGAAAGGGGTTACAATATGTAACTTGCCATTGGATCAGAATTCAGTATCTGCCGCATGAAATCCAAGAACGATGAGGCCGATTCCCCGGTGTCTTTTCCAAAGCCACTAACTATTCGCTTTAGGAGCAGGAAGAGGGCACTGCTGTGTTTCCTGAGGGAGCTAAAAGAAAAAAAAAAACAGATCAACCTTTAAAGGGGTATTCCCATCTCACGAATGTAGTTTGTATAGTTAGATATAGCCATACCAGTATTATTACTAATAGAATGTATATATAAAATGTACCATTTAGAAGATTTTCCTATTTGTATATCCATTGTCCCACACACATCAGTCAGGCTGTTGCCCCTAGTTACGACCACCACAGCCATGTAGTAGAGGTGGCCGTCTTGCTCTTGTTCACACCCGCTCTGAGGTAACTGCTGTATTGTGAACGCACATTACATGAACATGAGGAGACACATCTTAGGGTTGTAGTATTTTTGTCTGCGCTTCCAAAACGTAGAGAAACAGATCCTGTTCCAAGATCAATTCATCTCTATGGAGCAGGATCCATTTACAAAGTCTGCGTTTTGGACGGATCCTGCCCATTGCGTTTTGGACTGGTAGTGTCCAAAACGCAGATATAAAAGTACCCTAAGATGTGTCTCCTCATGCTCATGTAAGGTGTGTTCACAATACAGCAGTTACCTCAGAGCGGGTTTGAACAGGAACAAGCCGGCCACCACTACTACATGGCCACGGTGGTCGTAACTAGGGGCGACGGCCTGACTGATGTATGTGGGACAATGGATATACAATCAGGCAAATCTTCTAAACGGTACATTTTATATAAATACATTCTATTAGTAATAATATTGGTATGGCTATATCTAACTGTACAAACTACATTTGTGAGATGGGAATACCCCTTTAAGGTAATAAATCAATTCCATTACCTATAATCAATAAAGATTTAGCTAAACATCACTTTAAAGCTCCAGTTTACACAACCATATCCGTTTTGTGGTGTGAAAATGCAGATACCGGATGTGTACATCCTGTACTTGGGCCCGATTGTCAAAATGCCTATTCCATGTTCTATAATTTGCTGTCCGATTTTTTTGTGGCCCCCACAGAAATAAATAAGGACTCGTGCAATACTGCGTCCGATCCAAAAAATGTGGATCGGACGCAGTCTCAAAATACAAAATTGTTTGCTTGAGGTCTAAGGAATTAACCCTCAATTGCGTCTTCATGGAAAAACAATGCAGTTTTTAAACTGGCCACTAGGTGTCAGCCCTTACGCCGATATAAAGTGCAGCCATAACGTTAGGCAAATTGAAGGGTTATGTAAAATCATTCCCATAGTCTTAATAAAGCCCTGCACTGGCGGTGGATCCGCCGCAGTTATGTAGAGGCACCGGCCTCTAGATAACTTCGGAGGATCCACCGCCGCTTCCAAATGTAAGACAGCTTCCCTGCTGTCTTACATTTAGACTGTTTTCCACGTCTAAAACTGAAAATTGCTTGCAAAGGTGCCTCGCATTTTAAAAGGGGTTGTCTCACTTCAGTAAGTGGCATTTATCATGTAGAGAAAGTTATTACAAGGCACTTACTAATGTATTGTTATTATCCATATTGCTTCCTTTGCTGGCTGGATTCATTTTTCCATCACATTATACACTGCTTGTATCCAGGGGTTATGACCACCTTGCAATCCATCAGTGGTGGTCGTGCTTGCACAATATAGGAAAAAGCACCAACCTATGTGCGCTTCCACGGTCCCGACCACCAGAGAGGCTGACGCTTTTTCCTATATTGTGCAAGCACGACCACCACTGATGGATTGCAAGGTGGTCATAACCCCTGGATACAAGCAGTGTATAATGTGATGGAAAAATGAATTCAGCCATCAAAGGAGGCAATATGGATAATAACAATACATTAGTAAGTGCCTGGTATTATCTTCCTCTACATGATAAATGCCACTTACTGAAGTGAGACAACCCCTTTAAGAGTGGTCTAGCTATGGCATTCACAGTGTGGTAACTTTTTTGACCCCTCCCCCTCATAAATTCCCATTTCTGTTACCTCTTCAAGTAGAAGAACCCAAAATCATGCTCGGAGAGGAACATCATAGTCCTGATACAGGTGAGGAGTGTACTGTAGCTGCTGTCACTGTTCGCTAATGTCTCCATCAGGCAATCACAGATAGCAGAAAGATGATCTTTGCCCGGTAAGGAGTTGGAAAGCTGATCTACTTCAGATGCTGGAGTTTCTCCTGAGCTCGGCAGAATGAGGGCAATGTCCTAAAAAATAATTGCATCCAAAAAAAAAATCAATAGAGAAGTAGAAACAATCAGGAGAGGAGTTGGGGTTCTTGAAGAGTAATTGTACCTGGTCACAGAGGTACTGCACGATGGAGGCCACGTACTCCGCGCACTGCTGGTGGACCACATTGTCTCCTGCCGATTTCATTAACGTCAGTAGCTCCTGGAAAACTTCAGAATATCGCTCGTCGCCTTTCCCTCCGTTAATAAGGTGTAGAATTGCTACTTTGCAGGCTCTGTGGGCGGCCAAGGAGTCGAGAAGAGCGAGCAGCCGAGCGGTCTGACCCGTGAACTGCTTCGGCTTGTCCTCGCCGGCACTGAAACAGGTGGCATCACATTCATTTCCCAGACTACGGCGACTGCAATCTTAAGAAGTTACTACAAAAGTTCGCAAATTTCTAGCAGAAGAACCAAGTAAGGTCACAAACTAAGCCTTGAAGACGCCGCCTGCCAATGGGGTAATTACTGACTAAAGCTATTTTCACATTAGCGGCAGCCGTCTCCGGATCCGTGCTGCCGCTAATGCACGCGTGCCGCCAGAACTAGTGTTATTCCGGCCGCCTCTCAGCACGTTTGCCGTGCTGCATCCACAACTCTGGCCCACTCCCATTATAGTGAATGGGGACGGAGCGGAGTTCCGGCGGCACGCGTGCATTAGCGGCAGCACGGATCTGGCCAGAGAAGGCTGCCGCTAGTGTGAATGTAGCCTAATGGATTATCTCAATAAGGCTCTGAAAAATACTTCTGCTGGCAGACAATTTGACTCCTGCTGGGGGATTCAATCTGCATTAAAAAGCAGACGACGCTACAGGGAAAAAATAAAGGCGTGTCAATGCATCCAGGCCCAGTGTCTGGCATACACCGGACCAGGGCTGGCCAACCTACGGCCCTCCAGCTGTTGCAAAACTACAGCTCCCAGCATGCCCAGTCAGCCGACAGCAGGGCATGGTGGGAGTTGTAGTTTTACAACAGCTGGGCAGTTGCAGGTTGGCCCACCCTGCACGGGACACATGAGGCCTATGGGTACATTCAATGTGTGATGCTTTTCCGACGCATATGCTAAATGTGTACTAAAGAATGCAACAGACCCCTAACCTCTGGATATCTGCTCTTATCGTTGGGGGAAAACCACTTCCGAACGACGCAGAAGAAATAAGGCATTAAAAGGGGTTTTCCAAGATCATAAAAATAAGACTGTTTTCTTCCAGAAACAGCACCACACCTGTCCACTGGTTGTGTGTGGTATTGCAGCTCAGCTCAATTCCCTTCAATGGGGCGAAGCAGAAACAAGCCATGGACAGGTGAGGGGTTGTTTCTGTAAGAAATCAGCCATATGTATATGTCTTTACATAACTGACAATGCAATACATGGATGGGCCAGGCTCATAGGACTCCCCCTGTCTTCCTTGAGCCATAATTTTTTTATTTTTCCGTTCACATAGCCGTATGCGGGCTTGTTCTTTTGTTTTGTTTTTTTGCGGTTGTACTTTCTAATGGCGCCATTTCACATGGCATCCAATATAGTGGGAAGCTAGAAAACAAAATTCCAATTGGAGTGAAATTATAAAAAAAAAAAAAAAGACAATTCCCCCACAGCTTTATGGGTTTTGTGGTAAATCTGACCGGTTCCCTTTATCCTCTGGGTCAGTAAGATTAGAACAATACCACATTTATAAAGGAATTTTTGTGTTTTAATGCGGAAATAAAAACTCTGAACAAAAATGAATTTTTTTTCTTTGCTTCCCCATATTCTGACCCCCATAACTTTTTTTTATAGTTACGTCTATGGAGTTATGTCAGGGCACATTCTTCTTTTTGATCACTTTTTAAAAGACCATTTTGGGGGAGGATTCCCATTACGGTGTTCACCATATTAGATGAATACATTTATATTTTAATAGTTCAGTCATTTTGCGACGCAGTGACGCCTATGATTATTTTATTTTTACTTTTGGGGAATGGGGGTAATTTGAATTTTAAAATTTTACTTTTCTTTTTTTCCTTTTTTATGTCATCCTAGGTGACTATAAGAACCAATTATTAGATTGTTTCTCCCTTACATTGCGATTCATTTCAGATTCGCTATAGGATCTACAACTGTAATAGCATGGCTTTCTTCAGAGAGACTCCAGGCAATCACACACAATGAATGGCTCCCAACCCCCCCCCCCCCCCCTCCGCCATGTGGGGATACGCACCTCACATGCTGTGGTCACAACTGACCAAAGCAGCTGAGGGGTTAAATGAGTGAGATTGGCATAATCGCCGATTGCAAACATTAGCCCCGGGTGTCTGCTGTATAAAACAGCAGAGGTCCCGATGTACATGTACAGCTCCGCCAGGAAGGGATTAAAGCTCAGCAGTTTGTATTGATGATCCCTCCTTCCTAAGCTTTCCACACACTTAAAGGGAACCTGTCATCTCCTAAACACCCCCTGAACTACAGTAAGCGGTGTATAGTGTAAGTGATGCTGAATCCGAATATGTAAGTTTTATCTTCATACTCACTTCCATTCCGACACTGCGCTCCCACAAACCTGCAGTAAAATGCACTCACTGGACTCCGGTGCTCACTCACATAATGGAGAGGACTCAAAGAAGAGTCCTCTCAATTCATTTTACTGCTGGTTTGTGGGAGCACAGCGTCAGAATGGAAGTGAGTATGAAGATGAAACTTACATGTTCAGATTCAGCATCACTTACACTGTACACCGCTTACTGTAGTTCAGGGGGTGTTTAGGAGATGACGGGTTCCCTTTAAGGTACGTCAGCCAAATCTGCCGATTTCAGTAGTGTCAGACGACCATCTAGTATGCTTAAAAGGGGTTGTCTCACTTCAGCAAATAGCATTTATTATGTAGAGAAAGTTAATACAAGGCACTTACTAATGTATTGTGATTCTCCATATTGCTTCCTTTGCTGGCTGGATTCATTTTTCCGTCACATCATACGCTGCTCGTTTCCATGGTTACGACCGCCCTGCAATCCAGCATCAGTGGCTGTGCTTGCACAATACAGAAAAAAACACCAGCCTCTCTGGTGACTGGGAGCAGAGGTTTGCACATAGGCCGGAGCTTTTTCCGATACTGTGCAAGCACGACCACCGATGCTGATTTGAAGGGAGGTCATAACCATGGAAACGAGAAGTGAATCATGTGATGAATAAATGAGTTTAGCCAGGAAAGAAAACAATATAGATAACAATACATTAGTAAGGACCTTGTATTCACTTCCTCTACATGATAAATGCATTTGCTGAAGTGAGACAACCCCTTTAAGAGCGTCTTGACTCTTCCTCCACAATGCTGGATGTCGAAGAAAGAATTAGAGGGCATGCTGGAGTTCAACATGCCTGATCCTTTGTTCTCGAGGGAGATAAACCACTGCTCAAGCTGTCTGGCAGCGGTCAGTTACATCACTTGTAAGAGATCCCACATACCTCTGCAGGTCTTCCACAATAAGATCCAGGACTGTGCGCATGATTAAGAGGGCGGTAGGCGAGGCCAGATCACACAGCTGAACACTGACGCGTCTGACCATATGCTGCAGAGGTTGACATGAAGTCCCAGAGAAGGACCTGACAATATCCTGCAGGAGCTTGGAGTGTACATGAAGATGCATGCTCCACAGCTTCCGGGTGTTTAAAGCCACGGCAATGTCCTGTGGATCAATAGCCTGAAAGAAGACAAAAACCTTAGAAAAGCACAAGCGAGGTAAAGAAGAGCTTAGATTATACCGCCAGTGTCCTTACCTGGGTGGTCTGCACTGGTAACGGGAAAGGAAGAAGCTCAGACAGAATGACAATTCCAGAGAAGAAGCCTTCAGGTGCTTTCAGGACAGAAGAAAGCACTTCTTTAAGCATCAAGGACCAGGTATTGTTGGCCAGAGTCTCCTCTGAGATAGTCAACTGTTCATTAACCCCTTGTGTAAAGGTCAGTAAGATGTCTATGATATCACTCTGAATTTTCTGCTCCTCTCCATCCAGCCTCCCAGAAAGAGGTATGGAACATAAGAGCATGTGTAGGGTAACCAGAGTGGACGGGACCCGCATATCCTTAAACTCAAAGGAGCCGCCTCTTAACAGCTCGGTGAGCATCGTCTTGAGCAGTGACAGGGTGCAGCGAGCCAAAGAGATGGTTATTGCTCTGCACAGGGTGGTGCCCAGGTTGACATGCAGCCTCCACGGCTGGATGAGAATGCTGTTCATCTTCTGCAGTATTCGAATGAAAGTATCGAGTCCCTCGGCGGAGAAGAGCTGAATGACCGCGAGATTCCACTTCAAGTCCTTCTGCTGCCCTGCAATGGGAATATACATGAAACCAACGCATAGTAATTTAAAGGGGTATTCCGGTTACCATAAATATAACTTATGTTTTAGACTAATTCATCATCAATCATTACCTAATATAATGTCAATTTCACATATTTACCATTCAGTAGTAATAAAAGATGTTTTCTTCCTCTACTACCCACTGTGTTTCCTCATAAGTTACCATGGCATCGACCTGTAGTTCTGAGCCTTTGTTAGGTCGAGCATGCTCAGTGTGTTGCTATTAATTCTCTAGCTAAATGCCAGTTTAGAGGGGGCGTGACCGGACTGTATATCAGGCAGCCAATCAGTAATCATCAACACTCACAGCAGGAAAGCTAAGGATTGTGGGGATTGTAGTTTTGTGAGGGAAGATCAGGAGCCATGATACTCTCCGTGTGTTGCAGGCTCACACAGGAGCTAGACAAATGGATTACAAGGTAAATTGTAGCTCTGGTTATCTGTATGGGTTCTGGTTATATGTATATGCTTGGGTTATGGTTGGGTCACAGCTTGCAGCCTTAACCCTTACACTCCCAGTGCCGTACATGTACGGCGCTGGGGCGATGCGGGCACACGCTCGCAAGTGTGGCGGGCGTCATGGCCGGCAAGTCTCTGCTGTTTCTAACAGCAGAGACTTGCCGCTACTTACTTGATTGGCGGCGTCTTGCTGGGCGGTTAGATGCCGTGATCACGGCATCTAGTTGCGTCTGAACCCGGAAGCGTTCGCTTCCGGGTGGTGTACAGACATCCCGTGTGGCCAATCGGGGTGTCTGTACACCATATGAAAACTGTAATCCTCGCTGGTGAGGATTACAGTTTTCAAAGTGCAATTCTTATTCTGGCCACTAGATGGCAGGCCAGGATAAGAGATGAGCAATTCTTGGATTTATCTGAGTCTAGAAAATCCTTATCGCTCATAAAGAAAAAAAAAAAAAAAAAAAGCCACAATATATTAGCTCATATTTGACCTTTCAAATAGTCAAAAAAATAAAAAAAAAATGTTAAAAAATATATAAAAAATAAAGATATAAAAGTTCAAATCACCCCCCTTTCCGTATAATTAAAAAATAAATACCTAAATAACAAATATAGACATCATGGGTATCACCGTGACCGAAAACGCCCATACTTTTAAAATATAAAAAAAAAATTCCAATACGGCGAATTGTGTGGTGGAAAAAAGCGTCCAAATGGCGATTTGCCGTTTTTTGTCGCTTTTTTTTCTAAAAAAAATTAAATAAAAAGTGATCAAAAAGTCATACACACCCCAGAATGGTATCAATAAAAACTTCAGATCGCCCCGCAAAAAATGAGCCCCCATACAGCTCTGTACACATAAATACCAAAAAGTTATAGGGGTCAAGATTTGACAAGGAAAAAAAAAAAAAGTCCAACTTTATAATTATTTTATCACTATCAAAATGCAGGAAAAACTATACATATTAGGTATTGCCGGATTCGTACTGACCAGTAGAATGAAAGTAACTGGTCAGTTTTAATGCACATCGAACGCTGTAAATAAGAAACCCGTAGAACTGTAGCGGAATAGCGTTTTTTTGCAATTTCACCTGATTTGGAATTTTTTTCCCGCTTCCCACTACACCATATGCAATATTAAATGGTGGCGTTGGAAAGTACAACTTGTCCCGCAAAAAACAAGCCCTCATACAGCTATGTGAACAGAAAAATAAAAGCGTTATGGCTGTTTGAAGGCAGGGAGCGCAAAACGAAAACGCATAACCGAAAAAACCTCCGGGAGTGAAAGGGTTAATGCAGTTTTTCAAAAATTAAGTTACTTTACTGGAATACCCCTTTAAAGGGCATCTGTCAGCCGATTTGTACCTGTTAGGCCCCTTTCACACGGGCGAGATTTCCGCGCGGGTGCAATGCGTGATGCAAACGCATTGCACCCGCACTGAATCCTGACCCATTCATTTCAATAGGGCTTTTCACATGAGCGATGTTTCAGTTCGCCGTTGCGTGAAAATCGCAGCATGTTCTATAGTCTGCGTTTTTCACGCAGAACTGGCCCCATTGAAGTGAATGGGTCTGCGTGAAAATCGCACTGCATCCGCACACAAGTGCGGGTGCAATGCGGTTTTAACGCATGGTTGCTAAGAGATGTTGTTTGTAAACATTCAGTTTTTTCAAACGCGCGTGATAAACGCATCAAAACGCTTCGCACCCGCGCAGAAAAAACTGAAAGAACATACGCAATCGCAGTCAAAACTGACTGCAATTGCGTGCGGATTTGGTGCGGATTTTCCTGAACGCATCCGGACACGCTCGTGTGAAAGAGGCCTTACATGTGCACTTGACCGATGAAGGCATCTGTGTTGGTCCCATGTTCCTATGTGCCCGCATTGCTGAGAAAAATAAATTTTAAATATATGCAAATTAGCCTCTAGGAGCAAAGGGGGCGTTGCCATTATACCTAGAGGTTCTGTAACTGCTGCGCCCTCTGCACTTTGAATGACAGGGCCAGGCGTGATGACGTTTTCACTAGTTGGCCCTGTCACTTAAAGTGCAGAGAGCGCGGTAGTTCCAGAAAGAGCAGAGCCTTTAGGTGTAATGGTAACGCCCCCGTTGCTCCTACAGGCTCAATTGCATATATTAAAACATCATTTTTCTCAGCAATGCGGGCACATATGAACATGGACCAACACAGATGTCTTCAGCTGCCAAGTGCACATGTAACAGGTCAGCCAGTGTTATAGGTACAAAACTGCTGACAGATGCTGTTTAATGCCAAACAAGAGCTAATGAACAAGGAAATCACATAGTGATACAAGGCACCAGCAGAATGGGCACGTGCAGGTGGACTGAGGCAAGATGTCCCTCCATGGCTGCCAGAAGTGCCACCATGCTTGTGTACATCATTCACTTGGGGGTTTTCTTCTGCCAGCAGCGCTCATTTTTCAGGGGGCCTTGTGAAAGTGAAACATTGTGTGAAAGTATATTGAAAATTAAGGCCTAAAAGTGTGACATGAACAATCATATAAACTCGGCCTAGTCCTACCACTGCTTACTAGACAATATGGCTATAGAGGGGTGCTATGCTACCACAAGGGACCATGCCCATACCTACCTTCCACTGGAGCAGGTGGACAAGCCACGTGGCAAAGTACCCTGAGTGCCGTCAACAGTCCCACACCTTCAGGAGCCATCAGGTTGTCCAGATTCTACAATGACAAAATATTAAATCAATGGAACTCAAAAAAAGGAAAAACTTGCTTAAGGAAGAACTCCAGCAAAAAATTTTTATTCTCTGAACTGTTAGAAAGGTGCATGATATAATCTGTAGTGAATGCAATCTTCTTATCAAGGACTCTAATTGAGAGTTATTCACTTTCTTCTTATTGTAGCTGGGTCATGTGACCAACTCCCTGACCTCCAACTGACCCAGGACAGGAAGCCAGTCACTGCTCTATTCATTCCTATGAGACTGAAAGTGAGGCTCCATAGGAATACATAGAGAATTAGACTTCCTGTCCACACATAAGGTGCTGTGTGAGTTGGTGGGTCTAATTCCTAGTCACATGACACAGATACGAAACTTCAGGATAATAAAAGTCAAAAATACAGACATTGGTAAGAAAATGGCATTCACTACAGATTACATCATGTACATTTCTAGCAGGACATGGAATAAAAATTTTTGCGGGAGTTCTTCTTTAAAGCTCCAACAAATCCAGATTTACTAATCCTGGAGATGGCGTAAGCTTCGCCCGGCCATCTAGATCTGAACCAGATTCATCACAGGGGTTCAGGGTGGATGTTTAATCAGACACCAGAACTGTGGCGTAATTTTGATGCAAAATGGTGCATCTGAGACCCGCTACCTTTCAATAAAGCATCACCCACTTTCTACTAAGCCCTAAAAGTGTAGAAACCTTAGATGTGCCAAATTGCGCCACTTTTTATACAGATTTCAGACGCAGACACATTGACAAATCTGGGCCAGAGTGTGTCTTTCATTCATTCCTACATAAAGTTACTGCTGCTCTTAGCAAAAGCCAGAAAATATCCAATTCAGTATAAAAAACTATTTTTGAGAAACATCGCTACCGCTGCCTATAGGCTGTGTCTGGTATTGCAGCTCGGCCTCATTTACTTACTACTCTGCCCACAACCACTTCACATGCCCCGTGCATTATACACATATTGTCTTACCATGTCTATATGGGAAAACTGCATTAAGGAGAGGCAAATATTCTACTTCTCTATGACAGCCGCCTCCATGGTTGCCGTGTCCGGTAAAGACACAGGCAAAATGGTTTAAAAATAAAAAGTGGGGTTTTTTCACCTTTACTCTACAGAGTTCACCATCAGGTATTTTTACGTTTATACTTTAGATTCAAGTTAACGTTAAAGATCGCTCAGATCAGGCTATACCTTTAGTAGAGCTGTCCCCTCTCCGGTATCTTTGTAAAAACACTTTTATAACATATGCTAATTATCTTGTGCAAGTGCCCGGGGGCGGCGTTACTGCGGCTGGTGCCCATGTGCCGGTCCATCCTTCCAGGCCTCTGATACAGCGTCTTCCACTGGCTGGATTTTGAAGGACGGACCGTCGCATGTGCACTGTAACCCCCTGTGCCTCTGCCAATAATGGGCACAGCAGCGGGTAGGCGCGGGGGCAAGTGTGGAGCAGCGGCGGTGTGATATTTGAGAAGGAGGGGAGGAGGTAATTATACTAAACAGGGGGGGGGGGGTGAAATAGGAATGGTTTTATGTGCAAAGCGCCGAGGTCCCTGGGCACCAGCCGCAGTAACGCCGCCCACTTGCACAAGCTGATTAGCATATGTTATAAAAGTGCGGTCTATAACACTCAGATTAGGTGAAAGACTCCCTTTAACCCCATCTGGAGCTTGAGATTTTCAGTTTTTACCTTTTCATTTTTTACTCCCTGCCTTCCAGGAGCCATAACTTTTTTATTTTTCTGTTCACATAGTTGATAGGCACCAATGCCCCCACAATCAATGTTACTCACTTCATCTGTCGGGGGATTTTATGTTTTGGGCAATCTGTATCTTACTGCATTAAATAAAGGAGATAGGCAGTGCATACTTAGGATTAATGCCACAGCCTTTTTAAATTAAGTGTCTTCATAACACTTAAAGAACGAATGATAGAATGACAGATTAAAAAATCTGATACCAAAACATCCTGCAGACCTATGTGTCTCCATGGCAACAAGTCCTGCAGACTCAATCGGCAGTCATGCGTTACTGACTCACTGAATATGTGCGGTGCAGATAAAAGGAAGTACAATCGCAGGACGAAACTACACCGTTTGTAGCGTATTACCATGGAAACACAAAAGTCTGCACATAAACTGTGCACACAAACCAGACAGATGTATATTTAAAGACTATATACTTCTTTGGGGGCAATAATAATTTTTTCAATTGGTCTATTAAAAATCTTGAACCCCTGTCTCTGTGCAGCCTTGAGATTCTCTAGTAGCAGGATCTGTATTTCTGCTGTTCCATCAGGCAGCTCAGCTGACGGCTCCTCATCTCTGACACTCATTATAGCTCAGTTCTTATCTCAGTGATAAGAATGTGGCTTAAATAAGTGTTTATGACCTTTCACTAATTTAGAGATAAAGTTTGATAGAATGACAGAGTGAAATAAGTGAAAGGGGCTGTCGACGACCAAAAAAATAAACATTAAAGGGGTATTCTCATCTTATATAATAGGGGCATATCGCTAGGATATGCCCCCATTGTCTTATAGGGTCCCAGCGCCCCGCACCTATATCGAAATCAGAGGGGGAGCCAGGTTTCCCAGGG
The DNA here is from genome assembly GCA_900303285.1 of Rhinella marina. Lineage (NCBI taxonomy): Eukaryota > Metazoa > Chordata > Amphibia > Anura > Bufonidae > Rhinella > Rhinella marina. The sequence continues at coordinate 112,052 of ONZH01031121.1, forward strand.
TCCGGCCACCACCAGGTGCAGCTCCCCGCTGCTCCCATAGTAATGAATGGGACCGCACCACGCATGCGTGGCCACCGCTCCCATTCATTTCTATGTAGCCGACGGAAATAGCCGAACCAGCGCTCGGCTATTTTCGGCGGCCCTATAGAAATGAATGGAGGACAGCTGCGCATGCGCCCTCCTTTACTTTTGGGGCTCCATTCTCGATATAGGTGTGGGTCCCAGCGGTGGGACCTGCACCTATAAGACAGTGGGGGCATATCCTAGCGATTGGAAGATTGGAATAACCCTTTAAAGGGACAGAGCTTGCAGTACATTTCCCAGCCACTACACAGTGAATGAAGTCTTGGATTCGGCAATCTGATAGAAGAACTGACGCTTACCATGCTTGGGGTTCCTTTTCAGCCCAATCTGTTGGTGCTGAGGAGGTGGTGGAGGCGGTGGTGGGGGTGGCAGAGCGTCTCGTTCGTGGTTGAGAATAACTCTGTCCACGGATCCGTACACGACGGAAATAGCCGAGAGTAATGAATGGAGGACGGCTGCGTTCTCGATATAGGTGCGCACCTATAAGACAATGGGGGCGTATCCTAGCGATATGCCCCCATTGTATAAGATGAGAATACCCCTTTAAGAGAGCGCCTAGACTCGCTCTTAAAAAAAAAAAAAAAAAACACTTGCTAACAATTCCACTATTCCAGCGCTGTGGCTCACATCAGCACCACTTCCAGACTCTGGATCAGTAACCTTCGGCACTCCAGCTGCCGTGAAACTACAACTCCCAGCATGCAAACATGCTCGGCTGTTCTTCTGACTCCCGCATAAGTGAATGGAGCACTCTAGGAGTTGTAGTTTCAAAACACCTGGCGTGCTGGAGGTTGCCGATCCTTGTTCTATATACAGTCATGGTTAAAAGTTTTGAGAATGACACAAATATTATATTTTCACATGATCTGCTGCCCTCTGGTTTTTATGTGTGTTTGTCAGATGTTTTTATCACATACAGAAATATAATTGCAATCATATTATGAGTAACAAAAGCTTATATTGATAGTTAGAATGAGTTAATGCAGCAAGTCAATATTTGCAGTGTTGACCCTTCTTCTTCAGGACCTCTGCAATTCTCCCTGGCATGCTCTCAATCAACTTCTGGACCAAATCCTGACTGATAGCAGTCCATTCTTGCACAATCAATGCTTGCATTTTGTCAGAATTTGTAGGTTTTTGTTTGTCCACCCGTCTCTTGATGATTGACCACAAGTTCTCAATGGGATTAAGATCTGGGGAGTTTCCAGGCCATGGACCCAAAATCTCTATGTTTTGTTCCCTGAGCCATTTAGTTATCACCTTTGCTTTATGGCAAGGTGCTCCATCATGCTGGAAAAACGAGATTTTTGTGGACTCACCTGTAAAATCTCTTTCTCGCTGAGTTCATTGGGGGACACAGGACTGTGGGTATAGCTGCTGCCACTAGGAGGCGACACTAAGCTGAAAAGTGTTAGCTCCTCCTGCCGGCTATACCCCCTCTAGCCAGGAGAGAGCATATCAGTTTGTGCCCAAGCAGTAGGAGCAGGAAAACACAAGGAAGGAAAACTGGAATAAAAGGAGAAACCAACCAACCAGGACCGAGCCTAGGGCCCACAGCCCCGCTCGCTCCAGAATACTATCCCTCACGGTAAGAGTCAACCCATGGGTGGGAGCTGTGTCCCCCAATGAACTCAGCGAGAAAGAGATTTTACAGGTGAGTCCACAAAAATCTTGTTTTCTCGCTCGTATCATTGGGGGACACAGGACCGTGGGATGTCCTAAAGCAGTCCACAGGGTGGGAAGAAAAAAAGAACCACAAAACAGAACCCGGACGCGAGGCCCTAAGGTACCGCTGCGCGCAAGACCTTGCGTCCCAGAGCAGCCTCCGCAGATGCAAATGTGTTCACCTGGTAAAACTTTGTGAACGTATGCAAGGAAGACCAAGTTGCCGCCTTACAGAGTTTTAAGGCCGAGGCCTGATGGAAACGAGCCCAAGAAGCGCCCACCGCCCTGGTCGAGTGGGCCGTGATCCGGGCAGGAGGCGTCTTGCCACGGACGCAATAAGCCTCAGCAATGGCGAGACGAATCCACCGGGCAATCGTCACCTTGGAAGCTGCCAAGCCCTTGCGAGGACCCTCAGGAAGGACAAACAGGGAGTCCGTGCGACGAAAGGAATCTGAGGAGGATAAATAAATCCGGAGAGCCCGGACGACGTCTAGGCTGTGAAGAGCACGTTCCTTGGGGTGAACTGGCGAGGGGCAAAAGGACGGCAGGACGATGTCCTCGTTGACGTGGAAAGCTGAAACTACCTTCGGTAGGAAGGAGGGCACCGGACGGAGAACAGCCTTGTCCTGGTGCAGAAGAAAGGGTTCCCTGCAAGACAGAGCCGCCAGCTCCGAGACTCGCCTGATAGAGGTAATCGCTACCAAGAAGGCTACTTTCCACGAGAGGAAGCGAAGGGAAACCCTATCGAGTGGTTCGAAAGGAGCGGATTGAAGGGAACCAAGAACCAGGTTCAGATCCCAAGATGGCAAGGGAGGACGATAGGGAGGGATGGTGTGAGCTACGCCCTGGAGAAAGGTCTTGATCGGACCCATACACGCCAGCCGCCTTTGAAAGAAGACGGACAGCGCAGACACCTGACCCTTGAGTGAACTAAGGCCTATCCCAGAGTCCAAGCCTCTCTGCAAAAAGGAAAGAACCGTAGGAAGGGAAAAACGAAGGGGGGGCAGGGAGAAATCTCTACAGAAACAGAGGAAGGATTTCCAAGTTCTATAGTAAATCCTAGAAGACGTAGTCTTCCGAGCCTTAATCATCGTCCGAATAACCGCCTCTGAAAATCCACGCTTCTTTAGAATGTAGGTTTCAATAGCCACGCCGTTAAACGCAGCGATCGTAAACGCTGATGGAAGACAGGTCCCTGGGAGAGGAGGTCGTCTCTGAGGGGCAGAGGCCATGGAGCGTCTCCTAGAAGGAGCATGAGGTCTGAGTACCACGCTCGTCGGGGCCAATCCAGGGCAATGAGAATTGTCGGTATGCCCTCCAGCTTGATTCTGCGAAGAATCCAGGGCAGAAGAGGAATGGGAGGGAAGACATACAGGAACGAGAAGGTCTCCCAAGGGGCCACCAACGCATCCACTGCGTAGGCCTGTGGGTCCCGAGTCCGAGACAGAAAGACCGGGAGTTTGTGGTTGAGCCGGGAAGCCATCAAGTCCACCTCCGGACGACCCCAGCGGAGACAAATGGCGTCGAAGATTTCTGGATGCAGGGACCATTCCCCTGGATCCACCGTCTCCCGACTGAGATAATCCGCCGTCCAGTTCTCCACACCCGGAATGTGTACTGCAGAAATGAAGGGAACGTGACGCTCCGCCCACAGAAGGATCTTGGTTACTTCCAACATTGCCGCGCGGCTGCGGGTCCCTCCCCGGTGGTTGACATATGCCACGGCCGTGGCATTGTTGGATTGGATCCTGATCGGAGATCCCTTCAGCCGGGAGGTCCAATGAAGCGGGACAGATAAATGGCCCGCAGTTCCAAAACATTGATGGACAGTTTGGATTCCGACAGAGACCATTTCCCCTGGACCGTCCACTGCAGCTGAAGAGGTCACTTACCCGTCTTGTCCCTAGGACCTGCCTTGGGGGAGCTGAGCAGGGAGGGAGTCCGACCCTGGCCAGGTGTCCCGGGGAAAAGGGAGGCTGGGCGACCCTGGTCCCCTGTAGGAAAAAAATGAATAAAAAATAAATAAAAAATAAAATAATTAAGTAAGTGAAAAATGGCGAACAGCCCTGCATTGCAGGGACGTCTGCCTCCTACGACACTAAGCTAAAAACTGATATGCTCCCTCCTGGCTAGAGGGGGTATAGCCGGCAGGAGGAGCTAACACTTTTCAGCTTAGTGTCGCCTCCTAGTGGCAGCAGCTATACCCACGGTCCTGTGTCCCCCAATGATACGAGCGAGAAATGTGTTTTGGGGGATAAAGTTCATTTTGTAGGCAAATATTGACTTTGCAAGTAATTGCTGTTAAGGCTACTTTCACACTGGCGGCAGGCCTGATCCGGCAGGTGAAGGGTGCTGCCGGATCAGGCCTGCCGCAGTGACATGTGTGGAGCCGGAACCGCGCTCCGGCCCCACACATGTCACACAGTACATACATATACATACACATAAACATACACACACATATAGACATACAAACACACATACATACTTACATGCTCCCCGGCAGGTCTTCGGAGCGTCAGGACGGCTCACACAGGTCACGATTCCCCACAGCGCCCTCTGCTGGGCGCATGGTGGAATCATCATCTGTGCGCGCCGTCCTGTTCCTCCTGCGCTCTGGAGACCTGCCGGGGAGCATGTAAGTATGTATGTGTATTTGTATGTGTATATGTCTGTGTATGTTTATGTTTATGTGTATGTCTATGTCTGTATGTGTGTATGTGTGCAGGTGATGGATCCGTCCACCATTGTGTCAGACCAAACGGATCCGTCCCCATTGACTTTCATTGGGGGTCATGACGGATCCGTCTTGGTGCGGGTGCATGCTGCGGTTTGTTCTCCGGTCTGAAGACGGAACGGAATGCTTTCAGGAGCATTCCGTTGTCTTCAGTTCAGTTTTGTCCCCATTGACAATGAATGGGGACAAAACTGAAGCGTTTTTTTTCCGGTATTGAGCCCCTATGACGGAACTCAATACCGGAATTTTAAAACGCTAGTGTGAAAGTAGCCTAAGCTGATCACTCTTTATAACATTCTGGAGTATATGCAAATTGCCATTATAAAAACTGAAGCAGTAGACTTTGTAAAAATTAATATTTGTATCATTCTCAAAACTTTTGGCCATGACTGTACACTCCTATGATCGATGCAAGCCAATTCATGGCCAAACTGTGAGAGAGAGAGGGGTGGGACTGTCAGGAGGTGACGGCACACTAATGTATGGGTCGTTCTCTACCTGCAGCTAACGAAAGGTTGAAAAGTCTGTAATTAATTCTCTCAGTAGATTTACCCCTGCAGTGCTATATTACCCAGCATGAAAATAAACTGCTGCACATTCAATATGCAAGGTGCCGAACACGTTGTGTAACCTGGCCATACGTGTCACTTACCTGCTTGATATAATCAATCAGACCAGTTATGCAATTTATCTCAAATCGAATACTTTTCAATGGCTCTAACCACTTTGCAAGCTCTGAAAGAAAAAAACACTTATGAGCAGAGGCTCGACTTACCATAATTATATTATGCAGATTTCAGTATCAATCTTAGTACTTTTACAGCTCTACTGCTGTGAGAGGGGCTTTCTGACACGAGAAGGTACAATCTCTCACCTTGTAGCTTGGCATTGTTCTCGTCCCCTTTACACAGCTTCAGTAAAGGTGCAGAGTGAGTTTCTAGCATCTGGACATCATTCGAGGTTTGCACTACGAGCAGCACGAGCAGGCAGGCGTAATTATAAGCCACCGACTTCTTGGATTTTGTATCCCTGAAAGAAGAAGTCACAAATGCTCACTGCAGGTATGTTATACGGAAGCGGAGGTTACAGACTGTCCGACAGTCTGAGCTGAGGATACAATGGAAATGCTTCATCTGAGATGTTTAAAGCACATCTCTAAGAAAAAGCCTGGAAGAAGCACAACCTCCATCATCTCCAAGTCAAACCGGCCAGATCACTGGAAGCGGAGATCTATACTGTCCACACATTTCACAACTGCTTTCTCTACCATGAGGCCACTTCCATGAGGTCGGTATTTTGCATCAGTATTTGTAAGTCAAAACTAGAAGTGGAACCTACAGATAAAGGGGCACATTTATTAAAGGGGTACTCCCATCATAGACAATGGGGGCACATCGCTAGGATATGCCCCCATTGTCTGATCGGAGGTGGGACCCGCACCTATATCGAGAACGTAGTGGGGGAAGCGGAGAAGGGCGCACTGCACATGCGCAGCCGCCCTCCATTCATTTTCTATGGGGTTGCCGGAAATAGCCAAGCGCTGGCTCGGCCATTTCAGTCGGCTCCATAGAAATGAATGGGAGCGGTGGCCGCCCATGCACGGTGCGCTGCCATTCATTTCTATGGGAGCAGCAGGTAGCTGCACCTGGTGGTGGCCGGACCCGGGAAATCCGGGGTCCCCCACGCGCAGCGCTCCTCACTCCCATAGGTGGGACCCGCACCTATCAGACAATGGGGGCATATTCTAGCGATATGCCCCCATTGTCTATGATAGGAATAACCCTTTAAAGGGGTATTCTCATCTTAGACAATGGGGGCATATCGCTAGGATATGCCCCCATTGTCTTATAGGTGCGGGTCCCACCGCTGGGACCCGCACCTATATCCAGAACGGAGCGGGGAGCGCTGCGCCTGGAGGACCCCAGGTTTCCGGGGGTCTGGCCACCACCAGGCGCAGCTCCCCGCTGCGCTCATAGAAATGAATGGGAGCCGGGCCGTGCATGCGCGGTGCGCTCCCATTCATTTCTATGGAGCCGTCGGAAGTAGCCGAGCCAGCGCTCGGCTATTTTCGGCAGCCCCATAGAAATGAATGGAGGGCGGCTGCGCATGCGCAGTGTGCCCTCATTCAGTTCGGGGGCTCCGTTCTGGAAATAGGTGCGGGTCCCAGCGGTGGGACCCGCACCTATAAGACAATGGGGGCATATTCTAGCGATATGCCCCCATTGTCTATGATGGGAATAACCCTTTAAGACGCCAGTCTTCATAAGCCCCTGCGATGGCAGTGGATCATCGAAGTTATGTAGAGGCACCAGCGGCGTATCCACCACCAATTCTAAATGTAAGACAGCTTCCTTAGACCATAATGGAAAGTTTTCTGCATCCTTCATCTTTCATGATGCAAAGTACTGACCAAATACTAACCCAGTGAAATTAATCTAATGGGAAGAAAGTGCTCCCCGGTGAAATAACTGATGGCCTATCCTCATGGATCAGTGGGGATTCCTCTCCAGATCCCCGGCTGACCAGCAAAACAAATGGGTGTTTCCACTTCAGCAAACCTCTCATCTAGGTCATCATTTATGGTGGTTCTGCACCAAACATACAAGTCCGGCTGTGCTTGGTACCGCAGTTTAGTCCAATTTGCTGGAATAGGGCTAAGATACAGCATCACGTACAGCCGCCCATACCAGGAGCTGTTGCAGTGCGGCACCATGACCACTTCATAATGCCGATTGGTTGAGGTCACTATCAAACATAGATGCCCCACTATCAAACATAGATGTCTACACACCAGGGAGCGCCTTCCATTTTATTCATGTGAAGGCTGCAATACAGTAGGTACCCTGAGAGTACAACTGCGGGTGAGTTGGTGGCAGACCATAGTCAACCTGGAATTTTGCAGATTTACTTCTAAATAAAATTACAAGGCAATTGTTCATCAAAACTGTTGGAGGTAACAAATAAAAGCAAAATATATAAGGAGTAGATTACCCAAGGGCTTCCTTAGAGCAGATCTCCATGAGAGTTATGAGGCACTGCAGGTTCTTGTCAAGGCTGAAGACGTGGGCCACTGCAGACCTGCCTATGGGATTGAAGGTGATGAGGTAAAGGTTGTGCAGTATGCCCAGCAGGTTGACGTGGTCGGCCTCCTCTGTGGCTGTACAATGTTGGAAGTGGTGAAACAGCTCGGAGATGTACTGCAGAGCCTGGGTGGCATGCAGAAGCCACAAGGCACACGAGTCCTCGCTGTTCCCCTCTGACTGCAGGAGGTCATCTTGATCTTGTTCCGATGCCTGACATAAAGCCCTGGCGATCAGATTTGTTGCTTCATTCTCGAACAACAGAAACAGGAGTCCTTTCTGAGACTGCGCCAAAAACTGAAGAATTTCCCTGATGGCGTGAACAATACCAGGATGGGAAGTAGTCCCGGGTAATGATAGAAGTAATGTGGCGGACTCCAGGAACTGGTGATTGTGAAGGTACCTGAGAGAAGAGACCAAAAACAGTCACCACATACACCCTTCACATCTAAAATCCCACTGCTTGCTTCTTCCGGGGGCCATGACTGGAAGTATTAAAAGATACACATGACTATGTGCCAACACACACTCTATTTAAAGAGGACCTTTCACCGCTCCTGACATGCCTGTTTTAATAGCTTCATGCATTCCCCATGTAATAACAAGTCTGGAACATCTATTCTTATGTCTGTATGCTGTGCCCTTCCTTTATTATTTGCACTAGAAGTTATGAATGAATTGCTATTTGCCTTCAGTAAAGGAACAGAGGGGAGGTGGCCAGTTGGGGGGGTGTACCTGCCCAGACTGACTCTATCCAATCAGTGCTGCCATGTTCAGACTGTGCAGGGACACACCCCCAACTGGTCACCTCCCCTCTGTTCCTTTACTGAAGGCAAATAGCAATTCATTCATAACTTCTAGTGCAAATAATAAAGGAATGGCACAACATAGAGCCATAAGAATAGATGTTCCAGAATTGTTATTACATGGGGAATGCATGGAGCTATTAAAACAGGCATGTCAGGAGGGGTGAAAGGTCCTCTTTAAAGGGGTTTCCTAGATTTTTGTTATATTGATGGTCTTAGGATAAGACAATAATATCGCAATGGTGGGAGTCACTCTCAGCACCCCCACCAATCAGCGGCCTCTTCAGTTAGCTGATCAAGAAGGGTGCAGAGACTCCCACCAATCTGATATTACTGGCCATCAATATAAATGTCCCCAAAAACCCTTAAAGACTAATACTGGCGGATTTCCACAAAAGCTGGGCGATCTAGAGAGCCAGCCACGAGCATTTAAAGGGGTTTTCTCATCACAGACAATGGGGGCATATCGCTAGTATTGCCCCATTGTCTGATAGGTGCAGGTACCACCTCTGGGACCCAAACCTACGGTGAGAACAGAGCAGGGAGAGTGGCGGAGGGCGCACTGCACATGCACAGCCGCCCTCCATTCATTTCTATGGGGCTGCCTCGGCTATTTCCGTCGGGCCCCATAGAAATGAACGGGAGTGGTGGCCACGCAAGCGCGGTGTGCTCCAATTCACTTGTCTGGGGAGAGCGCTTGGCGGTGGCAGGACCCCAGGAAACCAGGGGACCTCCAGCCATCACTACCCCACTACATTCTCGATATAGGTGCGGGTCCCAGAGGTGGGACTCGCACCAATCAGACAATGGGGGTATATCCCAGGGAAATGCCCCCATTGTCTGTGATGGAAATACCCCTTTAAATATCTTTTAAAGAACTCCTGCAAAAAATTTTATTCTCTGACCTGTTAGAAATGTATGAATCTTCTCATCAGAGACTGTATTTGTGAGTTATCCCCTCTCTTCTAACTGTAGCTGGGTCATGTGACCAACTCCCTGACCTCCAACTGACCCAGGACAGGAAGCCAGTCACTGCTCTATTCATTCCTATGAGACTGAAAGTGAGGCTCCCATAGGAATAGAGAATTAAGATGCTGTGTTATCTGGTGAGTCTGATTGCTGGTCACATGACACAGATGAGAAGCATCAGGGAGATATAACTCATAAACACAGACACTGGTAAGAAAATGACATTCACTACAGATTATATCATGGACATTTCTAGCAGGACAGAGAATAACATTTTTTGTGGGAGTTCTTCTTTAATGGAAGCTGGCTGATCCCTTTGGATTCAGCTCCTATAACATTGGCGATACCAGTAGAAGAAATGGGAAATGTAGCATTACATATGATGGTATAAACGTTTGTCTATGAAAGGCTGGGACAGATCCACCAGAGCATCTTATGCCCTAACAGGTCTTCGTGCAATTCCTTCCCCTAATCAGTGCTGTGAACATGACCAGCAGGCACCTTACCTAAACAGAACAGGATAGGGATCATCTCGTTCTGGGGGTCCAGTGATTCTGGCCGACGTTGGGAAAGATTTCACAGGAGGCTGGATCATGGAGTGAGGTGCAGTCTCTAAAAGATGAAAAATCTCATTGAGAAGACCCAGCAGTTTCTCCAAGTCTCCTTCACTTATACTCGAGGACTCTAGGAAATGATCCATATCCATGGGAACCTCGGCCTCATTGTCATAGTCTCGACTTGGCTTCTCTCCTGCAGCCGGCGTATCTTGATCAGGATCCCTGCTGTCAGCGGGAGGTGGAGGAGTGCTGTCTGCTAGCAGGTCCGCCATTCTCTTCACATCGGAAAGGATTTCATAAAAATGACACTTCTGGAGGACGGCAGAGCAAGCTGTGAAGACCCTGACAGTCTGGTCCATCAAGATCAGCTCCAGGAGTCTCTGGTAGCCACTTTTGCCTTGTGAATCTAAAGGATTTTTCAGAAAGGCATCCATTCCCTCAGTGGTGCTGAGGATACCATCCAAGGACTTAAAAGCATTCAGTTTGAGGGAGGAGGACACGTGCTCCGCAAACAAAAGGTCGTATAACTTGCCAATGACATCTGCCTTGAGCAGAGACTGGATTCCCCGGGTGCCACATTCTGCAAGCGATGACACCAGCTTAGTGCCCGCTTTCAGCTGCCGTACATTCAACGCGATTGGTTGCTGGAGAGCCAGCTGTAAGTCCAGCGCTTGCATGGCCCAGTCCACTAACTGGCTCAGATGGTCTCGGCTCGGCTCTTTCAGCTCAAGAAAACTTAACCCTTTAACTATTAAGCTAGGCACTTCTTCCAGTGCCGTCACCCACTTTGCACCTCTGTCGTCCCGATAGAGATCGAGCAGCTCCAACAGCTTCACCGACACCTCGCTAGCCCCAGAGGTGTCCTTATCAAGGTCCTGGTCTCGAAGCTTGCCAATTTCATTCTCAAAAGCAGTTCTGTATGGACAGCTAAAGTAAAGAAGGGGACCCAAGTCTCGGTCATAAGGGTCATAAGTCATGGTGGGTACAGAAGCTAAATCCTCCGGCGTGTAGTCAATATCAAAACTTGGATATTTAAAAGCCTCCCGTTCAAAGTCCGCTATTCCGTCTTCATCACTGGAAATCTGTTCGTAACCATCGTCTCCTGAAATCCACAAAAGTTTATATTAAGGAAGGTTAAAAACTGGTGCAAATGAAAACTGCATCAGCTGTCAACAGCGACCAAACTGTTTCTATCATGTTCAAAGCAGCCCCGTACCTCTGTAATTCCTCTAAGAAATGATTCCCACACAGTCACTATCCAATCAGCGCTGGCAGTATTGGCATTTAGAGATGTGATTTATACATACGTATCCGAGAGGAGTTATAGAGAGAAGGCGCCATGCAAAGTGTCCCATTATTATTTCATGTACAATGCAAGGATTTTCTAGAAAAGACGAGTCATCTTTAAAGGGGTCTTCCGGGATTTTTATGTTGATGACCTATCCTCATCAATATCAGATCGGCCAGAGTCTGACACCCCCGACGATCTGCCATTGTTTACCTGCTGGACGTCAACATTGCAGCGGTGAGCAGTGTAATTACAAGAAGCCGTCTCATTCACTTCAATGGAACACTTGAATAGGAACGAGTCATCCTACTGAAGTGAATGGGACGGCTTCTTGTAATTACACTGCTCACCTCTGCGATGTCGACGGCGAGCAGGTAAAAAAAAAAAACGAAGCGAAGGCTGCGCTCACACGCAGCACGGCCTTCTCTTCAACCGGCTGATTGGTGGGGATGTCGAACCCCCACCAATCTGATACTGATGATCTATCCTGAGTATAGGTCATCAATATTAAAATCCTGTTAAACTACTTTAAAATTTCATGACTCCAAAGGTCCCTTCACACTGCCCGAACAACTGGCAGACTATCTAGCGATAATCTACTGGTGTAAAGATAGCGCCAATTACCAAATGAATGAGCGAAATGCTCGTTCATTGGGTGATGGGCTCATTCATGTGGTCACCTTAATCATGGTCTGCCGGCAGCAGATTGTGGTGTCTAAAGAGTACCGTACGTGCCGACAAACAGTGACTCTGTATGGGGATGATCGATGGCATTAGTAATCGCTTCTCCCCATACTGTGGTCTCCTCCACTGATAAACAGACGATTGTAGGGAACGCTTGCTTCCTGACAATCGTTTGCTCAGTTGAGCAGTGTAAAGAAGCCCAATGACCTCAATTCTTCTATGGCTGCTTCAGTAGAACAGTGAAGAAGACTACTCATAAAAACAAAAAAAATCACCTTCAATTTCTTCCTCGTCACCCTCTTCGTCTTCATCCTCATCTGCAATGCTGTCCCCTGTTTGTACATCGTCCTCATCATCGTCGTCGTCCTCCTCATCGGGATTGAGGTCATCATCCTCTTCATCCTCCTCATCATCTTCATCGCCGTCGTCCTGAGGATCATCGTCCCCATCCTCTTCGTCTGTGTAAGTGCCGTCGGGGTGAACGGACACTCTATCTGGAGAGATCGGCTCAAAGTAACCTTCCCGTTGTTCTCGATCATCCTCCTTTTCGCCCCCTAGTGGTCAAAGAACAATAAAAGATGTGTTAAATTAAAAATCCAAGCCTTCCAATCCTAAAGATCTGCATTATCTTCTGTGTGAAATCAGGAACGCTTTCACAGCAAAGCAGTTTCATATTTGCAGTCTAAGAAATCGATCTATACATTAGTCAACCCATGCCTTCCGAGTAAGGACGTGATTACTTATATATAGCAGTTAAAGTAATAGCAGCCATAGTATGAAATTGATTGAGAGCCTTATTCATGCAGGAGAGGGCGAAGATCAAAGATATCAAAGATAAAGCTAAAGATGCGAGCGACAAACTCTAAGATGTCTACCTGCAGCTGGCATTGGCTCATCATCATCGTCATCATCTGGAGGTGGAGGGCCAGGTGGAGTTCTAGGCCCCCTTGGCTGCGGTCTTGGTGGACTACCATTGTACTGGTCTTCTTTGTCTTCTTCAACTAAGAAGGGAGAAAGACAAATGATACGAACTAGCCCAATAAGTAGCCACAAGCACGCAATGAAGCACAAAAGGCAATAAATTATCAACAGGCCAATGCCAAATTTGTAGAACTCCGTCTATGCAGCAAATATGGAGGCAGGTGGGCTTACTAAAGGGATTTTCCGGTACTTATTAATACTGATCCTTGGCATAGGTCATCAATATAACTTTAGTGGGGGGCTGCCAATCAGCTGAAGGAGCCGCAGTACACTGGGACTAAGGCTCCATTCACACCTCCTGTTTTTCTTTCCTGATTCGATCCTGATCTTGATGCGGATCCATTCATTTCAATGGGTCCTGAAAAAATGCGGATCAGATCAGGAAAGAAAAACAGGACGTGTGAATGGAGCCCAACAAAGATCCATATACGCTGTGTAATTGCCAGGAAATGTAGTACAATCTAGGTCCCATCCACTTTAGGGCTCATGCACATGACCATTGTTGCTTTGCGGTCTGCAAAACACGGATACTAGCCTGTGCATTCCGCAGAACAGCCAGCCCGTAATAGAACAGTCCCATCCGTGTACGCAAGTCCCATCCGTGTACGCAAGTCCATCCGTGTACGCAAGTCCCATCCGTGTACGCAAGTCCCATCCGTGTACGCAAGTCCCATCCGTGTACGCAAGTCCCATCCGTGTACGCAAGTCCCATCCGTGTACGCAAGTCCCATCCGTGTACGCAAGTCCCATCCGTGTACGCAAGTCCCATCCGTGTACGCAAGTCCCATCCGTGTACGCAAGTCCCATCCGTGTACGCAAGTCCCATCCGTGTACGCAAGTCCCATCCGTGTACGCAAGTCCCATCCGTGTACGCAAGTCCCATCCGTGTACGCAAGTCCCATCCGTGTACGCAAGTCCCATCCGTGCACGTAATATTCTTTTTCCAGAAGGGACATGCGGATATACAGACATAGAATCAATGAGGAGTCATTTCTGTTTTTTTTTTTTTTCAGCCCCACTGAAGTGAATGGTTCCGTATACGGGCAGCAAAACAAAAAAAAAAAAATAGATCTGACACGGAAAAAATGAATTGTGCATGAGCCCTTAAAGGGGTATTCCGCTAGTATATGCCCCCCATTGTCTGATAGGTGGGGTCCCAGCTATATCGGTAACAGAGTGAGGAGCGCTGTGCCTGGCAGATTTCCCGGGTCCGGCCACCACCAGGTGCAGCTCCCCTCTGCTCCCATAGAAATGAATGGGAGCACAATGCGCATGCGCAGCCACCGCTCCCATTCATTTCTATGTAGCCAACGGAAATAGCCGAGCCAGCGTTCGGCTATTTTCAGCGGCCCTATAGAAATGAATGGAGGACAGCTGCACATGCGCCCTCCTTTACTTTTGGGGCTCCATTCTCGATATAGGTCCCAGAGGTGGGACCTGCACCTATAAGACAATGGGGGCATATCCTAGCGATATGCCCCATTGTCTAAGATTGGAATAACCCTTTAAAGGGACAGAGCTTGCAGTACGTTTCCCAGCCACTACACAGTGAATGAAGTCTTGGATTCGGCAATCTGACAGAAGAACTGACGCTTACCATGCTTGGGGTTCCTTTTCAGCCCAATCTGTTGGTGCTGAGGAGGTGGTGGAGGCGGTGGTGGGGGCGGCGGAGAGTCTCGTTCATGGTTGAGAATAACTCTGTCCACGGATCCGTACACGGCAATAGTCAGGCAATTGTACCAACCCTTGAGCACAAGCCCATCTGTATTAACCTGAAACACATTTCAAAAATGGGATTTTTTGTTCTCGTTCCATTCAACAGTTTGTGTCCCTTTTTTCCGGTGCTTTTCCTCCCATCAAAATAACTGATTTCTGACGGAAGCGACAAACTGATCAGAACTGATGCTCAAAATAATGGATCTGTTGTGTTTTCTTTTTCAGGTCAGAAGGACGGAAATGTGATGTGAACTTGGCCCAAACTAAAAGTGACTAGCTCAGCGTCTGCAGGAGGGGTATATAGAAGGAGATAACTCTGTAGCTGCGTGCTCCACTCTTTCCTCTTATCTAAACCTCTCATGTATTTGTCTGCAAGGTGAGAATATCCATTTAACCTCCAACCTGTTCTTGTAACAAGCTGAGTTGTCAGATTTGTGTGTGGATTTTGTTCCCCTTTATTTTTTTACGTATCCCATATTGTATTGTCCCAAAATGATTTATATTATTTGTTACCTTTCCATTTGGCCGGAAGATGATTGAATTATTCTCATCATATTCCAAACTGATGAAAAAAAACAAAAAGCATGATCAAAAACATCGACCACAACCAGTCAACATTGTCATCAACATACCAGATAGAGCTCACAGGATTACATGACATGAAGGTTCTTATAGAACCGGGTTCAGCAACCTTCGGCACTCCAGCTGTGGTGAAACTACGACTCCCAGCATGCACGCTTGCTCAGGCTACTTTCACACTTACGTCTACATTTCCTGGTATTGAGATATGGCAGAGAATCTCAATACCGGAGAAAAACGCTTCCGCTTTGTCCCCATTCATTGTCAATGGGGACAAAACTGAACTGAGCAGTGACTCCAATATGCATTCCGTTCCATTCTCATACCAGAGAGCAGCAGCATGCTACGGATTTCTTTCCGTCATATGATGTGGAGGGAGATGGATCCGTCATGACCCACAATGGAAGTCAATGGGGACGGATCCGTTTTCTCTGACAAAATAGAGAACGGATCCGTCCCCCACTGACGTTCAATGGTGTTCCATGTTGGATCCGTGTTACAGATAATACAACCGGATCCATTCATAACGGATGCAGACGGTTGTATTATCAGTAACGGAAGTGTTTTTGCTGAACCCTGCCAGATCCAGCAAAAACGCTAGTGTGAAAGTAGTCTTAGCTGTTTTCTGAACTCCCACAGAAGTGAATGGAGCATGCTGGGAGTTGTAGTTTCACCACACCTGGAGGGCTGAGGGTGCTGATTTCTGTTGAGGAGCGGGGTGCCGGTTGTCAGTGACGTCCGGACTCCCCACAGAGAAGGCAGGGATTGTTCACCACTCTCTGCACCTTCCCACTGCAGTATAAGCGATGCCCAGTGAGCACCACGTATACAGATCAAGCAGTGGCCAGACCGCTTCCTCCTCCTTTCCCAGCGATCACAGGATTTCTGGGTAACGGCAGGAGCTCCACGTCGGCTCTGCAGTGAGAATACATATACGAGAATATTTCAAGACTACGCAGAAGCCGTTTGTACAAACCTCCCCAGTCTGTCAAAAACAGTGGCGCTCGGCTTATTGACATTGTTGAAGAACAGGTCCAGGTGAAACGTGTGCGGTGACGTCTCCCTGCAGGAAGGAACAGACTCACGTTAATCCGGAACATACGCTTATTACGGAGACAGCAGATCAAATGGCTGCTAATGTGGTCTCCGACTGCAGCTCCCACTTCTTGCTGTCAGTGAATGCGAATATTCTGAACACTCAGTACAACTCAAATCTGATATAGCCGTTTCTAGCCTGGTCAGGCCCCTGTGAGCCTAAGGCCTCTTTCACACGAACATGACGGATTAGGTCCGGATGCGTTCAGGAAAACTCGAACCATTTTGCAAGGAACTTCAGTCAGTTTTGTCTGCAATTGCAAACAGTTGTTTCCGCGCGGGTGCGATGCGATTTGATGCGTTTGTCACGTGCGTGATAAAAAACTGAAGGTTTACAAACAACATCTCTTAGCAACCATCAGTGAAAAACGCATTGTACCCGCACTTGCTTCAGGATACAATGCGTTTTTCACTGAAGCCCCATTCACTTCTATGGGGCCAGGGCTGCGTGAAAAATACACAATATAGAACATGCTGCGATTTTCATGCAACGCAGAAGTGATGCGTGAAAAAAAAAAAAAACGCTCATGTACACAGACCCATTGAAATGAAAGGGTCAGGATTCAGTGCGGGGGCTATGTGTTCATCTCACGAATTGCGCTCGTGTGAAAGTGGACTAAGGCTATCTGCACACAGTGCGGAATACGTGCGTTTTCTCATGCAGATTCTTGGGCAGAAAAACCGCAGTGTAATATAATACCAGCAACGTGTATGAGATTAGACAAATCTAATGTACAGTATGCGTCTTTCTCCCGTGCGGATTTAGAAATCCAGGAGCACGTCAATTACGTTTGCGATATTTGCTGCGGATTTCACCCCTTTCAATGAAAGGGAGAGATCGGCAGCAAGTTTCACGCGGTTTGGGGGCGGAAACACACAGAAATCTGCGTGGATCTTCTGCACATTTACCCACAACTGCATGCAGGTAGCCTAAGGATACGTTCACCACCGGCAGATTTCTGCAACTATCACAATCATCTGACTAAGGCCTCTTTCACACTAGCGGCAGTCCGGATCCGGCAGGTGAAGGGTGCCGTCGGATCCGGACTGCCGCAGGGACATGTGTGGGGCCGGAACCGCGCTCCGGCCCCACACATGTCACACAGTACAATATACAGGCATACACACACACATACATACTTACATACTCCAGGCAGGCAGGCCGCACGTCTTCACGCCCAGGAGGCGCACAGCTATGACGATTCCCCACAGCGCCTTCTGCTGGGCGCTGTAGGGAATCGTCATAGCGGCGCGCCTCCTGGGCATGAAGATGTGCGGCCTGCCTGCCTGGAGTATGTAAGTATGTATGTGTGTATATATGTACTGTATGTCTGTGGTGACGGATCCGTCCTGAGCTCCATTGAAAGTCAAAGGAGGGCAGATCCGTTTACCATGTTGGTCACACCAAACGGATCCGTCCCCATTGACTTGCATTGGGGGTCATTCCAGATCCGTCTTGGTGCGGATGCCTGGACCGCAGAGCAGCATGTTGCGGTTTGTTCTCCGGTCTGAAGACGGAACGGAATGCTTTCAGGAGCCTCCGTTGTCTTCAGTTCAGTTTTGTCCCCATTGACAATGAATGGGGACAAAACTGAAGCGTTTTTTCTGGTATTGAGCCCCTATGATGGAACTCAATACCGGAATTATAAAACGCTAGTGTGAAAGTAGCCTAAAGTCGCCAAATTCCATGTGCACGCTGCAGGAAACAACCCCATTCAGATGTGTAGAATGGAAATCTCTGCAACAAATCTGCTGTGTGTGAACCAATACCAGCAGCACAGACATCTGCAGTCCTAACAGAGAGCTACAGTCTATCAGTCTAGGTAGAATGTGCCACCCTAGACTCTAGTCCAAGGATCAGCAACTTTCTGCACTCCAGCTGTTGTGAAACTACAACTCCCAGCATGCTCCAGTCATTTCTATGAGAGTTCTGAGAAGAGCAGAGCCAGTATGCATGCTGGGAGTTGTAGTTTTACAACAGCTGGAGTCCCGGAGGTCGCCTACCTCTGCTCTAGTCTGTTCAGCTTACAGAAGATACAGCTTTAGGTAACCTTGAGAAGATTTCCATTCACTGACAGCAAGAAGAGATCTTGAAATAAAGTGAAACAACTTCTATTAAAAACCTCTGGATGAGGCTAGGTTCTGACTTGCATTATGGCTTCTATTTGTGACAGAAGCCACGGCGCTCTGCTGGATCCACAGTACGATGGATATCCATGGCACCAGATGGGGCATGGTGCCCAGAATCTCTCTGCAGGCGGCACGGTTCCTCCCATCACATGTAACGATGAAACACGTATCACTCACCCGTACGCCCTGCTATCCGGGAGGTTGTTGTGCGCTCTGACCCCAGGTGGGATAACCCGGACTTCATTGATGTACACGACACACGGGAACCGGACCACGTCCACGTTACTCCCTTGCTGAAAATACAACACAATAAACACAGAATTAGATGAGGGTTTATAGGAATATTTGAGGTGTTTTCACCAAGAAGCAGCGACGACGACGGAAGGGCACTGACAATTACGTAATTCGTGCTTTGTTCTCACAGCGATCTGCTCCAGCTAACAGGGGTCCTGAGAGAGGTACCCCCTCCAATACAATCTGTATGTCCTATCCTCAGGAGATATGAGATCGGCGGGGTACAACTCCTAACCCCTAAGGATAAGTCATCATTATCTCTACCAGAAAAAGCCCTTTTAAAGGGATTGTCCAGGCTACAGAATTGATGACTCAGGGTCCATTCAGACATCCGTAAGTGTCTCGCGGTCCGCAAATTGGGGATCTGCAAAACACGGACACCGGCCATGTGCATTCTGCGAACTGCACATGGCCGGCCTTAGATTGCGCGACTGCGGGCAAGGATAGCACATGCTCTTTCTTTTTTGCGGGGCCGCAGACAGCACACAGTGCACTGCCCGCATCTTTGCACATTATAGGAAAAGGCGGGAGTGCACATAGGCTGATGCATTTTCCTATAGTGTGCAAACACGACCACCACTGATGGATTGCAGGGTGGTCGTAACCATGGATACGAGCAGTGTATAATGTGATGGAAAAATGAAATCCAGCCAAACAAGACAATATGGATCACAATACATTAGTAAGTGGTTTGTATTAACTTTCTCTACATGATAAATGCTGTTTGCTGAAGTGAGACAACTCCAAAATTGTGTGACCATATGAGGGGGTGCTGAATTTCAGACTGCCCAACCCTTTCATTCTCAGCAGTGGCAAGCTGCTTCTGTCAGCTAGCACCCTACTTCGCCACACATGCATGCTCGGCTGCACTGAGCGTAAGTGTCTATGAGGAGGAACAATGGTGTGTCAAACATGCCTATGATCTGACACACTGTAACAAGCTGCACAGCTGTGGGAGCCGGACAAGCTTGTGACTGGATTTGGATGTTTCCACTCACTGACAGTATGCGATATCCGCCGAGTGTGAATACACCTTCAAGACGATTTAACACGGACTGTAATGCGCAGGTGCAAACTGCCCACCGCTAGTGAACCACAAGTGTCAGCATGCCCTACAGTGGACAATGGTCCCAGGTCATAACCCTGATCATGAACACGAAGCGGCCGGGCCCGCAGTTACCCGCCCCCACTGAGCTGAGACATAGGCCTCAGGCCGACTCCGCCAGGACTGTCCCCCCTGTACAGCAACCACTAGGACCCACACACGGACATCAGGGACACAAGGCAACGACGCGACGAACATGGCGGCTTCTCTCACCTCTGTGCTCTGGTGCTTGAAAGTATCCAAAAACAAGAGCTCCATTGCGGACTCACCCGCCATGTTTGGTGTGGGCGGGGAAGTGAGGAGGCGGGACTTCCGCTCTCTGACAAGCGCGTCCTAGTGAGCGACGAGGTATCAGCCAAAGACGTTCTAGAGCGGCCAGCAGCCCCGCCTCTCATGGAATTGTCGCCAGTGAAGCTGGTCGCCATGAAACCGGTTGGTTACCTGAGGAAAGCCTATAGCAGGGATCAGCAACCTCCGGCACTCCAGCTGTTCTAAAACTACAACTCCCAGAATCCTCCGTTCACTTCTGTAGGACCGCCAAGTAAGTGTGCATGCTGGGAGTTGTAGTTTCACAGCAGTTGTAATGCGAAGGTTGCTGAGCTGATCCCTGACCTATAGCTTGGCAGTGGACGAATGGTGTCTATTTTTGTGTTAATAGGGGACTATATCACTCATAACAATAAACTTGGTTATTAACCACTTCTACCCTGGAGGTTTTTTATGTTTTTGCATTTTCGTTTTGCGCTCCCTGCCTTTCCAGATAACAAATAATGTTTTATTTTTTCTGTTCACATAGCCGTATGAGGGCTTTTTTTTTTTTGCTGGACAAGTTGTTCTTTCCAATGCTACCATTTAATATTGCATATGATGTAGTGGGAAGCGGGAAAAAAGTTCCAAATGGGGTTAAATTGCAAAAAAAAAGCAATTCCGCCACAGTTTTACAGGTTTTTTTTTTTTATTTATGACGTCCATTGTGCGATAAAACTGAGCAGTTACTTTCATTCTACAGGCCAGTATGAATACAGCGATACCTTATATGTGTAGGTTTTCTTGCATTATGATAGTGATAAAATACTTAAAAAGTTGGAAAAAATCAGTTTTATTTTATCGTCGACGTATTTTGGCCCTTATAACTTTTTTGTAATTATGTGTACGAAGCCTCATTTTTTGTGGGGCGATCTGTACTTTTCACTGATACCATTCTGGGGTGTGTATGACTTTTTGAATTTTTTCGCACATGGCAATACCCATGATGTGTATTTTTTTTATTTTTTTTTAGTTCTTTTATTTTTATTTTGGGGAAAGGGGGCGGTTTTATTTTATTTTTTTGTTTAACTTTTTTTCTTCACACTTTTTTTTATAGTTCCCATATACTATAAAAAAAAACTATAAAAAAAAAACTAAAAGAACTATAACAAGCAATCGTTAGATTGCTATTTTCATAGACCCCAATGCACTTGCATTGGAGTCTATGAGAAACTTACTAGTTTCCTATGGAGCCCTATTACAGGCAAAGGCTCCATTGGAAATGTGCAGCAGCCTCTTATTCACAAAGACAGGGGCTGCTGCACCCAAGCTCCGACTCCTCCGACCGCCACACGGGGGAGCCGGAGCATCACTGGAAGCACTCACTTCCAGTGTTTTGCACTCAGATGCAGTCATCACGGAATCTGAACTGTAAAATGTCCACGGCCAGCATTACCGCGAGTTGCGGACATTAGCCGTGGGTGTCTGCTGTAAGAAAGATCAGGCACCCTCTGGCTATGGCGCCCTCTCCGCTCAGGAGCGGGCGCCATCTTTAAAGAACCGGCCAGCACTGTACTAGTACAGCGCTGGTTGGGAAGGGTTTAATATTGAAGGGGTTGCACAGGGAGTCAAAATTACTTTTAAACTGGCTCACTATTTTGTACAAAAATAAGGCATGCTCACCTCAGTGACCCGCCAACGTGCTAGCTCCCCGGGTTACGGTACCACGTTGCTCTTGGCCACCATATTTAATAATTTTGTAAAACTGGCGTACGGGAGACTTACGAATGCGACATACAAAGGACAGCACTGAAGTCAACCCTTTTTGAAACCACCGCACGTTACATGACGCTGCATGCCCCCTCAAAGCAGATATGGGTGTCGGGGTGATGCAGCTTTGCCGCTAGTGTTGCCCAAAAAAATACTGCTGGGTAAAAAGGGGATGGCCTTGGCTTAACGCAGGCTGTTATTTGACACCAATGGTTTAATCATATTTTTTATTTTTGCACCATTTTCGTTTCTTTTTCCTGTCGTTTTTTTATATAAAAATGCTGCCCCAGCCACCTGTGTGAACAAATGTAATGAATGAGCTTTTACGGAGGAGCAAATAACCACAGAGCCAGGAAAAATCCATCCCCTCCACTGATTTCAGCGCTGCCCCTGATCCTGACAGCCCTATGCAGGAGCCCAGTTTGCCCTGGTTTCTCACACTGGTTTGTTTTGTAAAACTAATAGAAGACAATGGTTTCTTGTGACAAAAGCTTCCTAAGTAAGAGTTTAAGAGCTTTTATAGGATAGGTCATCAATATCTGAGGTGGAGTGTCAGCTCCCCCCACCCCCGTTGATCAGCTGTACTGCAGTAAGAGCTGCAGCCTTCTCACTGCTTACCAAGAATAGCGCCATACATTGTATAGTGGCCGTGCTTGGTATTGCAGCCCAGGCCTATTAATTTGAATGGGACTGAACTGCGTCTAGGACATGTGACCGATGAACGTGACATCACATGACCTAGAAAGAGGCCGCGTCGCTCACCGGGAATCAGACACCCAATGATCAGATATTGATGACCTATCCTGAGGGCAGGTCATTAATAAACTGTATGATTCCCAGAAATTTCCTTTGAAAGGGCAGTCCGAGTTATAGTAAACTCTGCCACATACCAGGAAATTGTATAAAATAGTCCTGTACTCACCTCGTTCTCCCCCCTCTGTTATCAGTGCAGCACCTCTGGTCCTCCTCTCGCTACAGCGGTGACGTCATGGTATGCAACATGTGACTGCTGCAGCCTATCACTGGCCTCAGTGGTATATGGCAAGAGACCATTACTTGGTCTGGTCACAGTTTACTATAACTTGGACAAGTCCTTTAAAGGAATAGAGAGGGTCGCAAGAGGTTAAAAGAAAAAATCCAAGGTATGTCATGAAATCCTGGGAATGGCCTCAACATTTTCCCTGGTTTTGATTTTTGACTTCTTCAAGGATCAAGGATGTTTATTTGGTCGGAAGAAAACATTTTTTTTTCTCAACAGGATGTGCATTTATTCCCTGGAGGAGATGAGCAGCAGATATGGTAGGAGTGGGTGCAAGAACAAGAAGCCTCCAGCAGTCTGTCCCATATGAAATGACCACGTTCCCTCCACGGTGCTGTGTCCAGCAGTTCACACATTCATTAAATCATACCTCCCAACTTTTTAACACTAACTCCGCCCAAAGCCAATCTATACATGTCCAACCCTGCCAAGTCCCCTTAGTGCCCCCTTCACAGAAAGTATGCATTGTTAGTGCCCCACACAGTTGTTATGTCCCCATAGTGCCCCCACCTAGTAGTTATACCCCTATAGTTCTCCCAAAGTAGGTTTGCACCCTTAGTGTGCCCTACAGAGTAACAGAGTAGAATGCCCCTTTAGTGCCCCCATACAGTAGTTATGTCCCCATAGCGCCCCCACCTAGTAGTTATACCCCTATAGTTCCCCCAAAGGTTTGCACCCTTAGTGTGCCCTACAGACTAGAATGCCCCTTTAGTGCCCCCATACAGTAGTTATGCCTCCATATTGCCCCCACACAGTAGTTATTAGTCAATCATGCTGCCATATAGTAGTTATGCCACCACAGTGCCAACACAAAGTAGTTATGCCCCCATAGTGTCCCCACACAGTGGTTACGCCCCCTTAGTGCCTGCACACAGTATTTATGCCCCCATAGAACCACCAGTTATACCCCTAAAGTTCCCTTTATGACCCCTTGGTGTGCCCTACACAGTGGAATGCCCCTTTAGTGCCCCCGCACAGTAGTTATACCCCCATATTGCCCCCACACAGTAGTTAATCCTCCATCGTGCTGCCATACAATAGTTATGCCACCATAGAGCCAATACAAAGTAGTTATGCCCCATAGTGTCCCTACACAGTTGTTATACCTCCTTATGCCCCCTACACAGTAGAATGCCTCTTTAGTGCCCACACATAGTAGTTATGCCATCATATTGGCCCCACACACTAGTTATTCCTCTTTCATGCCCCCATACAGTAGTTATGCCCCCATAGTGCCCACACACAGTACTTGGCATAACATAGAATGCAATTACAGTTGAAATTGGGCCACACTTCAGGCATTCTGGGACACAGTACAGCCACTGTGAAATCGTGACTGTCCTGCCAGATCCTGGAATGTTAGGACTTAGGAGGTATGGTTAATCTGGTTATTGATGAATTACGTAAGAGTCTCATAATAATTTGAATTTAACGAACAGTTACATTTCGGCAGTGTGGGTGCAACAAACCCAGAGGAGGGGAGACAATAGGATTGGTTATAGCAATCATGGAGGTAGTAGTTATTCACTCTTACACTCCACTGCGCCATGCAGTGATGGGAAAAACGCACCTTTTCTTCCTTTCAAGGCACTCTCTGGCTATGGGAACCTCTTGCCTGGTTTTGATTGGGATGCCCTTGGTGGAGGTCGGTTTTGAGATGCAAGGCAGGGTCCCATGAGGTGTGAGGCAACAAGTCACTTTCTCTCACTTTTCTCTTTAGACACAAGCAGATCCACAATGTCCTCTGTAGGATCTGGGCCTTACCAGATCCCAAGTCTGCCTCTAAAGTATGTCCAGGCTTCTGAAGCCTTTCATCTCATGGACAAGTTAGGCTGAGTTCACATTTCAGTTATTTGGTCAGTTATTTCCATTAGTGATTGTGAGCCAAAACCAGGTGCAGGTCAAAAACACAGATTAAGTGCAGATCTTTGCACCATACATTATCTCTGTGTAGGCTTCTCCACAGGTTTTGGCTCACAATAACTGATGGAAATAACTGATCAAATAACTGATGTGTGAACTCAGCCTAAGCTGCTGAGTCAATAAGTCTCTTAGACAGGTTATCTCCACAGTCTGAGTTGCATGCACCCCCTCTTAACACTGGCATGCTCCACAATATTCTCTTTCTTCTTCCCTCGGAATCTGGTTTTAAAGCTTTTCCTCAACATCTTTGCTTCTCTCAGACTGGTTCTCAGTGAACAGCCCCTTAGGCTTCAGGCACGTCTACAAACAATGGATCCGCAAAATATGGGCACCTTCTGTGTGCATTCTCACTCATCAATAGATAGGACTATTCTTGTGAGCAATATGGACAAGGATAGGACATGTTCTATATTTTGCGGAACATCAACACAGATCCTCAGAAATCACGGATAAGTGCTTGGCCCCATAGAAATGAATGGGTCAGCACACAGATGAAAAATATGGTTGTGTGCAAGAGGCCTTAGAGAACCTCTTTAATCTAAAAATGTGTTCAAGGGGTTCATTGTGGAATGCATTTTAAAGGTGTTTTTAAAGGTGTGGCCTATTCTCAGGATAGGACATCCATCACCCGCCAACCCCACCCCAGCCCTTCTGTTGGCACCAGAAGGTATACATTGACAGAAGGCTTTGTCCCAAGTGTTGGTCCCCCACAATCCTAGGCTCCATTCACACGTCCGTATTTTTCTTTTCCAGATTTTCGGTCCGTTTTTTGCGGATCCGTGTTTCCGCAAAAACCTTCCGTTTTTACCAATTGTACATCCACATCCGTTCCGTTTTTCCGCCCAAAAAAAGGAAGGAGGAATATATGTTGGTAGGGTATTTCTTTCTATTTCCTGGAAACGGATCCGCAATTGCGGATGATATGCAGATGACATCTAGATGCATTTCGCATATCATCCGCATTTTTTGCGGATCCATTGACTATAATGGGACCACGGACCGCATATGCGGACAAAGGTAGGAGTGCTGTCCGCATTTTTTCAGGACCCATTGAAATGAATGGATCCGCATCCTATCCGCATGATTTGCGGATCGGATACAGATCAGATCAGGAAAGAAAAACAAGACGTGTGAATGGACCCTTATATAGATGATCTATCCTGAGAAGAGGCCATCAGCGTCCAAATACCAGCACACCCTCTTAAAGGGGTTCTCCGGAAATTAAGAAAATGAAAATACTTAAATATTACTTTATTATAAATATATTCCCAAATACCTTACATTACTTATAATGGCTCGTCTTGTCTAGGGAGCAATCATTAGGAGAAATAAAATGGCCGCCTGTCCTAATCACACAAGACGACAAGTTACTTCACAACACTGAGGTAAAGAGCTGCCTCATCCTCCTCTCTGCTCTGCTTGTCAGGGATTATGATCCTGAATACAGTGTAATATGATATTTAGCTGAATCTTTGTGGGAATGGAGTTCATGAGGAGACATGAAGTACAGAGAGGATGGACAGGACAGACTGTGGTAATGGAGACTGCATACAAGAGCTGCTCATTATCCCCACCTCCTCTTTGTGCTCCATGTCTCCTCATGAACTCCATTCCTACAGAGATTCAGCTGAAGATCTTATCACCTGTATTCAGGATCATAATCCCTGACAAGCAGAGCAGAGAGGAGGGTGAGGCAGCTCTTTACCTCAGTGTTGTGAAGTAACTTGTCTTCCTGTGTGATTAGGACAGGTTTTGTGTGTACTAATAGGATGGCGGCCATTTTGTTTCTCCGAATCATTGCTCCCAGACTAAACAAGCCATTATAACTAATGAAAGGTATTTGGGAATATATTTATAATGAAGTAATAGTTAAGTATTTCATTTTCTTAATTCCCGGAGAACCCCTTTAATGGTTTCACAAGATTCACAATTGCCAGCATGCCCTGAAGGTCTACAACTCAACAGATGAAGGGTCACAGGTATCTCTAATCATGGGCAGAGGAGAGCAAGTACCAAGGTACAGGACAGGAAGATTAATTTACCTGGTCCTAGCTCTGACACGTGCCCTCTAAGTCTGCCTGGCCTCTTCTCCTCTTGTTAACATGTACCAACTGTAGCCTGTTCACCTAACCATCAGGGTTGCCAATCGTCCGTAAATTTACGGACAGTCCGCAAAAAAGCATTGCTTTTCTATGCCGTCCGTAGCGTCCGGCAGAAATAGCAGCGTCTGTGAATTTCAGTGGTGAAAACCCGATACCCGCCGATTCGCCGAAGTCTGTACTGCGTACGCAATTAGTACGCATACAGACTTCGGGCATACAGTAGTTTAAAGTTCCGGCCACTCTCTGACGCTCTGAGAGGGCGGGCCGGGCCGGCGGAGGCGCTGCGCTGCGCCTGTGCCGTAAGCTCGCAAGGATTCTAATTACCATAGCAATACCAGTGGAGGTGGAGTCGTGGAGACAGGGGCCGGACCGGGCGGTGAGTGGCATGCGGACGACTGGAGAGGCACATGCGGGGCAGGTGGTGCACTGCGCAGGTGCAGGCACTGCAGGCAAGGCAAGGCAACTAGGGGGGCCAGCCAGCCCAGCCGCAGACAACACAAGGCCAAGAGGGGGAGGGTAGAGGAGTGGGGCACAGTGGGCTGCTGTGAGGTCTGATGGGGGCACAGTGGGCTGCTGTGAGGTCTGATGGGGGCACAGTAGGCTGCTGTGAGGTCTGATGGGGGCACAGTGGGCTGCTGTGAGGTCTGATGGGGGCACAGTAGGCTGCTGTGAGGTCTGATGGGGGCACAGTGGGCTGCTGTGAGGTCTGATGGGGGCACAGTAGGCTGCTGTGAGGTCTGATGGGGGCACAGTGGGCTGCTCTGAGGTCTGATGGGGGCACAGTGGGCTGCTCTGAGGTCTGATGGGGGCACAGTGGGCTGATATGAGGTCTGATGAGGGCACAGTGGCCTGATATGAGGTCTGATGGGGCACAGTGGGCTGATATGAGGTCTGATGGGGCACAATGTCTGATATGAGGTCTGATGGGGGCACGATAAGCTGATTTGAGGTCTGATGGGGCACAATGGGCTGATCTGAGGTCTGATGGGGGCACAGTGGGCTGCTGTGAGGTCTGATGGGGGCACAGTGGGCTGCTGTGAGGTCTGATGGGGGGCACAGTGGGCTGATATGAGGTCTGATGGGGCACAATTGGCTGCTCTAAGGTCTGATGGGGGCACAATGGGCTGCTCTGAGGTCTGATGGGGGCACAGTGGGCTGCTCTTAGGTCTGATGGGGGCTTAGTGGGCTGATATGAGGTCTGATGGGTCACAGTGGGCTGATATGAGGTCTGATGGGGCACAATAGGCTGATCTGAGGTCTGATGGGGGCACAGTGGGCTGCTCTTAGGTCTGATGGGGGCACAGTGGGCTGCTCTGAGGTCTGATGGGGGCACAGTGGGCTGCTGTGAGGTCTGATGGGGGCACAGTGGGCTGATATGAGGTCTGATGGGGGCACAGTTGGCTGATATGAGGTCTGATGGGGGCACAGTGGGCTGATATGAGGTCTGATGGGGCACAGTGGGCTGATATGAGGTCTGATGGGGCACAATGGGCTGATATGAGGTCTGATGGGGGCACGATAAGCTGATTTGAGGTCTGATGGGGGCACAATGGGCTGATCTGAGGTCTGATGGGGGCACACTGGGCTGATCTGAGGTCTGATGGGGGCACAATGGGCTGCTCTGAGGTCTGATGGGGGCACAGTGGGCTGATCTGAGGTCTGATGGGGCACAATAAGATGATCTGAGGTCTGTTGAGGGCACAGTGGGCTGATCTGAGGACCATTACAGCGGATCCTTATTATTTCTGGGAGCACTACTGGAGGCGATATGGGAAAAATTATTTTTATTATGGGGAATTATTACTACTACCAGGGGTACTATTGGGGGTGTTACTATTATTAGTACAATATGGAGGGCACTACTGCTAAAAGAGCTACTTGTGGAGCATTATCACTATTGGGGCACTATTACTAATGAGGGCACTCTGGGAGAGAATTATTAGTATCAGTGGGACTTTGGGGAGCACTGTAACTATATGGGGTCCTACCTATATGGCACTGTTATATCTACAGTATAGTATTTGGGGACATTGGGGAGAACAGTGGGCACAGTATTTTGGGCAGAAAAGTGGGTAATCTAAGGTGTCTTTGTGGCAAACTCTGCAGAGAGAAGATGGGGCTGAAAGAAGTGTCATGGCGGTGTGGGCCAAATAGAGAAGATGAGAAAAGAGAACATCTACATCAGGGAGACGTCACTGGGTTTAAGAGGTATGTGGTGCTGTATCATCTTGTACGTTTGGTATTGGTGAATGTAATGTCCATCAAATATGTGTTGCCTATTTCTTCAGCAAGGACTTGCCAGTATAGGCCTCTTCCACACTAGCGGCAGCACGGATCCGGCACCTAAAGGGTGCCGACGGATCCGTACTGCCGCTGATACATGCGCTCCGGCCCCACACATGTTGACACAGACACAGAGAACATACATACACACAAACACATACATACTTACATACTCCTGCCAGGGACGCCGGCAGCACGTTTTCACGCGCCTCCTGCGCGCAGTGATGACGATTCCCCACAGCGCCCTCTGCTGGGCGCAGTGGGGAAACGTCATAGCTGCGCGCAGGAGGCGCGTGAAGACATGCTGCCGGCGTCCCTGGCTGGAGTATGTAAGTATGTATGTGTATGTGTGTGTATGTATGTATGTCTGTATGTATTTCTGTATATGTGTAGCCGGATCCGGAATGACCCCCCATTGCAAGTCAATGGAGGACAGATCCAGATTACTGGTGTGTCACACCAAGCGGATCCGTCCCCGTTGACTTGCATTGGGGGTCATTCCGGATCCGTCTTGGTGCGGATGCCTGGACCGGAGAGAAAACCGCAGCATGCTGCGGTTTGTACTCCGGTCTGAAGACGGAACGGAATGCTTTCAGGAGCATTCCGTTGTCTTCAGTTCAGTTTTGTCCCCATTGACAATGAATGGGGACAAAACTGAATCGTTTTTTTCCGGTATTGAGCCCCTATGACGGAACTCAATACCGGAAATTAAAAAACGCTAGTGTGAAAGTAGCCATATGGTATGTTACTGCTGCAGCCAATCACCAATCAGTGAGCTAATGCTGAGAACTGGCTGCAGTGGTAACATGCCATACACCTGCACATCAGCGTGCAGAACACCAACATTGTGACACTTGCCCGTTACGTCCCTGTCAGTCTTTGTTTACATGGCAGCAGCAATGTTGCCAGAAAGTCCAGCGTGTCACAGGCATCATCAGTGCAGGCATATAAACAAAGAACTCAATGGCAGGGATGTAACAGCTGAAAACTGTTGATTTCTTTTCCATATGCCATATTTTATTTTTAACTACTGAACAATCCTCTTTATTCTGGGGGCGTGTCCTCTAAAAAGGGGGTGTGGCATATGTCCGTACAAATTTTGGGCCGCCCGTAAATTTTGGTTCAGTTGTCCAGAAAAATTTGAAAGGAAGGTTGGCAACCCTGCTAACCATGCTCTGCTGACGCAACAACTGGCGGGAAAGTGAGGGTACGATGCAGGAGAGATAAGAGGCGGCTTTTCGATGGGGGACAAGAAGATGCTGAGAGCAGCTCAATAATCCAGGCACAGCATCACACAGTTGACAGCATAAAGCTAAACTGGGGCTGTATAACAGGGCTTCTCAAACTGATGCCAAGATCTCACCAATATCAGGCTCTATTTATATTACGTTTATGGCCTCCATTTAGCACATGCACTGGAACATATATGTTAACCCCTTAAAGGGGTTGTTCCATGAAAAAAATTCTACATTTTTCAAACCAGCACCTGGATCTGAATACTTTTGTAATTGCATGTAATTAAACATTTAGCATAGCCACTAAATTATTCAATAAAATGTATGTGTATAGCGCCACCTGCCGTTCGATCTTTTTTCCACCTCACCGGCGTGGTTAAACGTGCTCAGTTTGAATCTTCATCTGTCGACAGCCAGAACTTCTGTTAGAAGGTATGACAGTGATGATCTCGGGATCCATGTGAGGTTTCAGCTTTTTTTAGAAAGAGACTGTCATGTCCTATATGATGTCTGATTTTCATTTTTTACATCAATTATGGCAAAACCCGTTTAAGGACATAGCCTTTTTTGGTCTCAAAGGGGCTGTCCAGGATTTTTTTCTAAATGCCTGCATCCCCAGCTAAAAATTTTAAGAAAGGTACACATTAGACTTGTGGTCCCTGCACGTAAACGTCCTGCACAGATGGAGTCACGTTCGCTGTCGCAGCCAATGGCTGGCTTTAGTGGTGACGTGCAGTCTCCCAGGGAGTATCTACAATTGTTTGGTTTGTTATGTTATGTTTTGCCATGTTCTTGTATACCCTGTGCGCCAGAGGGAGGCTCCAGGGCAGAGTTGTCAACTCCCATTTAACTGGGTACAACACTAGGAACAGAGCTCTTCACCACAGAAGAACGTAGGCCAGTTGCCTCTAAGAGACTTTGAAACCACCGCCAAGGTTGTTGCTCCATGTCAGTTCAGTAAAACCGCTTGCTGTTTCAAGTTGCAATTGTGTTTGCGTGATTCCTTCCGCCATCCTTAATTGGGAAGCCCACGTAAACCACTCACCGGCCAAAAAGATCCTGGTAAGTTCTGAGACGCTTACACACATACCTGTTTATTGTCACCACTAGGGGGCCAATGTAGACACTACGGGGGAGATTTATCACAACTGGTGAAAAGTAGAACTGCCTTAATTGCCCCTGGCAACCAATCAGATTCCAGCTTTCATTTTTCACAGCTCTTTTGGAAAATGAAAGGATCAATCTGATTGGTTGCTATGGGCAACTATGCCAGTTGTACTTTACACCAGTTGTGATAAATCTCCCCCCACATGTTTCCGGGTGCTGAAGCTCCTGGCAAAATGGTTCTCTTTCTTGGGAGATACCTCTTTGCATACCTGAAGCTTCAGAACTGCAATCTCTAAGCCAATTAAATGGCTTGTAGCCTGGCATAGAGGACATTGTGGCTGACGTGGGGGCCACTGTAGTTGTCATAGGTGTGCATTGTCTGCATTGTGGCCAGGGCCAGACTGCTCGTCTGGAAAATGCCAAAAGGGGCGGTGCTGGTGTGGGCCACTAGTTTCTGGGGCATCGCTAAGCCACAATATCCGGGGGTTAGGGTTCTAGATGTTCCTGGCCTTGGACATGAGGCCTGCAACCTTTGAGTAAGCGCAGAGGGTTGTGAAGCTGTGACATCATCGCGACTGCCTGCATCGGGTCTCAGGCAGTCGTGGCCGCGGCCTGAAGCGCTGACCAAGACTCAGGTGAGTATTTTTTTCTGTTACTTTTGGGGCAATACAAGGGACAGTATAACTACTGGGGGCACTACAGGGAGACATATATACTGGGGGAATACAGGGGGGCATTATAACTACTGGGGCCACTACAGGGCCACATTATAACTACTAGGGGAAACTATATAAGGTATTATAGCTACTGGTGCATTATTAAGGGCATTATAACTACTGAGGTCACTACAGTAGAACACTATAACTACTGGGGGCACTACAAGTGGACATTACAAGTATTGGGGTAAAACATGGGGAAGTTTAAAAAAGCCAGGGCTGAATTTCAGTCCCAGTCTGGCCCTGATTGTGGTGGTCATGGGGGCACTATGATTGCTATAGGGGCAGAGACAGCATTTTGGAAGGCACTCCCTGAACACGCCATAGCTTAAAGATGCATTTATGCCATTCTGGACAAGATGGAAAAGACAGAGAAAGCAAATGACTACAATTGAAGGGAGTCCAATTGACCCATCTCTCCAGCTAAGGCTACTTTCACACTAGCGTTTTTAAATTCCGGTATTGAGTTCCATTATAGGGGCTCAATACCGGAAAAAAACGCTTCAGTTTTGTCCCCATTCATTGTCAATGGGGACAAAACTGAACGTCTTCAGACCAGAGAACAAACCGCAGCATGCTGCGGTTTGCTCTCCGGTCCAGGCATCCGCACCAAGACGGATCCGGAATGACCCCCAATGCAAGTCAATGGGGACGGATCCGTTTGGTGTGACACACCAGTAATCCGGATCTGTCCTCCATTGATTTGCAATGGGGGGTCTTTCCGGATCCGGCTACATACATAGATACATAGATACATACAGACATACATACATACACACATACATACTCACATACTCCAGGGACGCCGGCAGCATGTCTTCACGCGCCTCCTGCGCGCAGCTATGACGTTTCCCCACTGCGCCCAGCAGAGGGCACTGTGGGGAATCGTCATCACTGCGCGCAGGAGGCGCATGAAGACATGCTGCCGGCGTCCCTGGAGTATGTGAGTATGTATGTGTGTATGTATGTATGTATGTCTGTGTCTTGTTCCCATGTGTGTGTTAACATGTGTGGGGCCGGAGCGCTGCTCCGGCTCCACACATGTATCAGCGGCAGTACGGATCCGTCGGCACCCTTTAGGTGCCGGATCCGTGCTGCCGCTAGTGTGAAAGTAGCCTAAGTCTCTGCCCATGACATTATTACTACAGGAAATGACCCTGCTTCCTTGTGTTGTGATATTTGGACAATAGGGACATCTAGTGTTAAGGATATGTACTACAGCACAGATAATCCATTGTCCTTTATACAATTATGGGATATCATGCCCCCCAGACCAAATTAAAAGGCATTAATTATTGATAGAACAAAGGAAATGATTAAATTTCCTACTCGATGGTAGTTGGGAGTCTGTATGGGTGCAAGGCAGGGCGTGTAGAGTGCAGTGTATGGTGTAGGAGTCAGTAGTCAGGTCAGAGGTACTCACTAAAGCAAATCGCATTTATCATGTAGAGAAAGTTAATACAAGGCACTTACTAATGTATTTTCATTGTCCATATTGCTTCCTTTGCTGGCAATATTGTGATTGCACAATATAGGAAAAAGCTCCGACCTATGCACACTCCTGCGGTCCTGGCCACCAGAGAGGCACCTTTTCCTATAGTGTGCAAGCACAAACACTACTGCTGGATTTTAGAGTGGTCATAACCCCTGGAAACGAGCAGTGTATAATGTGATGGAAAAATGAATCCGGACAGCAAAGGAGGCAATATGGACAATCACAATACATTAGTGCTTGTAATAACTTTGTCTACATGATAAATGCCATTTCTTGAAGTAAGACAACCCTTTAAGTGTACAATGGGAGTTGTAGTACATCCAGTTATAGCAGACATAGTTCCAACTGTACACAGTGCGATTCTCTCCCAGATAGAAATGTATGGATTTAGGCAAGGATGGGAGGTATGGCCCTCTTTCCACTCTATTTGGCTAAAGTCTCTTTCAACAAAACCTATGGTGGGAAATAGTACTCTTGGTTGGTGTAGTGTCCACTGCAGGGTACAGGGTTTTAGTGATACCACTGGCCAAGTCAAGGAGTGAAGAGTGTCTTAACGGTGTCTCTCACTGCAGCAAGGTCTGAATGGCTGTAGTAGCAGATTAGCTTGCTGACTCCATTTCTTAGCCATGCAAATTCTAAATTCTCCAATTCTCTCCTTTTGTCTTCCTCCTTCTCTCCTTCTGTAGATGATGGAGACATCTGTTAGTCTCTGTAGCTTTTTGGGCCTAAGGAGAGGGAACATAAGGCAACAGCTCCCTCTTTCTCAGAACTCTCACTCTCAACCCCACTGAGCAGTAGCACAGTTTAGTATCAAAAAATGGGCAATCCCAGTATCAAACCTAACCGGGTATCAAAGTATCGAAAACGTATCTTCGATACCTGGTGAAACCCTGTTTCTGACAATGATTACACATTTCCAGATAAGAAAAAATGTGCATGCACCTGGCATAGTTCAGTAGCTGTGTCATGTTCTTCAATAGACATACACTTGTGGAATATGGATCTGTCTACAATGTAAAAATGAACTGGTACAATACTTGGCAGCACACCAGTATTTGTGAATGTGCCCAAACAGAAGGGTAACTCACAGCTACTGGGCCCCAATGCAAAAACATTAACAGGGTCCTCACCTAGCATGCTTCATTTACAGTACTGGTCTCCTCATATGAGGAAGAGAGACCTTTTGGGACATCTCAGGCTCTTAAGCCTGGGTGCAACAGCTCTTATGCCTGAGTGCCCAAATGAATAATTTAAGTATTTGGACAATAACATCACAGCTGAGGATAGAAGAGGATCTCTTCCACAAAATCAGTCGATTTATGTATCTTTCAGGTCCTGGACTTTTCTGATGTAAAAAGTATGTACAACTGGTTTATAGCACATGTAATAAGAGTAGTCACTTTTTAATGTACTATCTGTAGCCAAGAGTCTCACAATAACTCACGTGAACGTGTTCCTGTTGTTTATCTGCTGATAGTATGATGTCCAGTACACAGAACATGTTACCCCCCTTCTCCCTGATGTACAGAACATCACACATCCTATCTCCTCTGCTCTATGGCTTTCCCATCCTCCTTCCTGTGTATGGAGTGATCCTGTTTCACATGCTGGGCAGCAGGTAATGCAGGTTGTAAGGTAAAGAATAGGAGAGCAAAGAGGACTACCTTAAACATTTTAATAGAGGGGTAAACGGGCAGTTGTATACAGTAGCAATGTCTCTGAGAATGGGACAAGTCATAGGAATTCGAAGTCAGTCACATTTGTAATAGTACCCACAGCAAGCCCTGGCAGCATTAAAACACAGTTGCAGCACAGAGCTGATCAATAAACATAATTACTTCTGAGCTATGGTGGCACTATCTAGTAAGCATATAGGTACTGATGTGTATTTTGTTTTATAAATGACAAAGTCAGCACATCCTGTAAAATGAGGTAAATGGGCAGGTGCGCGTCTCCATGGCTGACACTAAAAAAGTAAAAGCAAACACAATGCAACAGCGCTCTGCAAACAGAATATCTGAACTAATGCTATACTGACTATATAAATGAATATGAGCTACTTAGCAAGTATATTACTTAAAGGTTTTGGAAAACCCCTTTAAACAGGTCCATCAGTGCTAGTGGTTTCACAGAAAAGGGACCTCATTATACAAAGCTTATGTATAATTTTATTTTTATCAGATATTTTTTACATTTAGAAGCATTTTATGATGGATGGATATATTATTTATACAAGGAATTGTCTTTTTAAAGGAGTTTACCAGTACCTAACGACTATGTACACCTTTAGTACTCATTTTGAGTTAAAAATCATTTTTTCAATTTCAAGCCATTTTCCCTGCACAGCTTTGAGTTTATCTACTAGCAGGATCTGTATTTTCTATCTATTTTCTCAGGCAGGGAGCTGAGGAGCTTCTTGTCTCTGATCTCTGACATTATAAACACTCATTAAAGCTCAATTCTTATCTTACTAATAAGAATGTGGCTTAACGGTTATTCTCATTTTAGACAATGGGGGCATATCGCTAGGATATGCCCCCATTGTCTTATAGGTGCGGGTCCCACCGCTGGGACCCGCACCTATTTCCAGAACGGAGCCCCCGAAGTGAATGAGGGCGCACTGCGCATGCGCAGCCGCCCTCCATTCATTTCTATGGGGCCGCCGAAAATAGCCGAGCGCTGGCTCGGCTACTTCCGTCGGCTCCATAGAAATGAATGGGAGCGCACCGCGCATGCACGGCCCGGCTCCCATTCATTTCTATGAGCGGCGCGGGGAGCTGCGCCTGGTGGTGGCCGGACCCCCGGAAACCTGGGGTCCTCCAGGCGCAGCGCTCCCCGCTCCGTTCTGGATATAGGTGCGGGTCCCAGCGGTGGGACCCGCACCTATAAGACAATGGGGGCATATCCTAGCGATATGCCCCCATTGTCTAAGATGAGAATACCCCTTTAAATAAGTGTTTCTAACCTTTTAGTAATTTACAGATAAGGGTTATTAGATGACAAAGTGAAAGTACCAGTCACAGAGCTAGAAAAACTGTTAACCCTTTGTGACAAAACGGCTCAATATTTTTAATAAAGACCAATTGAAAAAGCGATTTTTTTTTGCCCAAAATGAGTAAAATTCAATCATAACAAAAAGTCCCCAAAGGTGTACATAGCCTTTAAATATTGATGGCCTATCCTCAGCATAGGCCATCAATATCAGATAGCTGGGGGTTTGAAACCCGGCGTCCCCCACTAATCAGCTGTTTCAGGCAGCTATTGGGTCTGAAAACTATACAGTGGATGGAGCCAGAAGCAGAAGGCTCTGTCCACTTTGTAGTGCCCATACCGGGGTCCTGTACCTCAGTTCCCATTCTAGTGAATGGTAGCTGAGTCATAATATGCCGGCGTCAGAAATGAAAGTAGACAAAGATTTACGACCACTGTACAGTTTCCAGAGTCTGCCTGAAACAGCTGATCAGTAGGGGTGCCGGGTGTCAACTTCTATCAGACTCATATTGATGAGCTATCCTGAGGCCAGGTCTTCAATATCTAGGTACCAGAATGCAACTGCAGTGAAAAATCATATATTCATCTCTTGTAGAAACCTTCCCTCTGCCCCCTGATAACATGATTATTAGAAATGATCACTAACCCCTAGTGATTTCAGAATCTGGAAAACTCCTTAAATTTACAATAGAGGAAATTTCAAAACTGGTGTAAAGTAGAACTGGTAGCAACCAATCAGATTCCACCTTTCATTTTCCAAAGGAGCTCTAAAAGATGAAAGATAGAATCGGATTGGTTGCTATGGGCAACTAAGCCAGTTTTCCTTTACAACACTTTTGGTAAATCTCTGCCAATGTCTTGTAGGGTTAGCTCAGATGAATGTAATGATACCTTACACTTAGCGATCTGTTACTTAATTCTGGAGTACTTTAAATCCATATGCAAATGAGCTGTTAAGTGCACTGCGGGTGTGCCAAAGCCACTCTGTGCACTCATGCTTCTCCTATTTCTCTGCTATTCCTACCCTATCTTTCTTGATTGATGGGGCCAGGTTCCTGCATAGTCATCTCATCTGGCCTTGTCAATCAAGGAGGAAAGGGAGTTGCGGGCAGAGGAAGCAGGAGGTGCAAGGGTACACAGAGTGTCTTGGGCACGCCCTCAGTGCACTTGACCGCTCATTTTTATATGAATTAGAGGGGACAGATCACTAACATTCAGCTGAGCTAGCCTTACAAGACATTGGGGGAGATTTATCAAAGCTGGTGTGAAGGAAAACTGGTTTAGTTGCCCATAGCAACTAATTAGATTCCACCTTACATTTTCCAAAGGAGCTCTGAAAAATGAAATTTCCTGGTGCAGACGCCCTTTAAGATGACCAATTGCAGATCAATCTCTGCTTTGATCTGTGGCCTGGTCTGGGCCCCTATACATGGCATGCTCAACTGGCACTGGACATGAATAACTCTTTGGCAATGACCAACAGATCCAATATGGATGATTTTTTCACAGATATCTACCTCATCCGCTATCTGTCACACTCATTTGTGTCATCTTCTTAAATCTGCTTTCGTAGGTTGGGAGCCACCTTC
The DNA here is from genome assembly GCA_900303285.1 of Rhinella marina. NCBI lineage: Eukaryota > Metazoa > Chordata > Amphibia > Anura > Bufonidae > Rhinella > Rhinella marina. The sequence continues at coordinate 150,318 of ONZH01031121.1, forward strand.
TTTGTGACATTATATTTTAGGGCCATACCCATACATAAGTTCATTCTTAAAGGGGTATTCCGGTTGGTAAGTTAATTGTTATAGTTATAACTATCAGATCTGTGGAGGTCCTACCACCGGGACCCCTACTGATTAGGAGAACGGGGGCCTTGTACCCCCTGCAGCTCCCTTGAAATGACCGGAGTGATCGGTCGGGTATGCATGCAGCCACTCCATTCATTTCTATGGGAATTCCAGAGATAGTGGATCGGCTGTCTCCCGAATTCCCTTAGAACTGAATTGAGCTCCGTTCATTTCAGGGTGGCTGCAGGGGATACGGGGCCCCCGTTCTCGTAAGCAGTGTGGGTTCCAGTGGTAGGACCCCCACCGATCTAAAAGTTATGCCCTATCCCGTGGATAAGGAATAACTTCTAACAACCGGAATACTCTTTTAACTTTTCAAAGGATCCACTATGAAAAATGCTAAAGGTCAACATTGTGACCACATCCTTCATGCTGTCCCCCTGACATCCTAATGTGTGCATGTTGGGCCTCAAGTAGACCAGTTGTCAGTCGATAGCAGCCATGTCAGGACCGGCAGTCATTGCACCCGTTCTGCTGGTCCTGTCTCTGACTCTGGTGGCGATGTGGTTGCCCGTGGCCAGGCTTCTTCCGCTATTTCGTCAGGCTCCTCCTCCAGCCGACGGTCTCTGGCTGTGGATGTGCGTCCCAGGCAGGGGACGCGCGCGATGATCATAAGTGCCAGGGACGTGGCTGGTGTGCACACTCGCTCGCGGCCTGTTTCTGGTCGCCGGAAAACGCGAGCAATATAGTCTGTTTATTTTCTGTTCATTTGGTATCTCATGAGTTAAGTTTTGTTCCTTGCTTTCTCCTCCCAGTCAGCTGGCTGGGTGGGGTCTGCTAGGTATTTAAGGCCCTCAAATGTTAACCTTGCTGCCAGTGTTTGGAGTCTCCTTGCTACTACCTGGTTTGTCATTTGTGCTCTGCAGTTTATAAAAGAATTAAAAAAAATTTGTGCTCTGCAGTTTAGTTTCTAGTTGTCCTTTGACCCTTGGCGTGTTTTTTGACTACTCTTTGCTTGCTGATTTTGTTCCTGACGTACTCTCCTGGTTTTGACGCGGCTGCCTGACTTTCCATTTGGTTTTTGTTTGTCTGTCTTGTCTGTCTTCCCTTCCCCTGTACTTTTGCTAGTGTATTTCAAGTCTTCAGGTTGTCGACTCAGGGGTTAGCCTGAGTAGGCAATAGGCAGGGAAAGGGGTTGGGATTAAGCTTAGGGATCACTTACCCCTTATCTGTGTATCCCAGCCCTGACAAGCCATCTGTCACTACATTCTTTCTGGAAGACGAACGACATGATGTGAGTTGTAGTGACGAGGCCCAGTATCTATTGAGATATAGCTACGACATCAGTGAGTGTCTGAGAATCCATCACAGAAGGCACCTAGTATCTGCCAGAAGATCAAATCAAAGTGAGGTGTCCATCTTCAGACTTTCCTTGTGGTTAACGCTTCCGTTAATGATAATACAACCATCTGCTTCCGTTATGAACGGATCCGGTTGTATTATCTTTAACATAGCCAAGACGGACCAGTCATGAACTCCATTGAAAGTCACTGGGGGACGGATCCGTTCTCTATTGTGTCAGAGAAAACAGATCCGTCCCCATTGACTTGCATTGTGGGTCATGGCGGATCCGTCTTGTTCCACATCCCAGGATGGTATGAGAACGGAACAAAATGCATTTTGGAGCACTTCGTTCTGTCCACTTACGTTTTGTCCCCATTAGCAAAGAATGGGGACAAAACGGAAGTGTTTTTTTTTTTTTCCGGTATTGAGACCCTATGAAGGATCTCAATATCGGAAAATACTGATGCTAGTGTGAAAGTAGCCTTAGTTGTCAGAAGTTTCTGGGTTCCCTAAACATACGGATACGACAAGACTGTATCTAGCGAGTCTCTGCCTTCCTGATCTCCTGCAGCGATTATCCACAGGCTTATCTCTAATATCCACGACATCTGTTTGTAAGTCCAAGCTAACCTGAAGTTTAGAGGTTAAAATCCTCCCCAAGGTCATCTACCTGCCTGTCAGGTCAATGCTAATCGTGAAGCGATGTGTGAAACTGTGGCACACGCATGTACAGAGGTGCAAATCATGTTACTGCTCAGCTGTCAGCATTACCTTCCAGTAAAGGTAGTAGTACCAGACGTAGTAGTAATAGTACCAGGAGCAGTAGTAGCAGTGGTAGTGTAGTATGGGTAATACTATTAAGGATAGGTCATCAAAATTAGATCGGTGGGGGTCTGACACCCGCATCCCCACCGATTAGCTGTACGAGTAGTCAGCGTGTGCAATGTGCATGTGCCGTCTCCCGTCTCTCTGCCTGTCCGCTGCTGCAGTCCCATAGACATACAGCAGCAGAGAGGAAGAGAGAAGGCACAATGTCCATGATGACATCCATGTGTCCATTTTTTGCCGCTGTGCATCATCTGTATTCTATGGACACCGCTAGACTGAAATTTAATTTCCAGAGCATCACCTAGAAACCATCCGTGAAGACTATACCAAACATGGATGGTACCCTTGTCCCCATAGTTCTCAGAGACAATAGTGCACGCAAGGGATCTGTATTGCTGACAAAAAGGGGCATGCTTCCCTGGTGTCACTGAGGCCTAACGTTTTCCAGTCCAATCCAAATCACAGCTCTAAAATAGTCGTGAGACAGCAAGTTGCACATATTTTTGCCTTGTACGACACGTGTAGCACTAGCCTTAAAATAAACATGGACGCTCGGCCAAGCAAAGTATGCTGGAGTCAGGGAATCTGTTCACCATGTGCACATCCAGCTTATGTAAAACCAATGATGTACCGCCACACATGGGATAATGTAACAGTATGATGAGTTAAAGGGGTTGTCCCACGAAAAATATTCTACAGTTTTCAAACCAGCACTGGGAAATTAATACTTTTGTAATTGAATGTAACTAAAAATTTTGTATAACTACTCAGTCAGACAGTAAAATGTATCTGTATAGTGCCACTTAATTTCTTATTTCTTTGACCTGCTCCCTGAGAAGGCTGCACATGCTCAGTTTCATCTTTCAACTGCCTCCTGAGCTGTGATAGGGAGAGCATGGACATGCCTCCTGAGCTGTGATAGGGAGAGCATGGACACACCCCCTGAGCTGTGATAGGGAGAGCTGAGACACACCCCCTGGGCTGTGATAGGGAGAGCTGAGCCACGCCTCCTGAGTTGTGATAGGGAGAGCTGAGCCACGCCCCCTGAGCTGTGATAGGGAGAGCTGAGCCACGCCTCCTGATCTGCAGCAGAAAAGACACTCCCCTTGAGCTGTCAGCTTGATATAAATCTAGCAGAGCAATTGGAGCAATGAATGTGGAGATCTCTGGATCCATGTGAGGTACAGGGCTGGTTCTAGCTTTGTTAGAAAGATATTGCCATGTACTATATAGTGTCTGATTTTCATTTTTTACATTATTTATGGGATAACCCCCTTTAAGGGCCCTTTACAGAGGCCAAGAATCCCAAAGATAATCCATCGCTAAGGAGTGTTCCTATTATCTGCGGGTCTAAATGTACGTGAAACGCTCCTTTATTGGGTAATCCAATGGTTTGTGCACACACAAAAATTGTGCTGTGTAATCAGACTCTGCTGCTGGCAATCAAGTCTGTATGGAGACAAGTGATCGCTCCTCCCCATACTGTGGAGGAGACCGCTTTTTTCCAGATAATCTGCTGCTCTGCCGTCCCGTGTAAAAGACCTTTAGATGTATAAATCAGGACTGAAGAGTCGGTAAGCAAACATTCCAGCTGAGAATCGTATTTTTCCACACGCCGACTCCAGCTCCAAGATAAATTGCTCATGTATAATAATTAGCAAATAAATTTACTGTAGTAAAACAGTGACATCCGACTTGTAATCAGCTGTAAGTACTTGCCTTAGGTCTTCATGTTCCCTTTAGCAGTTCTGAGATAACTACTGAGCATGTGCAGCACAAATTTATTTCAACTAAGGTCCTTAGAGAAGCAACATGGACACAGGTATTACATTCTATGTCATCAGACTATATAATTAATATGGGCCCTTAAAGGGGTTGTCTGAGTTATTTTTTTTATTGTCCTTTGTATGTTTCTAACTAGTCAAATACAACAGCTTTTCCATACACTTTCTGCTTCTAAAGCTGCTGGTTTCTCATGTTTCAATGAGGGTCACATGACCTGTGATGTCAGCTTGCCTCCCTGCTAATCTTATATTCGTGCACATAGCCTGTACACCAGACGTCACTGTGCTGGCCACGCCCCCCTGCTCTGCCGCTATCTACTCTCCCTGGATTCCTTCAGATAAAACATTAACCCCTTCAGCCAGAACACACTGAAGGCTTTACAACAGCAGCTGCAGATGTAAAGAGACACAGGATCTGGTCGCCTCACCCTACAGACACAAAGCTGATACTGGAGCTGATCTGGAGGAGATGCAAAGAAGGTAGGGGGAAGATCCTGTGTGTATCAGCAGTGTCATTGTACAGCTGGGACTTGTAGTCCTACACAAACAACATGCTGCCGAGTATCCCAGCAGACATGTCACTCAGGGCAGCATTTGCAGAGCAGAGGGAGGGGCAGAGATTGTTATTACTGCAGGTAAACAAAGGCCAGAAGAGAACCAGGGAAATGTGGAAATATAGATTTTTTTGCCTAAAACTTGCTTAACTTAGTTATATATTGCTGCCCATCAGATTTAAAGTACTATATATTTTTTTTTCATAACTTGGACAACCCCTTTAAGGGGTATTCAGTTATCTCCTATCACGTTGATGAGGGATAATTTAATTTAACTGGAATACCTATAACTATTAGATCAGTGGGGGTCCTACCACTGGTACCCCAGAGAATGTGGAGACCCGGAAATTTATGAAGTGGCCAGTCAGGCTTACGCCCAGCCGCTAAACTAATTTCGAGATAGCTGGGTACTGTACTCTGCCATTTCTGGAACTCCCATAGAAATGAATGGAGTGGCTAAGTCAGTGCCTGACCGGTTGTTCATTTCAGGGGCTCCACAGGCTATGGGGTCCTAGTTATTGTAATGAGTTAGGGTCCCAGTGGTAGGACCCCTGCTGATTTAATAGTTATCCCCTATCCTGTGGGCCAGAATACTCCTTTAAGGGTACGTGCATACAATGTGGATTACGCACCTCTGTGCAGTGTAATACAGTACCAGCAAGGTAAATCAGATTACACAAATCTCACATACGCTCTGCTTCTTTTTTTCTGTGCAGAAATTGACCTGCAGTGCAAATTTAGAAGTGTCAATTATGTTTGTGGATTTCACTCTTTTCAATGGAAAGGTGAGGTGTGGAGCAAATGTGCATCAAATCAGAGCCAAAAAGGGCAATTATGTATTGCGCTTTTGGTGTGAAAGCCACAGAAAGTCATTGGGTCAACACTTAAAGGCTGGACCAACCCCTTTAAGCCAGGATCATGTTGAACTTAATTAATGTGGGCTGGTGGAGTCCAAACTAGTTTTGTGACCTTTTCCAACCTGATGAGCATCAACAACTCTTCTTCCGAGGTCCTTAGATATTCCCTTTGTTCGTGCCATGATGCACTTCCACAAACGTGCTGTGTAGATCACACCTTGATAGATCTCCGTTCTTTAGATAAAACAAATCACACCCGATCGTCAACCCTCTGATTGAAAACACCTAATTTTACCATCAAATGATCTGCTAATCCTAAAGGTCCACATTTTGCCTCTTACAAACGTGTGATATTGAAATCTTTTCCTCAATAAATAAATGACCAAGTTGAATATTTTTGACTCTGATGTGGTTATCTTTATCTACCGACGTAGTTTTAGATCAAATTTAGGCAAAAATTTTGAACACTCTGAAGGGTTCATGAACTTTCAAGCACCACTGTATAGGTCCACGAGTAATTTTAGTGACGGGTCGTACATGGAATCTAGAAAAGACTGCGGACAAGGCCCCGAATAAAAGCACTATACAGAACCACGTCTTAAGTAGTTGAAAAGTCCATTCATAAAACTTTTATTCCACTTACATCAACTTATTACACATGTTCTTTAACAATTATGCTTGGATTGTTCATGAAAATTTTCATAAGACATTAAACAAAGCTAGCCATCATCTCAAGTTATTCCCCTGGTAACTATTTTGTATTGTAATTTTTTACAGCCACATGCATGTTAGGCAAGTATCAAAAACAAAAATAAAACTAAAAGTTAAATATATGTTTTGTTTCTTTTCTGCTGTGCTTGATATATAGTGAAATTATGGAATACCAAGCATGTACGTCTTTAAATTCATCAAGTACTTCTCTCTTTTTTGATCTTAGGTTGTCGAAACAATTTAAATACAAATAAAATGGAGAATAGCGACAAAACAAAAAGCAAACGCTAGCCGACCGTGAGGAGAATGGAATGTGAACCGTCTTTTTTTTTTGTTACATTTTTTTCTCAGGATTTTGACTGGCTATCGCAAGGAACCATTCACTAAGGAAGTATGTTTAGGCACAGAGAGGGGGGTGGGATCTGATTGCGGACTACAGCACTGCCCTCTAGCAATGTGCTAATGAAATTTAGAGTCTCCGCCTACAGCGCAGACCAAACGTCCCTTACTCGCCGTTACACAGACCAATATGCAAGCAGTTCATGATGCTTGAATATGGGGAATTAGGAGTGGGGGGGGAGGGGGCCCTGGGGTAGCCCGCAATGTACCTGAAGTACTCTGCCAAAACATTTAAAATAGGTATAAAAATTTTTGTATTCCCCATGTTGGTCACCTTAGGAGGTGGGGAAAAGGACAAAAAAACAAAAAAAATTTAAGCCCCCAAATGTTAACTGGCCCTACTCCCTATTAAACACAAAACCACATGGGAAATATAGAAATCCAAATAGAAGTAACATAAACCTTTAATAATTGTAAACAAAAAAAAAATAATAAACCTATTTGTGGGACAGTAAGGATGACAATGGTCTATTGTGTCAATTTTTTTTTAGAATGAGGCAGACAGGAAAGGAAGGCTGATTAATTATCTGTGCCGCATTCCCCTTGCTCAGCTTCGTCTCCTTGAGTGTCTGATGTCCACAACTGAAAGGAAAGGAGAGAGGAGTTAGTTCATCGCCCGCACAGAAATAATGCAATTATTTGGCATCTGGCATGTTTTGCCAGAGTGGAGCTCCAGCAGTGAGAAAAGTAGCTAACTGGAAGAGGGGGGGGGGGGGGCTGCTTTAGATGCTGCTACCTCCTGAATGGTCTTGTTTGAAAGCAGACATTCAAAGCTTTCAGACAATACCAAAATGACAGCAGTATGTTCAGGACAGAGAAAGATATCACTGATAGAAATCGTGATTCTGTGAATGCAGCTGAAAATGAAAGTAAAAACCAGACTTCAGCTGTCATTTGTCTTGTATGAAAGCCCGAACTGTCAGCTTTCAGACAAGATCAGTTGAATGTTTCTAGCTGCTACCGTTGAGGAGATATCACCATCTAAAGCAGGGATCTCAAACTCGTGGCCCTCCAGCTGTTGCAAAACTTCAACTCCCAGCATGCCCCAATAGCTGTAGGCTCTCCTGGCATGATGGAAGTTGTAGTTTTACAACAGCTGTAGGGCCACGAGTTTGAGATCTCTGATCTAAAGCATCCCTCCCCCTCCAGTTAGCTACTTTTCACACTGCCTGAGCTGGACTTGGGCAGAACAGTTAGGTGGTTAAAGGGGTTATCCAACCCCTATAATGTCCCTTCTAATGCCTGGGCCCCTCATACTGTCATTCTTACTCCGCTCTCCCATAGGTTCTGATGCCGGCATGGCCGCCGCTGCATCTCCCCGTCGCGAGGAGCAGCCAACAGCTGGGAACAAGCCTCACTAGCATCGCAGGTGACGTCAAGGCAGCTCGTTCCTGTCTCAGCCTGCTATTGGCTGCCCCCCCAGCCGCTGGATGTTTTGATCTGTGCGACCAGGATATGCAGCGGCGGCCGTGCTGGCATCAGAAGCGACGTGTGTGACGGGGAGTGGGGTAAGTATGACCAGTATGAGGGGCATTATAGGGGTTGGATAACCCCTTTAATGTAAAAAAAAAATGACAACCCTTTTTGGAACACAGCTAGAACCAGCCCTGTACCCCACATGGATCCAGAGATCTCCCAATTCATTGCTCCAATTTCAAGGTAAGGCTACTTCCACACTAGCGTTAGTACGGATCCGGCGGGTCCCTTCACTCGCCGGATCCGTACTGAGTAATACAACCTTGTGGATCCGTAATTCCGGATCCGGTTGTATTAGCGTTTAAACGGATCCGGAATAACCTCTATTGAAAGTCAATGGAGGACGGATCCGTTTACAAGTGTGTCCACACCAAACGGATCCGTCCCCATTGACTTTCATTGGGGGTCATGACGGATCCGTCTTGGTGCGGATGCCTGGACCGGAGAGCAAACCGCAGCATGCTGCGGTTTGTTCTCCGGTCTGAAGACTGAACGGAATGCTTTCAGGAGCGCTCCCTTGTCTTCAGTTCAGTTTTGTCCCCATTGACAATGAATGGGGACAAAACTGAAGCGTTTTATTCCGGTATTGAGCCTCTATGACGGAGCTCAATACCGGAATTCCATAACGCTAATGTGAAAGTAGCCTAAGGGCGCATTCACACAACCGTATGTATTTTGCAGTCCGCAAAAAAATTCAGGTGACTCCGTGTTGCATCTGCAGATGGCACACTATGTGCTGTCCTCAATTTTTGTAACCCCACTGAAATCAACAGATCCGCAAAATATGGATCTTATGTGCAGCAAAAATACGGTCGCGTGACCAGCAGTGGGTGTGTCCTTTCTCAGAGGGCGTGTGCTTTTGCTGCAGCTGGTGTCAGTTGAAAGTTGGAGCTGAGCATGTGCGTCCACCTCACTGAGGTGGACGGAGAAAAAGAGCAAACAGCAGGTGGATTTTACTGAATAACTCAGTAGCTATAATACATTTTTAATTGCATCCAATAACAAATCTATTCAGATCCAAGTGCTGGTTTTGAGAAATGTAGCATTTTTGTGGGACAACCCCTTTAAAGAGGCTCTGTCACTAGGTTTTAACCTATGTATTTAAATACATAGGTTAAAACCCTTTGACTTCTACAGTTAGAACATACCTTTATTGCAGAGTACAGCGCAGCGGTTGTGCTGAAAAAAGACCTTTAATCTTTATGTTAATGAGCCTTCGGAGCACCGGGGGGCGGGCTCTTTCTTCCTGAGCACCGCTTCTTCACCGCCCCCCGGGTCCCGAGGCTCTCTCCGATGCCGACGTCCACGCCCCTCTGAAAATTGATTGACAGCGCTGAAATCCCGCCGGCGCATGCGCAGAAGCGCTTGCAGTGCCGAACACCGCAAGCGCTTCCATCCTTGTGCGCACGCGCCGTCACTTCGCTGAACCCGGAAGTGACGGCGCGTGCGCACAAGGATGGAAGCGCTTGCGGTGTTCGGCACTGCAAGCGCTTCTGCGCATGCGCCGGCGGGATTTCAGCGCTAGGCCAACGGCCTAGCGCTGTCAATCAATTTTCAGAGGGGCGTGGACGTCGGCATCGGAGAGAGCCTCGGGACCCGGGGGGTGGTGAAGAAGCGGTGCTCAGGAAGAAAGAGCCCGCCCCCCGGTGCTCCGAAGGCTCATTAACATAAAGATTAAAGGTCTTTTTTCAGCACAACCGCTGCGCTGTACTCTGCAATAAAGGTATGTTCTAACTGTAGAAGTCAAGGGGTTTTAACCTATGTATTTAAATACATAGGTTAAAACCTAGTGACAGAGCCTCTTTAAAGAACTGGCTGCAGGAAACAATTTTAGGCAATCGTTCTATACAGGAGAATCTCCAGCAAACACCCCTTTGCCAAACACTCAACGCCACCCCCTCCCCCGCCATCCAGGACGTCATCCTACGGCATTTTTAAACGTCACGCGGGAGATACGGCTGCAATAATCATCAACGGTACCTTAAAGAAGAACTCCCGCAAAATTTTTTATATTCTCTGACCTGTTAGAAAGGTGCATGATATAATCTGTAGTGAATGTAATCTTCTTATCAGAGACTGTATTTGTGAGTTATCCCCTCTCTAATTGTAGCTGTGTCATGTGACCAACTCCCTGACCTCCAGCTGACCCAGAACAGGAAGCCAGTCACTGCTCTATTCATTCCTATGAGACAGAGTGAGGCTCCCATAGGAATGCATAGAGAAATAGACTTCCTGTCCACACATAAGATGCTGTGTCAGTTGTGAGTCTGATTGCTGGTCACATGACACAGATGAGAAGCATCAGGGAGATATAACTCACAAATACAGACACTGGTAAGAAAATGACATTCACTACAGATTACATCATGTACATTTCTAGCAGGACATGGAATAAAAAATTTTTGCGGGAGTTCTTCTTTAAAGGGGTTGAACAGGGGTTAAAACAATGAAACCGACGCTACACTCTCCCTCACCGATGACCCCGCTCTGACATGTACCAGGTCACTGCTGGTCTCTGCTCCCATCTTGACACATGGCAAATACCACACTGGCTGAGGTGGGTCAACATTGCGGGATCAGAAAGAAAAGACCAGCAAAACGTAGAGCTGGTAGGCTTCAGTTGTTTTACATTCCAGGCTATCCAGATGAATGGCCGCCATGTAATACTACATTTATTGCCACAGCCTTCCTGGTATGATCAGCCACCTGCCACAGGTGCCTCTGATGAGACCACCCTTCTAGGAATCACAACTCATAGCCTTCATTTCTGACCCATTTCAAAGGAATATTAAAGGTGTTTTCCGAGTTATATATATTGATGGGCTATCCTCAGGATAGGTCATCAATATCAGATCGGCGGGGGTCCGACATCCGGCACCCCGCCGATCAGCTGTTTGACGAGAGAGCGCGAGCCGTATCAGCGCTGCCTCCTCTTCACTGTTTCCATGCTGGCCGTAACAGGGGGTAGTGGTGAGTAGGTGTAATTACACCTCACCACCCCATTCATTTCTATGGGAAGAATCGCTTCCATACACTTGTATGGAAGTGATTCTTCCCATAGAAATGAATGGGGTGGTTAGGTGTAATGACACCTACTCACCACTACCCCTGTTACGGCCAGCACGTAAACAGTGAAGAGGAGGCAGCGCTGGTACGGTGGGCACCTCCTCTTCAAACAGCTGCCAGGTGTCGGACCCCCGCCGATCTGATTTTGATGACCTATCCTGAGGATAGGTCATCAATATATATAACTCGGAGAACTCCTTTAAGAAAGAAGCATTTCTGCACCCATATTACGGATGAACTTCCCAGCCTCACCGCAGGTTTACGGATCTGAACTCACATCCTCGCAGATCCATACCATACATAGGTCAGGTTACAGCATTAGTCCGCAATATGGCACAGAAATGTGCCCGTAAGGCTTCTGCGAAACTGGTCTTAATGGGAGTCAATGCTTAGCCTGATTCTTCACCTACAAACCGCAACGTAATAAAGCACCTTCAAAGTGAATCAGATCTCTTCCAAATCTCACGTACACTTTGTGTATTTTTTACGTGCGGATATTGACCCTGCTGTGCCCATTATAAAATCTGGAGCGTGTCAATTGTGTGCGCAATTCCGCAGCTTCTGTAGTGGTTTTTCCCCATAGATTTCAATGGGGGCACTTGACCAGAAAATCCGCAAAACAAAAACACCACAAAATACACCAAAATGGCTATAAGTAGTGAGGATTTATGTGCAGTTTATTCTGTATTGGTGCGGATTTCTTGCATGCCTGTCCGGTTGTGCGCGGGTAGCCTTAAAGTTTACACTTGAACTGGTTCCAGTCCAGAACTGGGCCTGTAGGACCAGACACTGCTCAGCTGTGTTTAGCATGCCTTAGGCATGACGGATTAGGTCCAGATGCGTTCAGGGAAACTCGCACCATTTTGCAAGCAAGTTTGGTCAGTTTTGTCTGCGATTGCGTTCAGTTGTTCAGTTTTTCCTGCCCGGGTGCGATGCGTTTTGATGTGTTTTTCTCGCGTCTGCACGTACTTCCGGATGCAATGCGTTTTTCACTGAAGCCCCATTCACTTCTATGGGGCCAGGGCTGCGTGAAAAACGCAGAATATAGAACATGCTGCATTTTTCACGCAACGCAGAACTGATGCGGGAAAAGAAAACGCTCTTGTACACAGACCCATTGAAATGAATGGGTCAGGATTCAGTGTGGGTGCTCTGCGTTCACGTCACGCATCGCACCCGCGCGGAAAACTGACTCGTGTGAAAGGGGCCTTAGACTGTTGGCTGAAACTTTACTTGTTGGGATACAATCGTATCCTCCTCCTGAACAATGCAGGCTTCTTTTAGCGATTTGTTTCCTGGTGATATACTGTTACTATCATATATTGTTGTATTAGTTTCGCCATTGTTTCCCATAACTAAATGGCGGCAGATTTCTGCTATCGGCAGAATCACGTCACCACCCGGACCAGCAGCGAGCGTTGTGTATATGAAAACGGAGAGGCCAGAAGCAGTGAAATCCACATCTGTCTTCTCTCCAGGGTCTCCTGATGTGTCTCGACAGCATGATCTATACCCAAGCCTGTGCCTCTGCTGAAATAAGAGACCCTAAATGGAGGAAGTTTCCACACCGAGCTAATAGGGAGTACACGGGCTGCTCCTTCCTCTGCAGGGACGTGCATAGGAACAAGCAGGAAAGCGACTGCACCGTCTACATGACTCTGATGCTTAAGACTATCACTTACTGTCAAGTTGTCTCGAAGTAATTGCATTATTAATGTGCTATCTTTGTATGATTCTTCACTCAGGGTATCGAGCTCAGCAATAGCTTCATCAAAAGCCTGAGAGAGAGAGAGAGAGAGACAGAGGAATCAGGTCACAGCTCCGTCCGAAAAAGCCGGCAGAAGGCAGCATCGCCGTCTCTCACGCGCTTACCGTTTTCGCCAGAGAACAGGCTCTTTCTGGGGAGTTTAGGATCTCGTAGAAGAAGACGGAGAAGTTGAGAGCCAGTCCGAGCCTGATGGGATGCGTGGGCTGCATCTCCGTTTTGCTGATGTCAAAGGCATCTTGATACGCCTGCTGGGACTGCTCCACAATGGCTGGAAGAGAAGAGCAGAGGTTACAACCCGGACTCCTGCCCCTGGTGCTATACTGTATGGACACATGGATCTGTAAAGCAATCAGTACGTGCATTCGTAATAGATTTCGTCAACGCCTGCGGTTATTTTGACTGCCTCTAATAGCCTAAATGTTGCAGAACTAACAAACACACGTAACGCGCACAATACATTAGGACCGGAAGAGGAAAGCGGCAGGAAAGTTCCACTTCCGGTGAGATTTGTTGTGCAAGGAGGATGCAACCTATCTCTGCACTGGCGACTTCCTGCCATTAAGACCGCGGACGGCGTGTGCAAAACGCACCAACAGCGCTGGGTCGGGAGGGGGTGCAGCATGGCTTCTATCTCTGCACCGCCCAATATCAGCTATTCCTGGAGCTCAGCAATCCGAGGAGATCGAAGTGATGTAAGCATTTACACGATACAGGTTTTCAAACCACAATTAAAGGGTTATTCCCATCTTAGACAATGGGGGCATATCGCTAGGAAATGCCCCCATTGTCTTATAGGTGAGGGTCCCAGCGGTTGGGACCCTCACCTATATCGAGAACGAAGTGGGGAGCTCTGAGCCTGGAGGACCCCGGATTTCCCAGGGTCCGACCACCGCCAGGCGCAGTCTTCCCCGCTGCACTCATAGAAACGAATGGGAGCGCATGCACGGCCAGACTCCCAATCATTTCTAATTGAGCCGACGGAAATAGCCGAGCCAGCGCTCGGCTATTTTCGGCGGCAGCATAGAAATGAATGGGAGCCGGGCCGTGCATGCGCTCCATTCGTTTCTATGAGCGCAGCGGGGGAAGACTGCGCCTGGCGGTGGTCGGACCCTGGGAAATCCGGGCGTCCTCCAGGCTCAGAGCTCCCCACTTCGTTCTCGATATAGGTGCGGGCGGTTGTACAAGATGGGATAACCCCTTTAAAGGAGTATTCCGGTTATAGAAATGAATGGAGCGGTGGTGCACATTTCCGACCAGCCACCCAGTCCATTTCAGGGGGGCTCCATGTTCTCGTGATTGGTGGGTATCCCACCAATCTGATATTTACCAGTTTTTGCTTCTACAGGGGGTCAGTAATATAGTAATAAATGTAAGAGGGCCACCCCTTACATATACACCCTCCCGCTCCAAAGCCACAAATCATTTTTGGAAGCTTTTATATCATTTAGTGTTGTACTTTTTCTTTCAGATGGCGAATAAGCCACATGGGGTCCGATCCCAAGGTCGCAAGCCTGGTCTGACACAGGAATACAAGCTCAGGGCACCCACAACGTGGTTACATTACCCCCAAAAATAAGCCTCAATTAAAGGGGTTATCAGCTGCCAGCAAGACAGACCATTCACCTACAGCGGAAATGTAGTATACCACGGGGCCAGAATGACAGATGGTGTAATACAGGGATGCTCAACCTGTGGCCCTCCAGCTGCTGTAAAACTACAGCTCCCACCATGCCCTGCTGTAGGCTGTCCAGGCATGCTGGGAGTTGTAGTTTTGCAACAGCTGGAGGGCTGCAGATTGGGCATCCCTGGTGTAATACAAGAATGGCTTCTGTCCGCCAGAATAGCAGCTCTGTCCTGCCTCACAGAGGTGGTCGCACCAATATGACGTCTATACAAATTTATGAGAGAACACCTTTAAAAGGGGTTTCCAGACTTTTTTTTTTATACTGATGGAAAGGTCATCAGTGTCAGATGACTGAGGTGAAACCTGTGACCGCCACCGATCAGCTGTTTGAGGAGACCGCAAAAATTTTCAGTGCGGTGGCTCCAGCCTTACCTAGCACAGTGCCACTTGAATGGGCCGAGCTGCACCTAGGCCATGTGACACGTGGCTGTGATGTCACATGGCCTAAGGTAAGCAGCGAGAAGGTCACGGAGCTCATTGGAGCGCCAATGCCTTCTGAAACCGCTGATCGGCCAGGGTCCCAGAGGTCGGACCTCCAACGATTAGATGCGGATAGGTCAGCAGTTGGATAACCCCTTTAAAGGCCAATATATGAAGTACATGCAAAAAAGAAGAACCACAGTCTTTAAAGGGAACCCGTCACCTGTAAGCCGCCATATTAAACCTCACTATGATTGTTCCCCTGCTATTAAAGCACCGAATTATCTGTATTGCAAATGAGGCACTGACGATGCCGTCTCTCAGCCGTAACACTGAGATCCGCTGTGCCACCCAGTCTCATTCCAAAGCCTGCGCGTGGTTTTATTCTGACGCATGCGCAGACAGACGCTGATGGGAGCTGAGACACAACTGGTTTGTACTGCGCATGCACCACAATAAGAAACCAATGCACAGGCATCGGAGGGAGGCGGTCCATCAAAACCTGGGGGGGGGGACGCAGCTGAACAGAGACTCGACAGTACGCTGGACTCATCTCCGCTTCAGGAGGCACATCCCCACATGGCCTTTAACCACATCCCTTTAAAGGGGTATTCTCATCTTAGACAATGGGGGCATATCGCTTAGATATGCCCCCATTGTCTTATAGGTGCGGGTCCCACCGCTGGAACCCGCACCTATATCCAGAACGGAGCGGGGAGCGCTGCGCCTGGAGGACCCCGGGTTTCCGGGGGGTCCAGCCACCACCAGGCGCAGCTCCCCGCTGCGCTCATAGAAATGAATGGGAGCGCAGCACGCTTACCCGGCCACCACGCCCATTCATTTCTATGGAGCCGACGGAAGTAGCCGAGCCAGCGCTCAGCTATTTTCGGCGGCCCCATAGAAATGAATGGAGGGCGGCTGCGCATGCGCAGTGCGCCCTCATTCAGTTCGGGGGCTCTGTTCTGGATATAGGTGCGGGTCCCAGCGGTCAGACCCGCACCTATAAGACAATGGGGGCATATCTTAGCGATATGCCCCCATTGTCTAAAATGAGAATAATCCTTTAACCAGCTCACCCAGGCAGGCTCAGGGGGTGAATATATTTGTCTCAGAAACTGGCAGGTGACCTACTCCCCCAGGTAAATATCTGGCTTGCTGGAGCTTCCAAGTCTCAGGAGGTGCCAACCCTAGGAGTCAGTCACGACCCCTTCACACTGGTATCCAAGTGGCAGATCGACCAACATCTAACGCCCCTCTTTTTATATAAGTGACCCATACACATCCACACACAAATAAGGAAGCGGCCATTACTTTTCTTGTCGTCTCCGCTAGCTACTTCAGCCAGGTAACGGTAATAGTCTCCCTTCATTTTCAAGTAGAAAACTTTGCTTTCTGCTTGTGACGCGTTGGGAACCAAGTACTTGTCCAGAAGACTCTGAAAGACAGAAGAAATACAAGGTTAGAATAGGAACCGATGACCCCGGCATAGTGACAGGAGGGCGGTCACCCAGTGACTAAGGAGAATCCACCCTCAAAGACTCGTGTGCAAAACGTTTGATAGTCCTTTCACTGACGAGCACATTCTGCTATTATAACCAAAGGGTTAAATAAATGAAAAGTGGAAATAATAATACTACTAATAAAAACTGTACGATTTTGCATGCAATATAGTAGACCATGATGTCAGACACGAGCAGATCTCTAGGTGCACTATATACACATGGTCTACCACTAGGGGGAGCAAGATAGATAGGAAAATGTGCCGTAAACCGACCGCCCATATACACACCCAGCCGTCACGTCACTGCTTAACCCGTCATGTTCGTGGACAGACGCTTTTTCGAGGGTTATTCTTACCACAAAGTGATGGCATATCGCTGGGACACGGGGTCACTATGTTTGGTTTGTTTCCTATCCATAAGGCTGCCTTCTTTGAATCTAGGGAACAGTGGGGGCTCTGGCAGTCAGCCTCTTAATGATCACAAGCGTGCGGTAGGAAGAACCCCTTAAAGGGGTTCTGCAGTTCTGTAAAACGGATGATCTATCCTCTGGATAGATAATCAGCATCTGATTGGCGGGGGTCCGACACCCGGGACCCCCGCCGATCAGCTGTTTGAGAAGGCAGCAGCGCTGCAGTAGCGTCGCGGCCTTCTCTGTGTTTACCGCAGGCCCAGTGACGTCACGACTAGTATCACTGGCCTGGGCGGGGCTAAGCTCCGTTCACTTGAATGGAGCTTAGCCCCGCCCAGGCCAGGGATAGTAGTCGTGACATCACTGGCCTGCGGTAAACACAGAGAAGGCCGCGGCGCTACTGCAGCGCCGCTGCCTTCTCAAACAGCTGATCGGCGGAGGCCCCGGGTGACGGACCCCCGCCAATCAGATGCTGATGATCTATCCAGAGGATAGATCATCAGTTTTTAAAAACTGTAGAAACCCTTCAACTAGACCTTCCTCATGGGGCAGATGGGTAGTGGCATTAGGTCTCCTGGGGGGTCTCAGGAGCTGCGATCACTCTGCGGCACTGCCCGCTATGATACTTCATACGTAGTCTGCTGTGAACCTTCACGCTGGGCAGACCGGTATTAGGGAACGTACGCGTGGAGCAGCTAATAAGAGGTTATATACATTACATTCATTTGCACAGCTCTGAATATCCCATTTGAAAGCAAACAAAATGACGGTTCCGCCCCCGAGCCCTCAACTACTGACGTCAGAGGAATTTTTTCTTGTACGTGCGGCGACTCCCTGACCTGGATGATGCAGACGCTTTTTCTGCAGCTTTTTAACAGGAAGAACAGTTAGTGGGGCAATGCTAACCAGGAAACAAAAAACACTATTAGAAACCTGAGAAGTTCCTGAAAAGAGCCAGGACACCAATATGAGCAGTGCTGGTTCCTTTTATAGTTGGAGGGGTTGTCAGATTTATATTAAAACTCTGACAACTCTGTAAACAAGCTAAAGTATCAAATGAATGGATACTCACCCGGTTTCTCCTCTGCTTCTCCCTGCACTTTTTACTTCTCTGGCTGCAGCTGCGACATTCTGTGCAAACCGGTCACCGCTGCAGCCAAGACGACCTCAGCAAAGGGAAATCCGGAATGCAGCGTTCGAAGAATCGGGGGAGTAAACGGGTAGGTATCCATTCATTTATAGGGGTTACCTTAGTCTTTACGGTCATGTGAATGGGTCCGCATCTATTCCGCAATATTGCGGCCCCATTCACCTCTATGGGAGCGGGCAGCCACGGCTCCGCATAAAAAAAAATAAAGCATGCCCTATACTTGTCCGCAACAGCGGACAAGTATAGGCATTTTGAATGGGGTGCAGCGCAGCAGAACACACGCCGGGTGGCAGCCGTAGCAATAATACGGCCGTCTGAAGGGGCCCTTACACAGCTCGGACAATCCCTTGAAGGCCACATTCACATGATCAAATTACCTCAACCCTCCGGTTCAAGGAAATCACATTAACTGGGGAATAACCAGAAAAACGTACACGGTGCCATCCCTTTCATCAGCAGATCCTCCAATTCCCAAGCCACCCTTTTCTGCCATCCAAGATGGCCGCCCCCGCTTTTCGGACTACCTGATGCAAGCTGTAGATTTGGTAGTCCAGGACACTTCCTGTTTGTCCAGTCCTGGTCTTAAGACTGGCCAGGGCAGCAGGGAGTATCTTGGACTCGGAGAATAGGCGCGACCATTTCGGAAGGCCGAAGAAAAGTCCAGTAATCAGCAGAACGGCAGCTGAAAGGATGAGAAGGAGGTGACCCGCTCAGTGTTCTCACTGCTCAGTTCATGTGATTTTTTTTCTTTTCTTCTTGAACTGGAGGGTCACTTTAAGGCCAGTCTCAGACGAGCAAGTTCACTGCGGGAAACAGGCTGCGTGTGGGGGTACGATTTCCAATCCTGCTCCTCTGTCCCTGCCAGTCTTCTGATCTACTGAACTGTACTGAAATAACACCATCAGTACAGTTTAGTAGATCTCAGGTATGGAACTCACAGCATTATAAATCATTATAAGGCCATGAGGTCCTGGCAGAGGAGCAGAATTCAGGATGGGAATTTGTGCGTAATTACTCGTCTGAGACCGGCCTAATGGTCAGTAATACCGTACCCTGTAGCGCTCATTTTATACACAGGCGCTTGCATTGCTTTTGTGCAAAAAAATTGCTGCTCCATGTTCTATGGCAGGGATCGTCAACCTTCGGCACCCCAGCTGCAGTGAAACTACAACTCCCAGCATGCAAACATGCTCGTCTGTTCTTCTGACTCCCACAGAAGTGAATGAAGCATTCTGGGAGTTGTAGTTTCTGAACAGCTGGAGTGCCGGAGGTTGCTGATCCCGGTTATGGGGAACCACCTTGGAGGCACTACAGGACTATGTGGAGGGGCCATAGAAAGGAAATTTTCAGAAACATGCAGGGGGTTTCCTGAGATTTAGGCTAGGGCTACACAGCGACGTGCACAGAAATCCAACCTGGATGGATTTAGTGGGACGGCTGTGACACCATTGACTGTCATTAAAAAACAATTGTCGCTGGGAAGCCCTAGCCTTAAATACCGATGACCTCTCCTTGGGATAGGTCATCAATATCTGATTAATAGGCATCCATCTTCACAGGCCCTTCAGTAGGTGGTGCTAGAAGTCACATGGCATCTGTCGTGAATGAGCTGCAATACCAAGCACGGCCACTATGCACCATACATGCTTGGTGTAGTATAAGGCTAGGGCTACACCCGTCGCGGCCAGGATTGCTGAGTAGCGGGGATCCCATTGAAATAAATGGGATCCCCGCCACAGTCGAAAGAGGTCCAGCTATGACTGTGGCAGCAATCCCATTCATTTCTATGGGATTCCCGCTACTCAGCGATCCTGGCCGCAACCAGAGTCGCCCTAGCCTAAAAGGCCTGCAGCCCAATTGACCGGGGTGTCGGAAGTTGGACCCCCACCAACCAGACACCGGTGACCAGGGATAGGTCGCCCCTTTAAATACATGTCAGGTTACTAGTTTGCTCTTGAGCGATGGCAGGAAATCCTCAAAAATAAAACTGCAGCTAAAACCTGCGGCTCCCGTCTAATGGTGGAGATGAATTCACTCCTAATGTAAACCTGGAGCGGTTCACGTGTATACCAGCGTACTCGTACCGCTCAGATCATGTATGCAACTGGTTCTGGAGGTTCTCAGATCTGAAGAGATGTCAAATAAAACTGACTGTGGGGTCAGGACTGACGAAGGACATCTACTGCTCTCCGCTGCTGGGCCCTTTAAGAATGTATAAGTGGGCAGAATATGCGAGGGAACAGCTGAGTCTGGAAATCCTAGAAGCAGGGCCGGGTTGCTAGGAGGAATATTTGTCAGGAAGTCCTGATTTCTTTAGCAGTTGGGCGTATTGTGGTAACGGGAATACGAGCGTGTCGCCCGACACACCCAGTGACACATCCCCGCACAGGACTTTGTACTCGCTGAGGAGTAGGCCGCTCCAGACCTGCAACTCCACAAGGGCTCAAAGCCTTTTATTACAAGGCTACGGGGGCCACGAGGTCCTGAAAGCGGAAACGAGGACACTGGAAACCAGGCCTGCGGATTCAGCTCCCCCGCTATGCATAAAGGAAGACATTATTCTCACACCGAGGATTTGGTCAGGGGTTTGCATCGGGAATTTGGTAGCAATAAGCCTTCCCATTACATTCCTGCTGATGGGATCCGGTCCTGGTGTAAAATACCGACCAAATCCGCACCGTCTGAAGAAGGCTGAAATTAAAGGGGTTTAACGAGAGTTTTTATTTTACCAATAACCGATCCTCAGGAGAGGTCATCAGTAGCTGATTGGTGGGGGTCTGACACCCGGATCCCCCACCGATCAGCTGTTTGAGAAGGTACTGAAGCACAGCGACATACACTGTAGAGAGGCTGGCGCTCAGCCCCATTCACTTCTATGGGACGGAACTGCGCCTAGGTCACGTGACCGATGAATGGTGATGTCACTGCCCTAGGAAAAGCTGGAGACAGCATTGGTGCTATTGCAAGCGTCGGTGCCTTCTCAAATGGCGGGGGTCCCGGGTGTTGGGCCCCCACGATCACATACTATTAAAAATAAATAAAAAACTAATTTTTGGAAACCCCTTTAAGAGCTTATTAGGGAGATGAAAACTAAACTTGCCCATACACATTACAATAAAAAATGTCTGGGTGTGTATGGGGGTGTCCCGACGAGATAAGCCGCCCCCAGAGACGTCCGGAAGCAGCTTGTTCCCCCTGCTGATTGAAAACTCTATAGGTAGAATTTATCACTTTTCATGAGCCAGCGTTGCCATAATTTTCCCCAAATGTAATAAATGTTGCACTCAATCTGGCCCATCTGTAAACGTGACACTTGTGTCAGCGCGGTTTTCTACGCCGTCTTCACACTGGAACGAATGAGATTGGCCCATTTCTT
Source organism: Rhinella marina (assembly GCA_900303285.1). Lineage (NCBI taxonomy): Eukaryota > Metazoa > Chordata > Amphibia > Anura > Bufonidae > Rhinella > Rhinella marina. Next base: position 171,709 of record ONZH01031121.1, read on the forward strand.
GCACCTTACACATGATATCAGATAACCACGCATCTCCATCCACTTTATAAATAGACAAGAGCAGCGTAAAGTCACAAAAAGGTGAGAACATTTTGTGCTAAAATGGTGTGTGCCAAAAATTGGACCTTTTTCCTGCCATAGCAAATGAAAAATTCCCCCCAATGGGTACGGGCGACCTGTAGGGATACTCCCATTTGGAACATTCATGGCATATTGATAGGAGCGGGCCCCAGTGGTAGGACCCACACCTCTCACGAGAACATGGCCCGACCACAGACATACAGCATGTGCAAGGTCCCCTCCATTGGCTGCTATGGGAGTTCCAATAACAGATGTCCGAGTGGGCGTGCTCGGCTATTTTCACAAGTCCCATAGTGGTGTAAGGAGGGGCGGCCACGTGGCGTGGTTTTCACTCCATTTACTTCGTGGGCCTAGTTCATGAGATAGCAGCAGGTCCCAGAGGTGAGACCGGAACCCATCAGACAACCTATTGAGATGTCAAGATGGGAATACCCCTTTAAGGGTAGATATCAAATCGGGAGATCTTCCAGATTTTAATGGGATCTGAGTGTGGAAGGTCTATGAAAGACCACAAACACCGGACTGTTAGCAGGTCTCAACAAAATTAAAGGGATACACCAATAAACATGGCTGCCTTAACTATGGAATGGCCTCTGGGGTTGTCTGCTGGCGCAACAGAGATATAGAAGATGGTTAGGTTCTGCTGAAGATAGTCACATTGGGCCATAGGGGTGAATCAAGTGAAATTTAGAGGGGTTGTCTCACCTCGCGGATACTAAGCAGCAAACTAGGGAGACCACATAGTTCACTGAGCTACGCCGTTTCCATAGCGGCCAGCTACAGAATCAGTGAGCGCCAGGCCGCCCCGTGGTCTCCTGCCCACCTGGTGGTCAGGACTAGGCCTCATCTCACTTTAGTAACGGTGGGATGCAACAACCCCTCTAACAACAAACGGTCACTGTAGGGGGAATTCACACAACCACATGCGTTTTACAGTAAGCAAATTTCGGAATCGCAAAACATGGATATCGGCCTTTTGCGGATCAGCACTTTCCGTCCTTTGTTAGAAATGCATATTCAAAAACGGACAAGAATAGGACACGTTCTATTGTTTTTTATGGGGCAGCAGAGCGGACACACGGAGGTGAACAGCGCACATTGTGCTATCTGCAAGTTTTTCGGCCCCATTGAAATGAATGGATTGGATGTAGTCGTGTGAACGCCCCCTTAGTCAACCGATGTCAAAATATCACCTGGAGGCCGTCCACTGCGTTCAGCTGACTGTGGACTAGATTTCTGGGTACGTTATTTGAAGGAAAGACTGGTCGTACTTCGCCCGCTGTCACTGAACCCGTCTGACCGCATCAGCATAATGACCGCTCATCGGACGATCGCTCGTTTAACCATCATCCTACTTCTATCTAATAACGTACGGACACTTATGAGAAAGGGGGCAAATTAACTACTCACAGCCAGCGATCCCTGAAATCTGACCTGTGACCTCTCCCGGTCAGAGGTCCCCATTACAACGGCAATCACTGACTTATAGCAGCGCGTCCGAATTACACCCAAAGACGGGCAGGATACTTAAAAATTCAGCCACTTTTTCGCTATTTTTCAGTAGCATTTTCCGCTGCATAAATGTCCACAAAACACATAGAAAATAGCAAAGTAGTGAATCTGGAAAAATCAGCAGCGTAAATATATGCGCTCGTGTGAACTATAGTGCGGATTTCAACACAAAATACGCGGTTCATTTTGCTGTGTGAACACGGTCTAAGGCACTGTGCACACCCGAATATAACAGAAGTGCTGGATTCCTGACACTGACTATAACGGGTCTGTCGGTTTTCCCAGCCGTTTACCAGATAATACCGCTGAGTGCGGCGATATTTTATTCTAACGGCGCCTCCGATGGGCACACGCTATAACCAGCCCTACGAGACCATTCTCCACGAGCTCCATGGAGACTGCAGCGCTGGGAATAGCCGGGCACGGCCTATAGTCTATGTGCAGCTTTCCCACAAAGGAACCTGGAAGCACAAGGCAGGAAGCACTTCCCGGAAGTCTTTAGCCTAGGGAGACATGTGCGCGACATCTGTGCGCCATCATCCATAGAGCGGCCCAACCGGGGGAGTGGGTGGGAGAGACGACCTCCAAGTAAGGCTACTTTCACACTAGCGTTTTATAATTCCGGTATTGAGTTCCGTCATAGGGGCTCAATACCGGAATAAAACGCTTCAGTTTTGTCCCCATTCATTGTCAATGGGGACAAAACTGAACTGAAGAGGAGCTTCTAGGAGCATTCCGTTCCGTCTTCAGACCGGAGAACAAACCGCAACATGCTGCAGTTTGCTCTCCGGTCCAGGCATCCGCACCAAGACGGATCCGTCATGACCCCCAATGAAAGTCAATGGGGACGGATTCGTTTGGTGTCACACAATGGTGAACGGATCCGTCACCTGCACACACACACACAGACATACACATACATACTTACATGCTCCCGGCAGGTCTCCACAGCACAGTACAGGAGCAGGACGGCGCACACATAGGACGATTCCACCCGGCGCCCACCAGAGGGCGCTGTGGGGAATCGTCCTATGTGTGCGCCGTCCTGCTCCTCCTGCGCTCTGGAGACCTGCCGGGAGCATGTAAGTATGTATGTGTATATGTATGTGTCTGTGTATATGTACTGTGTGATGTGTGGGGCCGGAGCGCGGTTCCGGCCCCACACATGTCCCTGCGGCAGCACGGATCGGGTGGCACCCTTCACCTGCCGGATCCGGGCTGCCGCTAGTCTGAAAGAGGCCTTAGCTGGCCCTTACAAGAAGAATATCCTGATTTGTTAACGTGTTAGTGCAAAAATGGATAAAATTTTAAATAAAAGGTTGAAAATATCCCAAGACCTGGACCACATTATTTACAAGGGTTTTTCTAGGCCTATTATATTAATAGTGCATCATTACGATAGGTCATCGGAATCTGATCAGGGGTCTGACTTCCAGCACCCCCGACGCTCACGCCAATGCTGCATCCTCCTCAATAATTACCTGTGGAGGTGCATTACAGCCGGGCATCCCATTCACTTGAATGAGAGGGGAAGATATAATTACCCTGCATCGCCCCTGGTGCAGGTAAATACCCAAGAGCATTCAGTGCCATGGCTAATTAGTGGGGGTGCTGGGCATAGGATCCCCATCATCAGTACCATGACACTTCAAAATCCCTTTAACATCCTCCTCCTCTGAACTTTTAACACAGCAGACAGCCGGATTTACACGGGCAGACTGTCGGGAAGGAAGCGTTCCGTCCCGACAGTCGGCTGCTCGTTCAGTGAAGGAGACCGCTGCAGTTACATACAGTACGAGGATGAGCGATGACTATTGTGATCGCTCGTCCTAATACAGAATCATGGTTTCTGAGCAGCAGATCACCGTTTAGACCGCATTCTGCCGCCCAGGAATGATAATTTAGGTGCCTGCATGAACTACAGGATCATCCAATGAACGAGCGTTTTGAGCGTTCAGCAGGTGATCGGCGGCACATTTACGTAGGCAGATTGTCAGGTATGAGCGTTTACAGGAACAGTCGTTCCTGATAATCTGCTCAATGCACCTTAACTCTCTCAGTCAGACCATCACTGCGACCAGAGAGCGCCCCCCTGTAGTGATGACTATTAGGCCCCATTCACACGACCGTATGTATTCTGTGATCCGTATAAAAACGGAATGGAAGACATACGGAAAGTCTTCCGTAGTGTTTCGCAATTTTGCGGACCCATTGACTTGATTTTGCGGCCAAGTATAGCACACGTTTCATTTGAGATAAGGGATGTGGAATGCATATGGTGTGCATTTTTTTTTCTCCTATGGAAAAATGAATGGGTCCGTATGGTTCCGCATCTTATCTGCAAAAATGCGGATAAGATGCGGAAATGTACATACGTTCATGTGAATGGGGCCTTAGAATATCACACTGGTAAGTGCAACGCTTCTCTGTGGACATCCTTATCTTCACATTTCAAGAGAACAAAGCTATCATGCTGTTATCCCAATTCTACACCTACTATTACACTAAAAGATAACATCCCCTCTCAGCAGCAGTAAACGGACAGACTACTACTAAAGGACAAGAAATTGTATCTCATTTTCAATAGCACAGAACGGCTAAAATGTAAAAGAAATAAAAAAATTCTAAAAAAAAAAAAAGTTCTGAGAATACTAAGTAACAAAAAATAATAAAAAGAAACAAAAACATCTAACAGCAGTGCTCCTTTTAGGCCTCATGCACACGACCATGTCCTATCTTTCGCTGCATCTTGCAGATCACGGACCCCATTGAAATCAATGGGCTAACACCGTGATGCGGAGTGCGCACGGCCAGTGATCATGTTTTGCAGACTCGCGGTTTGCGGTCCGTGTGCATGAGGCCTTAATACTGATGGCCTATTCGCAGGCTAGGTCACAATACCCAATCAGTGTGGGTCTGACCCCTAGAACCAGGGCGATCAGCAACTGGAAGGGGGTTGAAGCGCTGCAGCCTCTTCCTCAGCCTGTGACACCGCATCCATTGGGCACATGGCAGTAGTGCAGCTCAGTCCCATTCAACTGAACGGGGCTGAGCTTCCATACCAACCACGTTACACTTGGAGTACTGTGAAGCCCTCCATAATGCTGATCGGCCGGGGTGACGGGAATCAGACCCCCCTCCCATCAGAGAAATATTCATGGCCTACCCGGCGGATAAGGCATCAATACTTTATTCCCAGAAAGCCTCTTTATATACCCTATAAAAAAATAACGCCGTGCGCACATTCGTGAAGAGATGGCGTCGGAAGGGGAGCTCTTACCAGAACATCATTACAGATCTCCCTCAGCTCTGTCTCGATCTTCTCCCGGTATTCTCGAGCCATCTGCTGCTTTTTTTCGCTCCCTTCCGTCTTCTGCTCAATACTGGAGATGACCCTCCAGGACGACCGGCGGGCACCTACTACATTTTTGTAGGCGACTGACAGAAGATTCCTCTCCTCGTTGGACAGTTCACCTCCTTCTTCCGTCACTCGCTTCATGCAGGCGGCCATGTCATCGTACCTCTCTGCCTGCTCAGACAATTTGGCCTTCTGTACCAGCTCGGATTTATCCATGGCTAAAGTTTCTGGGGAGAAAAAGGGAAAATCAGTTACATTTCTGAACAAATGTCAACTTTTCTGAACACATTAGGCACAATCAAGCCGAATCCCACACGTCACTGTCAGCAATATGACGGCCGGCCTACAAAACCTGCGCAGGCGCACCGGGCGGCTGCATCTCCTCCTCCTCCTCCATAGGGGCGGAGTTATTCTCTGCGCTAAAGACGTTCTGTTCACGCCATGGAAATCCCAGGTAGAACGACTACATTCTCAGCAATGTGAGCATCGACAATACGGGAGACCTCTAGGTGCTCGGCCTACCTGGCTAGCCCCGATACGGTGAAATATGTTCTGTATGAGACCCGATATCAATCACAGTCACTAACAGAGGTAAAGCAAACCGTTAATGGGGTTGTTCGCTTTTTTTTTTTTTTTTTATTGATGACCTATCCTCAAAATAGCTCATCAATATCAGATCGGTGGTGGGGGTGGGGTGGGTGCACGACTCTCGGCACCCCGCCAATCACTCACTTGATTAGTAAGCAGTCGTCCCATTGAAGTGAATGGGGACAGCAGTCTCGTGATTACACTGCTTGTTACTGCAATGTCGACGGCGAGCAGGTAAGCAGAGCAGGGAAGGCTGCGCTCGCAGGAGAGCTGCCTTCTCTTCAAACAGCTGATCGGCAGAGTTCCCGGGAGTCACCTCTCCAGCGATCTGATGTTGATGACCTATCCTGAGGAAACGTCATCAATATATATAACACACCCTTTAACGCCACCTCATAGGTTTGGGGTAAAACGTAAGATAATGACCTAAAGTGGTCAATCAAACCTGAAGTAGCCCAAAGACAAAAACAAGGACCTGTCATCTCCTCTACGTCTGTTCGGGGGAAGGTTCACATGGGGTTCAGTGCCGATTCTGCCCCAAAACCGGTGCTGCATCTGTGCCGAAGCCGCCAACACAGTTTGCAATGGGAGGTCGCCCTGCAGTGCATGCGGCTGAGTTTTTTTTTTTTTTAAACGAGCAGTTTTTCAGACTGCGCCATTCATGTCGCCATGGGAAACCGCCATCGCAGTTTAGCTCCTTTCGGCGAGACCCTGGCATTTAAAAATGAACGGCAGAAACACGTCAGACTTCGACCGTGTGAGAACCTACCCTTAGTAAATATTTGTACTCCCTATGTAATGACCATTCCAGAGGAGCTTTGTCGTGCTGTTCCTCAGTTATTCCTCCTGAATAAAGGGAAGACTGGGTGTTACCATTCCCATTGTCGAAACACGTGCCCCTAAGCAGTAGAGAATGCGCACCGCTATAGTGTGCAGGGGCACACCCCAACTGGTAACACCTAGCGGACAGTTTATTCCTGAGCTAGGAGGAATACTAGAGGAACGGCACAGCAAAGGATCGTTATTTGGTGTGGAAATACTACTATTTACTCAAGCAGACATGTCAGGAGAGAGGACAGGTTTTAACAGAGTGGCTAAGTGGCTCCTGGCATCTGCCCAGACCTGAACGCCGCGGCATCTGCCGGTAATTGACGTCTATCTGAGGAATTGTAATGGACGCGCTTCGAGCCGCTTTCAATGGTAGAAGCGCAACATGCAGATAACCAAATTACACCGACTATTAAACTCATAGCGAGTAGTAATTACATGTCACATTCAGTCACTGGGCCGTGAAACTCCATTTAACACCTCCCTAACCATTAGGCTGCCGATACATGATATCAAAGGCGGCCGGAATCTCGCGCTCGCGGCCGATCATCGCCACAAGCAGCGTGAAGGATCCGAAAAATGTTGGAAAATTTGTCACTTTCTTTTTTTTGTAATATTAAATCCCTAGTCGGCCAGTTTATTGGTTGATAGGGGGGGGGGATCGTACTCATTGTGGGCAGTCACCGCCTCGTACATTAGGCAGGGTTTACGGAAAAGGGTTGACATGAACGAATCGGCAAAGAAATAGTATAAGCCGCCCGCTACCGCGAGAAAAGCCCTTTAATTTTTCATTTTAATTAGAATTATCCCTTTAAGGAGAGAACGTCACAGCCTCCAGGACACCGGCCTTTACCCGGCTGTAGCTTCCGCTTCCACATCACTGTTGTCCCTTTTGGATGCCGATCTGCTACGAGGCTGTGCAATATAAAGGGGGCAATCTCCTGGAACGGATTCTTCAAAGGGGGTTTCCATCTAGGACACTGATGCATATCGCTAGGGTATGCCATGTCAGATAGAAGAGGGTCCCAGACGCGACACCCGAAGTGAACACAGCAGCCGCGCATGCGCAGTCACCTTCCATTCACCGCTATGGGACTGCTGGAAATAGCTGAGCGCGTGGCAACTGCTCACGTCAGGGGCCCCGTTCTTTAGATGGGAGCAGGTCCCAGAAGTGGAACCCACACCTATCTGAAATGAACGGCATATCCTCATGATGGGACAACCCCTTTTTTAAAAAAAGGGGAGAGAACCAGAGAGCCCTGACACTGTCCAAAAAAAAAAATTTTTTTTTTTAAATCTGCAAAATATTGGCACACGGGAGTTACAGCCAAGTGAAGGCAGCCACCATTACTGGAGGACGTGACAGGTCCTTTAAGCCGGGTTAGGACCCCCCCATAGGAGTTCATAGAGTGGACTCTGAGGCGCTCTGGTTGTGCACAGGGGTCAATGAGACCCATGCTTAATTCTGAAGGGGCATTTTAGCAAAATGGAAAGCCGAAATTGGATTGATCCATTATCTGAAGCCCCATCGATGAGGGCCCAAAACGAGGAAAATTGGAGACTAGGGGGACGGAGATGATAGAGGAGCGCCCTACACTAAACCTCCTCCCATAAACTGGAGGTAAGACCCCCCCCCCCCCCCAAGGATCGGACATTTCTTCCCAGCTTTTCTCAATTTAGGCAACCCACCCAGCTCCTCTACTAGAGGGCGACGCTACCTGCCCGTCACAGCGCTATCATGAGGTGCCATTAAATTGCTGTGCAAGGGACAAGTGTTCTCCCGGGTGCACCTTGTACTCGCTCATAAAAACTCCTACGTCACGTATGACCCAGACGGCTCCTCACAATGACAAATGCCAGAAGACAGCGTGCCGGGCCCGGGATTGAACTGGAGGAGCGTTAGGATTGGGCATGTCCAATCCTTTCCTCCCTGAGGAGGTGCCACACACCATTAAATATGCATGCTCAGCTGATTGGAGCATGCATGTTTAAGGGGGGGGGGGGGGGGGGGGGGGGGGGGAGTGTATTCACGTTCATGAGCGCGTAAACAAGGGCTGCGCAGCCAGCACGTGCAAACTGAACAAGGAGGACCAACCTGTCGCAGGGTCAGCCTCATCAAACCTGCCGATTAGAATTTTGGGGGTGGAGGTACTTTATTGAGCTGCAATGATTTACGGTGACGTCACATGGCCTCCGCACTCATGGAGCGCCGGGAGTCGGACACTACAGAGGATAGGTCGTCAGTATAAATTACCGGATAACCCCCTTTAATTGCAAACGGCTAGCAATTCATTCATAACTTCTAGCAGGAATAATAATTTTTTTACTAAAACGGACATGTCAAGGGTGGCGGGAGGTCCTCTTTAAAGGAGGGTTCCCGTGGGGGAATGATGGACTGTGGAGATTGGCGGGTCCCCAGTGGTTAGAATTTAGGGGATAAGTGTGAACCCAGCTCAACACGGGGTGGTAAGAGCAAATATTTGCCCCAAAAAGTGTGAATATTACTCTATTACTCCTATGCTAAAAACGTAAAAAACCTGACCCGAGATCATACATGACATATGTGAGGGGCAGGAGGTGACGTCACAGGGAACACGAGTGGATCAAGGCAGAGCATAACCCATGCTATGCTGAAGCACAGCCACAAAGGGATCAGCGGTGCCATGTTGAAGACCGGCCGCCTCCATATAATCATGCATCACCACTACAAGTGCCACTCTATGGCTTGTCCCACAGTCCCTACAGGCAATATAAGGGTTAAGACTGAAGGAGTGGTTAGCCCTTAGTCAAACACTGCAACCTACATGTCATTAACAACCCCTGCCGCATGTCATTTTCCCAGGCTGTGCTCACTCCCTCCCCCACCCCCCTCCATGATTAATTGCACTGCCTACCCAGAATACAAACCTCTGCTGGGGAAGGGTTATAATACACGCTAGATCATTTTACATGCCCGTGTATCCTCAAATCCCCTCCTTCATCCATAATCCAGGCTCTGGTGTACATACACCACCTATATCCTGCCGAGCAGAGGTCACAGGCGAGCCGGTACGCCGCTACGAGTGTGCAGGCGTCATCCCATCCAGCAGCTGCAAGGTGCTGTGCATGTACCAACAGGAACCCAACGGAGAGAGTTTTTTTACTTAATAATGACATCCACCACGCCCCACGGCATTCACCAGGCAGAGCTATATGGCGGCGTGTCCTCTAGAAGCTGGAATTTAACTACAGGAGGCCTGAAGGGATCCAAACCGTGTGCAGCGAGAAGAGGTTCCTGCTGCGGTGACATAATCCAGGCTGCAGAGGAAGCGAGCAAGGTCTCCCCCGGTCACTGAGCAGCCCATGAGGTGGGGGAAGGGGAGCCGGCCTGATAAGGATCTGTAGGGCCCCACCCCGACCAGCCTGCGGTACCTGTTTCTAATGGGGCTGGACGCACATCAGGGAACCTGAATTTATACAGCAGACATCACCTAGACGCCCTGGTTTTACAGGGAGGTGACCCCAACTAATTGTAGATGCCAGACCATTCATCTGCGAGGTAAGGTTTATCTGAAGACTACGCTCCACCCGTCATTGCATCATTCCTCCTGTAAGCCACGGTTCAGACTAGGTATGGGGGGTGGGTACAGTGGTTATATGAACCCAGGAAACTACAAATATCTACACCACGTTCAAGAAGATGCGCCTGGGGTATGTAAGGTGTTCATGGTACCAATCGTAAGGTACGTTCCACCAGACCCTGGAGGCATCAAGGCTCCTGTAAAGCCATGGTTCCTAGTAGGTATGGGGGTGGGGAGTATGGCGGTACAAGGATCAGGACCCTACAAATATCTCTACCATCCATGTTCAAGAGGAAGTGCCCACATTTATCAACCATAACGTACGTTCCACCAATAGATATGGGGGACTACAAGGACCAAGTGAACCCAGGACCCTACAAATATCACCCATAAAATACATTCCACCAATAGACATGGGGGACTACAAGGACCAAATGCACCCAGGACGATACAAATATCACCCATAACGTACATTCCACCAATAGGTATGAGGGACTACAAGGACCAAATGAACCCAGGACACTAGAAATATCCCAAATTTACCACCCATAATGTACGTTCCACCAATAGGTGTGGTACGAGGACCAAATTAACCCAGGACCCTACAAATATTTCCACCATCCACGTTCAAGAGAAGGTGCTCTCATTTATCAACCGTAATGTACGTCACCCCAGTAGGCATGGGGGTGGTAATGGTATGAGGACCATATGAACCCAGGACCCTACAAATATCTCCACTATCAATGTTCAAGAGGAGGTGCCCAGGTTAGATTAGGCTCCACCAGTAGATATGTGGGCGTATAGGAGGACCAAATGAATCCAGGACCCTACAAATATCTCTCCACCATCCATGTTCAAGAGGAGGTGCCCAGATCTAGCAAACCTAAAGTACGTTCCACCAGTAGGTGGGAGGCCATACGAACCCAGGACCCTGCAAATATCTCCACCATCCATCTTCAAGAGGAGGTGCCAAGATCCATCAAACCTAAAGTACGTTCCACCAGTAAATGGGGGGCCATATGAGCCCAGGACCCTACAAATATGCCATGTTCAAGAGGAGGTGCCCAGGTTAGATAAGGTGCTCACATTTATCAACCATAACGTATGCTCCACCAGTAGATATGTGGGCGTATACAAGGACCATATGAACCCAGGAACCTACTAATATCTTCACCATCCGTGTTCAAGAGGAGGTGCCCACATTTGTCAACCCTGAAGTACGTTCCACAAGACCCCATTTGCATTATGGCTCCCATGAGCCAGGGTTCCTAGTAGGTCTGTGGGGTACAAGGACCATACAAATATCTCCACCAACCACGTTCTAGAGGAGGTGCCCAGGTTAGGTAAGGTGCTCACATTTATCAACCCTAAAGTACGTTCCACCAGACCCTATTTCCCCCCCATCTGGAAATACTTAAAAGAACACTAACATCCTCTCAAAGGAAACCAAGACATGCAAGGAAGACCCCCCAGCTTCCGGGAAGCCACAATCCATACCCCTTGTCCTTCTCCGGTAGCTTCAGATGCAGAAGAAACCTGCAAGGCATTACCCTGAAGAACACCTCCCTTTCCACCCCTGGAATGTGTGGGGGAGGTGCGATCCGGCTATGCACAGGTCTGGAAAAGCCTATTCTCCTCTGGTCACTAAAGGGGCATGGTCCACATTTAGCAAATTCCTCCTTACAGAGGACAATCTCATTCAACACCCCTCCGTCATAAAACGGGCGTCATCTGCACCGACAGCCGGGCGTGCAGGAAACCGCCTACAACCAACGGGAGGAGAGCCACCAAATATAGGTCTATTCTACGTCTGCTGAGGTCACCGTGACCTTAATCCTAGCAGGAGATCGGGCCCAGTGCCCTCCTTCCATTTTAGATGATCTAACCACCGTCCAGGAAGACGGATGCCATCACTCATGGATGTAACACACACACAGCCAGGCTCAACGCTGCTGCTGCGCTCCATCGACGGGGTCGGCTCTGCTAGAACAGGAATCCTTTGTGAAAAGGGGGGGATGGGGTGTGCTCTCAACCTTTCCCTGGGAATATGGCCACTGTCACCTTGTCTGTTCGCCACTGACCCAGCAGAGAGGATGATCGCACAAGAGACACCTCCCTTCCTCCCCGGGGACACGGCAAGGAGGAGGAGGTGGTGGTGGAGGAGGAGGGGGCGGCCTCACCTGTGCTGCAATGTCTGCAACAAAAAAACTGCATCAATGCAACATGGAGGGGGAGGGAGGGTGCATGCAACAGTACAGATCACCGGATCGCATTACACGTGATGGAAATGAATGGACCTTGGGCACGTATAGAGCCGTCTCCGCGCACAGATATCCCAGATTACCCTACAAAGCAGGCACCGCTAATTTACCCCCCTAGTGGCGGTCATCTCTGCCGCACTTCCCAAACCAGACCCCTCTCACCCATTATACAATGGAGTAATGCAAATATTCAATGGGACAGACATTTCTAGCAGATCCACGAGAAGAAAAAAAAAGGATCAAGAGTGGGGGGGGAGGCAAGTCTATGGCCAGGGAGATGAGATCAGCCTCCATATATGGGGGTGATGGGGGAAGGATGAGAGGGAGGGTCCTCTCTGCTGCACAGAAAGGAGACATTTCTGGGGACAATGGCTCCTTCTGCTTAAAAAAAAAAAAAAAAGGGTTACGGCATCCTGTGGAACTACAAGTCCCAGCGCGCCCTGACAGGCAGAGCAAGGCATGTTGGGAGTTCCCAGTGGGGAGAAAACCCGTAGCCTGTCCAATGCCAGGCACAATGAGAAAGGATGGAGGGGAGAGAGCCCTGCGCGGCCCCAGCCCCCTCCCTGCTCTATGAACAATGCTTCCTCTCCGCCATTACCCGGGCCTCCCTCCCCCCCCGCACCCTGTCAGGATCAACCCTCCCCTCAATGGCGGTGAAGCCTCAGCCCCGCTGCCCGTACCTGTGTCAGAGAGGGGAGCTGCAGCGGGCGGTTGTCGGGTCCCCGGGCTGGGCGAATGCGCGTCTCTCAGGCTACTGCCGCTGGGAGAGTCCGGTCTCTTCCGAGCGCTCAAAGCTCTAACCGATCCACGGGGTTTCCTCCAATCGCTGAGCAGGGGCCGGGGAGTGACGTCAAGCGCTGCTATGGCAACCGCTGACTGGGTGGCATAATCACCGCCTGCTCCATCCCTCCCTCCTCCCTGGGCGTCGGGGGCGCGCAGCGGCGGAGGGTGGGGTGCTCGTGCCCGCCGCGCCTGGCTGCACAGTCACTGGCCTGCTTCACACTGGCCGGCGGGGAAGCGTGTGGGTGACAGGGAGGGCTGGCGGCCATTCTCTGCCCGTAGTGAAGTGGGCAGCCGTGTCCTGACGGGCTGCGAGTGGCCTGACTGGGGGAGGGGCACATTCTGCTATGGAAGAGATTGCCAGTCATTTCTAGGGCAGTGGTACACCTGAAAATTAAAGGGGGATTCCAGGTGAAAAAGGGGGTGGGTGTGGTGTCATGGGTAAAAAAAAAAAAAAAAAAAAAAAACGCGTTGGAGCACTAAGGCTCCATGCACATGGCGGCATCTGTATTTCGCTCTGCAAAATCCGGATACCTTCTGTGTGAGTACTGCATTTTTTCCTCAATAGAACGGACTATTCTTATCTGCAGACCTCAATAGACCGGCCACATGGGTCCCCAAAAATCTGGGTCTGTGCATGAGCTCATAGAAATGAATGGGTTTGTGTGCCATCCGTAAAAAAAAAAAAATGCAGATGGCGTTTTTTTGAAAAGTGTGCATGAGGCCTTAGGGCTTGACTACACCACGAGCATTGCTAGATAAACCCCGAGAACGGACATATTTTTTCCTTATATCCTGCAGAGTGGATTTCATTTTCGATTCACGGAAGAATTCCCACTTAAAAAAAAAAGGGAGGCTAAAGAAAGCCAAATTACCTGACCGCGGAGCGGACATACGGGTACGGAGAGCACACGGTGTACTGTCCGCATCTTTTGCGACCCCATTGAAGTGAATGGGTCCAATCTGCAAAATATGCAAAACGAAAATACTGTCGTGTGAATGGACCATTACAGGTGTGAGGTACTGCATCGCCAAACTGCGGTAATCACGGTTAGGGAACGTCCGCTTGTGCCTGAAAATTCACCGGAAAAGTCAGATGGCCGAACTGACAGAGGATTTCACCCTGTATATTGGAAAGGGTGAAATGTGCTGGGGAGAATCACGGCCAAAATTGACATGCTGCAGCAGATTTCAAATCCGTGCCGCAGGTGAATTTACGCAGCGGTTTTACTATGCTTTGCTGGTACTGTACAATGCTGCAGGTCCAGCCAGGGGTGGACTGGGAACTTGACGTGGTTCTGGAAAAAAACCTAAAAGTGGCCCAATGTTGTAGGAGCATCCAAATTGACAAAAGGCAGGGCCAACGTAAGCAGGCGGGCCAGCAATACCATAGTGCTGCACAAAATACCGCCCAACGGAACCAAATACCACAGTGCTGCACAAAATACTCCTTTGTCGTGCAACAGCGAGGCCTGAACTTCTGCCTAAGCACTCTCTCTACCTATTTGCACTTAAATGTCAGCCCACAACTGGTCGTCAGTCCCTTCCTGTGTAAGTGCAGGGTTCGAATAGGGACACGTTCAAGGGAGACAAAATAATAAATGACTCACGACAGAAATACACAGAAAACAGAAGTCAAATCCAGAAACGTACCAAGCCGAGGTCAAAATCGAATTGGTACCAGATTAGAACCAGAAGACAGAAACCAGGAATAGCCAGGGGTCAATACCAAGATAGCACATCACATCCAGAAGAGAGTCAAGCAAGGTCAAAGACATGGTCCAAATCCAGGGGGTCAGGAATCCAGAAGTGAACAGTCCAATCCAAGGCTAGTGAGACAGTAGTAAAATACAACACCGTTCACAGGCAACCTGAGGCTAGCAAGCTGCCTGTTTAAATAGGCCGTGCTTTCTGGTCACATGACATGGCTGGTATCACGTGACCAGTGACGTCAACGTGTCTGACTCGCAAGTGCCAGCCTGTCTCTCTGGCAATCGGACGCAGTGATATAATAATGTGCTTAGTGATGTCACAGTACAGGGATAGTACACACAGTGATGTCATAGTACATGGATAGTACACACAGTGATGTCACAGTACAGGGATAGTACACACAGTGATGTCATAGTACAGGGATAGTAGACACAATGATGTGACAGTACAGGGATAATAAACACAGTGATGTCATAGTACAGGGATAATAAACACAGTGATGTCACAGTACAGGAATAATAAACACAGTGATGTCACAGTACAGGGATAATAAACACAGTGATGTCACAGTACAGGGATAGTGCACACAGTGATGTCATAGTACAGGGATAGTAGACACAGTGATGTCACAGTACAGGGATAATAGACACAGTGATGTAATAATGGCAGGATAGTGCACACAGTGATGTCACAGTACAGGAATAATAAACAGTGATGTCACAGTACAGGGATAATAAACACAGTGATGTCACAGTACAGGAATAATAAACACAGTGATGTCACAGTACAGGGATAATAAACACAGTGATGTCACAGTACAGGGATAGTGCACACAGTGATGTCATAGTACAGGGATAGTAGACACAGTGATGTCACAGTACAGGGATAATAGACACAGTGATGTAATAATGGCAGGATAGTGCACACAGTGATGTCACAACACAGAGTAATCATCTACTTAGTGATGATACAGAGCAGGAATTATACAACAGATGTCCTGATAGAGGCATAAAGCACACCATATTGCATAGCACAAAAATAACACAAAAAATGTCCCCATGTACCTGCTTCCTCGTAGGAAAGAACACGATGTACAGACACAGCATTCAAACTAAGTTTGTTGAAGTCAACACAATTAAAGGGGTTTTCCTTAATATTGATGACTTATACTCTGGATAGGTCATCAGTATGTAATCAGTGGGGGTCCGACACTCGGGACCCCACCGATTAGCCATTTGAGAAGGCACTGGTGCTCGCAGTAGTGTCGCAACCTTCCGTCAGCTTTTCCTAGGCCAGTGATGTCACGTTCATCGGACATGTGTCCTAGGAGCAGCTCAGCACCATAGAAGTGCCTGGAGAAGGCCGTGGTGCTCACAGGAGCAATGGTGCCTTCTCAAACAGCTGATCAGCGGGGGTCCCAGGTGTCGGACCCCCCACCTATCAAATACTGATGACCTATCAAAGTCTTGGAAAGTCCATTTAAATAGAATTTTATTGTTTGCATGTTCTAATGCATAAAACCTCTTCCTACTAATCCAGAAGACTGCTTTCAGAGGCTTCCGGTGGTCAGCGGTGATTATTAATATTGAGTATTTGAATGATCCTTCCTGATGGAGAATGACTGGACCACCGTCGTTGCCCTGGAGCAACAGGGTTCCTTAGGACGAGCAGATGAACTCATAAATACCTCATTCATGGCCTCATCAAAGCTGGTGTCTTCTTTTGTGGTCTTTGGGACCCCTTAGGCGCCAGGACTAGGTACCCACTATAGCTACCACCACTATTTATGGAGGGGTAGCCCATTATTAGGTCCAGATCACTCTTTTCCTTCAGTATTACCTTGGCCAGCCATTCAGAGCCCGATTCCGCCAGTAGACACACTTACCTTCAGGGCAATTCTCCAATATGGGCACATGTAGGTCCACCCAAATGTACAGCTTCCAACTATTCATCCCATTTTCTAGTACTGTAAAAATCTGTGTGTCCCGGAAAGACTGGAGGGGTCAAAGGGGGTTTTCATGGATATTTGTAAAAGAAGGTCCAGGAGATATTAAAAATAACAAAGAATCGTTCCTTACCTTCACCGATCCTGCACCCTTTTTGTTCTGCTGCTGCTCGGTTTCCCGTTGCTCTGCACTTCCTGCCCCGGCTTGACACAGGCAGAAATGTTAGGCAATGCCAATCACTGGCAGAGGCAGGTCACCACCAAGGCCAGTGATTGGTTGACCAGGCCTTTCTTAGTGCCTGCCTGATCTGCTCCCCCCCACTCCTGCTGGCCAGCAGCCCGGACCCGCCTCTCTTCTCGTTCTTCTTCCCAGTGGGCCCAGCCACTAAAGTCACTTCTCCTTGTGCAGGTTGTGGCCTGCTTTCTGCCTCACGCTGCCCGTAGAGCAAGTGCACTCCCTCAGTTTCCTAAAGGGCCACGTGCCATAATTTCCCCCAGCCCATGGCTGGTTACTCAGGAATATTTCCCCTTTGGGAGGGTTATCAAAAATAGGTTACACATGAAGGAATACAAGTCTACCCTCAAAAAGAGCCAACTCCACTCAATACAGCTACCTACAAAACTCCGGAGTCACTGCTGCTAAAAAAAACAACTCTTTATTGAATAAACATACATGATATACAAATAATTAAAAAGAGATGAAGATAACCACAAATAAACAAGTGCGGCTTCCCTGAGGGATGGTATAACAGTGTAATGGTACAAAGTGGCATATAGATGCCTAAAGGAGTAGCAGTAAATATTGGAAGTGAATAGTCCAAAACAACTGAGCAAAAAATTGCCTAATTCAGTAATAAAACGCAAATGCCAGGACATGCACACTTCAACTTAATACAGTAGCTAACTCCTGCAAAAATAAACAAGCAATAGGCAAAAGATAATAATTACAAACCCATCAGAATTAGATGCCATCAGGAGAACTGCACACCCCAACGCACGTTTCGGCGAAGCCTTCCTCTGGGGGACCCTTTGGGAGGGTGCCTGAGCAATAGGTTATCTAGCTTCCTAGTTCCCTTCAAAGGTGTGCTGTAGTCGTGTTGACCTTTTGTTGCCTTCCCTGACTTTAGACTGTCCCTGACTACAATTTTGCCTGACCTCTCAGTTCTCCGCACTGGTGTCTCTGACCCCCCAGGATCAGCTATCAACCACACAGAGACTACTCCAAGAGGTAGTAGCCTGGTGGTTCCCCTGCAGCGAAAGTCTAAATCCTTGTACATAGGTTAAAGGGTGAAAACCAGAGAACCACCAGACTAACACCCTTAGGACTAGCCCAAAAGTTAAATGTGCTCCCTCAGTTTCCTAAAGGCCTACGTGCCTTAATTTTTCCCAGTCCATGGCTGGTTACTCAGGAATACTTCCCCTTTGGGAGGGTGCCTGAGCAATAGGTTATCTAGCTTCCTAGTTCCCTTCAAAGGTGTGCTGTAGTCGTGTTGACCTTTTGCTGCCTGCCCTGAGTTTGGACTGTCTCTGACCCCCTGGATCAGCTATCAACCACACAGAGACTACTCCAAGAGGTTGTAGCCTGGTGGTTCCCCTGCAGCGAAAGTCTAAATCCCTATACATGGGTTAGAGGGTGAAAAGCAGGGAACCACCAGAAGAATACCCTTAGGACTTACCCAAAAGTTAAATGCGCTCCTTCAGTTTCCTAAAGGGCCACGTGTCATAATTATCCCCAGCCCATGGCTGGTTTGTCAGGAATACTTCCCCTTTGGGAGGGTGCCTGAGCAGTAGGTTATCTAGTTTGCAAGTTCCCTTCAAAGGTGTGCTGTAGTCGTTTGCCTTCTGTATTCAGACACTAAACTGGCTAACCTTCGTGTTGACCTTTCACTGCCTGCCCTGACTTTGGACTGTTTACTATATAGTATTTGCCCTGCTGCCCCTGACCACGATTTTGCCTGACCTCTCGGTTCTCCGCAGTGGTGTCTCTGACCCCCTGGATCAACTATCAACCACACAGAGACTACTCCAAGAGGTAGTAGCCTGGTGGTTCTCCTGCAGCGAAAGTCTAAATCTCTGTACATGGGTTAAAGGGTGAAAACCAGGGAACCACCAGGATAGCACCCTTAGGACTAGCCCAAAAGTTAAATCTGTTGGTTGACACAGTGGTTCCACACCCACTGCTGTAACGCTTAGCATTTCCAGCTGAGATAAGAAGTACAGACCAGCGTGGACAGGAGCAGAAGTGACAGGGGATTGATGGAGGTGAGGAATGATTCTTTGTCATTTTTAACATCTTCTGTTTTCACCTTTAAAAAAAAAAAGATCAATACAACCCCTTTAATCAATATTTTGGAACTTCAAAGGGTCGTGCCATACTTTATGGAGGATTAAGATGCCCGCCCGCAGTCTATGTCCTAACCTCAGTGAATGGATGTATATAGCAAAATCCAGGTATATACCCAGGATCCACTCCTGTAAATATGGAGCACATCTGACACAATAGACGCCCTGTTTCTAAATGCGTCCCTGTGCGTATATCCCTGATGTAGTCACTTCACTACGACCATGGAGAAGAATACCCACATGACTTCTGGGCCTCATACCAGCTGCTATGCCTTCTACCCTGGCACTTACGCCCCCGGACCTCTTTATTCTCCTTGACTGTGAGAGGACTATTATGAAGAATGCTGTTATACTGGGGCTGCATACTACAGTGCTTGATATTGCTGCCATTATCTCAGCATGTATCATACTGAACACTGCAGCCTGCCTGGCCTCAGTTTTTGCTGTCATACGGCCGATAATTGTCCATGGTTTGCAGGGAGATACTTGCATTTTTCACACTATGTTCATATTTTTTAAAAACAGGTCAAAATTCCTTGTCTGAAAGTGAAATAAACTTTAATTTAATGGGATTCTGGCTTCCTTCACACACTAATTTGTCCTGGCATTTGTATAGTGCTAAAAAAATAATAATAATGCCATAACTGCTATAGTTTTTTGCATACCGCATGTGTTTTTTAATGGTTTTTTGGTCTTTTTTTTTTAAACAAATGTGTAGATGCTATAAAAGAGATGAAAAATGCCGATAAAAATGCATTGATTTAACATAAAAAACCCATCAGTTTGAGAAAAAATCCACTAGCGAAAAATGCTTGTATGTACCACATTTTGTATTCCAATAGACTTTCAGCTGACATATGGAAAACTGCAATAAAAACACCACAAAATGGCTAAAGTGCTGAAGATACCACAATGCAGCACAATATACTGCCCCAGCAGAACCAAATACTACAGTGCAGCACAATATACTGCCTCAGCAGAACTAAATACTACAGTGCAGCACAATATACTGCCCCAGCAGAACCAAATACCACAGTGCAGCACAATATACTGCCCCAGCAGAACCAAATACCACAGTGCAGCACAATATACTGCCCCAGCAGAACCAGATACCACAGTACAGCACAATATACTGCCCCAGCAGAACCAAATACCACAGTGCAGAACAATATACCACCCCAACAGAACCAAATACCACAGTACAGCACAATATACTGCCTCATCAGAACCAAATACCACAGTGCAGCACAATATACTGCCTCATCAGAACCAAATACCACAGTACAGCACAATATACTGCCTCATCAGAACCAAATACCACAGTGCAGCAGGGGCGGTCTTGGGCACCACGCATCCTATGCATTTGCGTAGGGCCCCCGGCGTCCAAGGGGGCCCCCACGCTCTTCTCTTGTGCCGGTGCCCAAGACCGCCCGCAGAGGGAGATGAGCGCTTCCATTGTGGAAGCGCTCATCTCCATAGTCATCTGTATCGCCGTCCTCAGGACGGCGATACAGATGCCTGTATTGTACTGGGGCAGGGGAGGGAGAGGCGTCTCCCCTGCCCGTTCCTCTGATAGGCTGCAGGCACTGGGCGCGGGACACAGGCCGGAAAAGGCCTGCATCGCATCGCTGCCAGCACCATGGAGGTAAGTATAAGTTGTTAATTTTTTTTTTTTTATTGTAGCAGTCACCGACCGGAGCTCAATTGGGGGCACTGGGGGCATTTTGGGGGCATTTTTGCTGGCACATGGGGGCACTGGGGGCATTTTACTGGCACAGGGGGCATTTTTACTGGCACATGGGGGCACTGTGGGCATTTTACTGGCACATGGGGGCACTGTGGGCATTTTTACTGGCACATGGGGGCACTGTGGGCATTTTAACTGGCACATGGGGGCACTGTGGGCATTTTTTCTGGCACATGGGGGCACTGGGGGGCATTTTTACTGGCACATGGGGGCACTGGGGGCATTTTTAACTGGTACTTGGGGGCATTTTTACTGGCACATGGGGGCACTGGGGGCATTTTTACTGGCACATGGGGGCATTTTTACTGGCACATGGGGGCACTGGGGCATTTTACTGGCACATGGGGGCATTTTACTGGCACATGGCACTGTGGGCATTTTACTGGCACATGGGGCACTGTGGGCATTTTTACTGGCACATGGGGGCATTTTTACTGGCACATGGGGGCACTGGGGGCATTTTTACTGGCACATGGGGGCACTGAGGGCATTTTACTGGCACATGGGGGCACATGGGGGCATTTTTACTGGCACATGGGGCACTGGGGCATTTTTTACTGGCACTGGGGGCACTTCTTACTGGCACATGGGGCACTGGGGGCATTTCTTTATGGCATGGGAGCACTAGGGGCATTTTTACTGGCACTGGGGGCACTTCTTACTGGCACATGGGGGCACTGGGGGCATTTCTTTATGGCATGGGAGCACTAGGGGCATTTTTCTGGCACATGGGGGCACTGGGGGCATTTCTTACTGGCACATGGGGGCACTGGGGGCATTTCTTACTGGCACATGATTTTGAGGGGGAATCAATGGGGGGAACTTCTGGCGCATTATTGGGGCATTTCTTACTGGCACATAATTTGGGGGGCATCTATGGGTGGGGAGCACTTCTTACTGGCACATTATTGGGGTGAAATTTTGGGGGCACTTCTTACTGGCACATTGGAAGCATTATTACTTCTGGGGCACAGTGGGGACATTAGTACTGTGGGGGGCACTATTACTGTGGGGGGCACCCTGGCACAGTATCAGCGCAGTTATTTCTGGGGGACGTTATGTTCACACTATTACTGTCGGGGACACTATTTGCTGGGCGCAGTTATTTTAGGACACTGTGTGCCAATAATTATTGAAGGGCACTATCTGTGTGGTACTAGTGGCACAGTACTGGGGGTGGTAGGATGATTTGTCCAGAAGACGGGAGGATGATGGAAAAGTAGTAAACTAAGATTTTTTTCTGTCAAACTGCAGAGATGAGAAATGGCTGAAAAATGGCGTCTGGTCTGAAAGGAGAAGATGAGGAAAGAGAAGATCTACATCCGAGGAGACGTCACTGGATGTAAGAGGTATGGGGCGCTGTATTATACTGGATGTAAGAGGTATGAGGCGCTGTATTATACTGGATGTAAGAGGTATGGGGCGCTGTATTATACTGGATGTAAGAGGTATGAGGCTCTGTATTATACTGGATGTAAGAGGTATGAGGCGCTGTATTATACTGGATGTAAGAGGTATGGGGCGCTGTATTATACTGGATGTAAGAGGTATGGGGCTCTGTATTATACTGGATGTAAAAGGTATGGGGCGCTGTATTATACTGGATGTAAGAGGTATGAGGCGCTGTATTATACTGGATGTAAGAGGTATGGGGCGCTGTATTATACTGGATGTAAGAGGTATGGGGCTCTGTATTATACTGGATGTAAAAGGTATGGGGCGCTGTATTATACTGGATGTAAGAGGTATGGGGCGCTGTATTATCCTGGATGTAAGAGGTATGAGGCTCTGTATTATACTGGATGTAAGAGGTATGGGGCGCTGTATTATACTGGATGTAAGAGGTATGGGGCGCTGTATTATACTGGATGTAAGAGGTATGGGGCGCTGTATTATACTGGATGTAAGAGGTATGGGGCGCTGTATTATACTGGATGTAAGAGGTATGGGGTGCTGTATTATACTGGATGTAAGAGGTATGGGGCGCTGTATTATACTGGATGTAAGAGGTATGAGGCACTGTATTATACTGGATGTAAGAGATATGGGGCGCTGGATGTAAGAGGTATGGGGCGCTGTATTATACTGGATGTAAGAGGTATGGGGCGCTGTATTATACTGGATGTAAGAGGTATGGGGCGCTGTATTATACTGGATGTAAGAGGTATGGGGCGCTGTATTATACTGGATGTAAGAGGTATGGGGCGCTGTATTATACTGGATGTAAGAGGTATGGGGCGCTGTATTATACTGGATGTAAGAGGTATGGGGCGCTGTATTATACTGGATGTAAGAGGTATGAGGCTGTATTATACTGGATGTAAGAGGTATGGGGCGTTGTATTATACTGGATGTAAGAGGTATGGGGCGTTGTATTATACTGGATGTAAGAGGTATGGGGCGCTGTATTATACTGGATGTAAGAGGTATGAGGCTGTATTATACTGGACGTAAGAGGTATGGGGCGCTGTATTATACTGGATGTAAGAGGTATGGGGCGCTGTATTATACTGGATGTAAGAGGTATGGGGCTGTATTATACTGGATGTAAGAGGTATGGGGCGCTGTATTATACTGGATGTAAGAAGTATGAGGCGCTGTATTATACTAGATGTAAGAGGTATGGGGCGCTGTATTATACTGGATGTAAGAGGTATGGGGCACTGTATTATACTGGATGTAAGAGGTATGGGGCGCTGTATTAGGCGGGGGGGCCCAAGCTGAACTCTTGCACCAGGGCCCATGAGCCTTTAGCTACGCCCCTGCAGCCCAGCCAATAGAGAGCTGGGAGTCTGGGACACGCCATAGGCTGTGGGCAACCTTGACCCCCCCTCCAGTGAGGTGTAGGGGGTGTGTCATCAGAGGCCGTGTCATCAGGGGTGTGAGGTGTCATTGGGGGGGGCCCCCAGACATAACTTCGCTTAGGGCCCCAGAAATGCCAAGACCGCCCCTGCAGTGCAGCACAATATACTGCCCCAGCAGAACCAGATACCACAGTGCAGCACAATATACTGCCCCAGCAGAACCAAATACCACAGTGCAGCACAATATACTGCTCCAGCAGAACCAGATACCACAGTGCAGCACAATATACTGCCCCAGCAGAACCAAATACCACAGTACAGCACAATATACTGCCTCAGCAGAACCAGATACCACAGTACAGCACAATATACTGCCCCAGCAGAACCAAATACCACAGTGCAGCACAATATACTGCCCCAGCAGAACCAGATACCACAGTACAGAACAATATACTGCCCCAGCAGAACCAAATACCACAGTGCAGCACAATATACTGCCCCAGCAGAACCAAATACCACAGTGCAGAACAATATACCGCCCCAACAGAACCAAATACCACAGTGCAGCACAAATATACTGCCTCATCAGAACCAAATACCACAGTGCAGCACAATATACTGCCCCAGCAGAACCAAATACCACAGTACAGCACAATATACTGCCCCAGCAGAACCAGATACCACAGTGCAGCACAATATACTGCCCCAGCAGAACCAGATACCACAGTGCAGCACAATATACTGCCCCAGCAGAACCAAATACCACAGTGCAGCACAATATACCGCCCCAGCAGAACCAAATACCACAGTGCAGCACAAAATACTGCCCCAACAGAACCAAATACCACAGTGCAGCACAATATACCACCCCAGCAGAACCAAATACCACAGTGCAGCACAATATACCACCCCAGCAGAACCAAATACCATAGTGTAGCACAATATACTGATCTAGCAAAACTAAATACCTTCCTAAAAGTTGCCCCTCTGTGGTGGTCAATGCCAGCTGCAATGTTGTCTCTAATAAAATAGGAAGGTGGTGAGAATCAGGCCATAGCAGTGAGTTAGCCCTACCAGCATACTGCCTGGTCTTTCAGTACTATTAAATATACAGGCGAATACAGCACCACTTACCTCTAACACTCAGTGATGTTTCCTCTGATATAGACATTCTCTTTCTTCATCTTCTCCATTCCCAGACCGCCATGATGAATTCTTTCAGCCATGTCTTGTCTCTGCAGAGTTTGTCACACAGATCTTAGGTTTCTCATTTTTCCATCTCCCCTTCTCAACACAAACTCCCCATCCTTGTGCTTCAACAATGTCATCTTGCTGTCACTCCCCAATACTGTACTTGCTGTGCTACCCAATGCCCTTAAATACTATATGCAGTGGCCGGGTTTGAGGTGACCCCAATACTACACTGGGATCCCCGTACACCGTTGAGGTGTCACTAGATGTTGCTGCTCTCTGAAGGGGTTGGTAAGGCATGGTGCACCCAGAGAGTGAGGATTTACAGTAAACCAGTGTGCTTCTTTACTGGAGGAACTCAAGTGCAAAACAATACAAGCAATGCACTAGGCTAACTTCTCCAGTTTACTACCTGGCAGAAGAAGGTTCCATGCTGAGAAAAGGTGTGAGCTAGCTGTCTTTCTTTCTCTCTCTCTCTCTCTCTCTCTCAAGGCTGATACCCTGATCAAAGGGCTAGTGGCCCAGGGTCTATGGCTCAGTCACCTGGTTGGCCCACTGGTCAAAGGGCTGGTGGCCCAGGGTCTGTGGCTCAGTATCAGACAGGGTATCCCTGTCTCAGTGTTTTCTTCTGCTGCCTATCTGCAGCCACCTAGGGGCTCTGACTCCTATACTTTTAAACAGTTTCTAACTGATCTAGAACCTTCTAGTGGAAGGGGTGAAGTTGAAGAATCACAACCTAACAGAAACAATGTTGCAGTTCCTGACTGCCATAGACTTGTATTGTGCCTTAATACAAGTCAATGGGAACGACTAAGCAGTTTCCAGACATCTCCGGCAAAGTTTCCAGTAGGATGTTCACCGAACCAAGCATTGCTGGATTCAACAGATCTCCTTTGGATCCCTATTGTCTATAATGGGATCTGGAGGGGATCCTCCCGCTTTCCGGCTTAAATGCTGGGTTTCGGACAGACAAAAAAAACGCTGCATGCAACCTTTTTCTTCTATCTGACAGCCAGCATTTATGCCACTTCAGGCTGCACATTTCTGACGGAGATGTGAATGTAGTGTAAATCAAATGGTCAACAGTTCACTGTGTCTGTTCTTTTCCCTCTAAACCATAGCTCTGCATAGTCCCTTGTGGTAACTGTGCAAAATAGCCGCCTGCAAAAATGCTAAAAAAGAAAACTTTTTTTTTCTTTTTTAGCGCCTACCTTATCATTTGGTTCAGTGAATTGTAACTGTGGAAAATTACTAGTTTCTCAGTGCACAGGCTAGAAAGTCCCAAAGTCTTGAGCATAAACCCTTTCCACAGTGCAGTGTAATAACAGGATATATTACAATAAACATAAAATGCAGTTTAAGAATATAAAAAGGTATAACTCCACACAATAGCATAAATTATACTGCACTTTAACCCTTCACAGTGCACTAAAATGAGTTAATGACTGCCAGCAGCAATAGGGGCAAATGTCCACAAACGTCCATGCTCCAAAGTACCCTTGCTCCAAGGCACTACATGTACTGCACAAAGAAATAGTGCACCCGGTAGTACTAATGCCCCCTAAAATACCTTTAGTAATAATAATGCCCCTATAGTGCCTCCAGTATTAATAATTCCCTTATGGTGCCTACAGTAATAATAATGTGTACTGAAATGCCCCTAGTAATAAAAATGCCCTTTTAGTTCCTCCAACAATAATACCCTCTATTATACCCAGTAATAATGCCCATATGGTGCCCGCAGTATTAATAATGTCCCGTATGCCTCCAGCAATAATAAAGCCCCTTTATTTTGCCCCTAGTAATAATAATGCCTCAGTAATAAAAATCCCTTATAGTGTCCCACAGTGGCCAGGCAATGTTCCCCCAATGATGTCCCCCAATGATGTCCCCCAGTAATGTCCCCTATTCCACAAGGAGGGTAATTGGTAGTACCCCAATATTAAAAGACCCCAGTAATGGCACTATAGTGTCCACAGTATATAAAATTACCCCCATAGTGGCCCCAGTTATGCCGTCTATAGTTCTGCCAGTAATGAGCTGCACAATATTTTATTGCATGGGGGTTTTTGCTTCGCGTTCAACACTTAGGAGTATCTAGGGATAAGTGGGGGCAAACCAGGGGCCGGGATATCGGCCCTGACAAATTTACCAACAAGTGTACATATTGGCGAAAAAGTCCCTGGCTGGAATAGTTCTTCCATCAAGTGCAATAGACTACTGAAGGTGCGAATAATTAATGGCGAGGCGCATGCCCCATCAAAAATTATGCACATCTTCTAGCATCAAAGCCAGTGTTAAAGGATAGTAAAAGACCGGTGTAAAACGCTGGTCTTAGTAAATGACCCCCATTGTCCTTTAGACCAAGCTTAGCTGAATGTAATAATACCTTTCCCTTAGCGATACATAGTTTCATTCTGGGGGGAAAATACTTTTCAGTCATATGCAGATGAGCAGTTAAGTGCAGTGAGGGAGGGCCCAAGTCACTCTGTGCACCCTTGCTCCTCCTCCTTCCCAACCTCTCCCTTTCGTTCTTGGTGGACAGGGCCATGTTCCTGCAT
The DNA here is from genome assembly GCA_900303285.1 of Rhinella marina. NCBI lineage: Eukaryota > Metazoa > Chordata > Amphibia > Anura > Bufonidae > Rhinella > Rhinella marina. The sequence continues at coordinate 198,981 of ONZH01031121.1, forward strand.
AGTCATATCACCTTGTCATTTCAATCAAGAGAACTGGGGATAGGCCTAGGTCATCAATATCTGACTGGCGAGGGTCCAACGCCCTGCACCCCGCCCGTCAGCTCTTTTGCTGTAGCCCCGGTGCAGGAACCACACAGCCAGGAGCGGCACCAGCATACCCGGAACATTTATCTTCATTCACGTCTGTTTTTTGGAGTAAATGAAGACAGCTGTATATTTCAGTCTGGCGCCCGGCCTGCTGGAGGATGCGCTAAATCTATGACGGGGCCTGTGCCTCTGCATAAATTGGGAGCATCCTCTGGCTGCACAGGAGAAATCAAGAGTGGCGAAGAAAACGCCGGTCTTGATAAATGTCCCCCAAAGTGCAAATGCATCCTGACAGGCTGCTAAGAGGTGCGGAGAAGAGGAAGGAGAGCAGGAATTAGGTATGTCTGTAGCCTTAGTGATTCTGTCACCAGCTCCATAGCAGCTAAATATGACTGCTGGGACCTATAAACTAGGTATTAGGGACTGAGCCGACCGCCATCAGGAGATGAGATCTGAACACAACTGGGAATGGGTTTTTGAATTGACATATTTTATGGCTATAAGATAAAGTAGCTCCTATACAGTTTAGGGTGAATTCACAACTGGCTGACTTGTTGCAGAAATTTCTGGGACTCATCGGAATGGGGTGGCTGAAAAGCATGTGCTTGCTGCAGAAATTTCTGCAATAAATCTTCCCCATGTGAATTAGGACACCACACAATTGCTTTGTAACTGTACCACCTAATATGCCGGCTGTGTTTCCCGCTGTCAGATTTAGACTAGGGCTACACAGCGACACTGGTCGCGGCCAGGATCACTGAGTAGCGGTGATCCCATACAAATGAATGGGATCACAGCGGTAGTCGCAAGAAATCCAGCCGTAATAGATTCTCATTCATTTCTATTTTACTCAGTGATGCTGACCACGGCCGGTGTAGTCCTAGCCTCAAAGGCTATGTACACCTTCGGAGGCAACTCTTTTTAATGATTGCATTTTACTCATTTCGGGCTAAAAATAATTTTTTCAATTGGTCTTTATTAAAAAATCTTGAGCCCTTCTGTCACAAAGGGTTAACTGTTTTTCTATCTGTGTGAGTGGTACTTTCACTTTCACTTTTTGTCGGTCAGCTAATAACTCTTATCTCTAAATTGCTAAGAGGTCATAAACACTTATTTAAGCCACATTCTTATCAGTCAGATAAGATCTGAGCTATTATGAGTGTTTATAATGTCAGAGAGCAGAGATAAGGAGCCCGTCAGCTCCCCAACTGATGGAAAAAAGAGAAAATCCACAGGCTGCTAGTAGAGCATCTCAGCTCTCTACACAAAAAATGGCTCCATATTTGTAATAAAGACCAATGTAAAAAAAAAAAAAGATTTTTAGTACAATGCAATAATAAAAAAAGGATTGCCCCCAAATGTATACATAGCCTTTAACGAACTGGTGGGACACAAGAACACCAGCATTAGAGGTTCCCAGAACAGGCAGGTGCAGAAACAATCTGCAAAGTGTACATAAGATTTGTGTAATCCCATACACTTTGATGGTACTGAACTATGCTGCCTTTTTTCCGCACGAAAAAACATGTGTATTCTGCAGGTGGCCATACACTAATACTGTCTGTCTGCAAAGGGACACTCCCTTTTCACCAGGAGGATGGTAAGGACCAGTTGTCATTTTTTTTCATATGCTTCCAGGAGGAATAGCGGAGTAATAACACAATACAGAGTTTCAAGAGAAGATGTCCTTGAATTAATATTTCATGAGGAATACAAGTATTTACTACAGACATCTGAGCTGACCGGTCCTTTTTTAACCCCTTCCTGATGTCCACCGTACATGTATGGCAGATGTTGGGTCTTTAAGGATGGATCCCAGTTTCTCCTATTTTACACATCACAATAGACACCCAGAGGCAAAGTCCATGATCGGCGATAACGCCGATCATAGGCTTTTAACTCGGCAGATCCTGTGGTCGATTGTGACCATGGTCTGTCCCTGGAGCCCAAACGACTACCCCCACCGAGATTGTGGGAGACATTTGGTTGCTATTCCAACCGCTGAAGGATCCAAGGCCATAGTGAAGTTCCTATGGAGCCTCTGTCTGTGGCAGCACTCTATAGGAACATGGTAAATCTCCCATAGACTAAAATATCTAAAAATTTCGAACTATAAACAATAAAAAAAAATTGACATTGCTGTGTCCAAAAAATGCCTAAACCATTAAAATATAAACGGATTTATCCCACCATAAAAGAAAAAAAAAATCAAAATGACCTATTCACCGTTTTTTTTTTGTTGTTGTTGTTGCTTCACCTTCCAAAAACAAAATTGAATAAAAAGAGATCAAAAAATCATGCACACTCCAAAATGATATTAATAAAAGCTACAGATCACCCTGCAAATTAGCCCTTACACATCTCCATATACATAACTTTAAAAAAGTTATGGGGGTCAGAATATGGCAATACCAAGAAAAATGTTTTGTTTTTTTATATTTAAATATTAAAACTAGAGATGAGCGAACGTGCTCGTTACGAGAACTGTAGCGCTCGGCTCCCCTGCGAACAAATGCCCGCAGGCATTGCGGATCCATCCTCAGCTGTATGTAAGTCAATGGGGACAGATCCGTTTGGTATGAGTGTCATACCAAACGGATCCGTCCCCATTGACTTACATGCAGCTGAGGACGGATCCGCAATGCCTGCGGGCATTTGTTTGCAGGGGAGCCGAGCGCTACAGTGATCGTAACGAGCACGTTCACTCATCTCTAATTAAAACACAAGAAAAACGACATAAATTGCTATTGCTATAATCGTACTGAGATTGAAGAGCACAGGTCAGTTTTACCCCATAGGGAACTCAAAACCCATAAAACTATGGCAGAATTGCATTTTTTTTAAATTCCACCTCATTTGGAATTTTTTTTTCCAGCTTTTCACTACATTGTATGCAATATCAAATGGTGCCAGTAGAAAGTGCAACTTGTCCCACAAACAGATAAAAGTAAAAAAAAAAAAATTCACTCCAGGAAGGCAGGGAGTGAAAAATGAAACAAAAAAAAAAGGAAAATCACTCCATCAGGAAGAGGTTAAAGGGGTTGTCCAGGATTAGAAAATCATGTCTTCTTTTTTATTTCAAAAAACAGCGCCATACCTTTCCACAGGTTGTGTGTGGTACTGCAGCCTAACCCCCTTCACTTCAACCTGTGGACAGGTATGGTGCTGTTTGTAGAAGTAAGCAGCCATGTTTTTCTAATCCAGTACAACCTCTTTGAAGGTGCATTATCTATATGGTACATATACAGATGCATTCATACCCCACGTAGGTCCTGAAAGTCCAGTCAGTAAAACAGGTAGGATGAAAACACCGAGCAGGAAGCAGATGGCGTCGCTGTGAAGACATTCATGTAAGCAGTTCAGATGTCATCACCAACATCTCAAGGGAGGGCACAGTGCCTGTGTTTTCCATAGGGACTTACAGCAGTGTCTAATTTAATGTGCCATTTATGGTGATTGCAGACTATGAGGACTATGCGGTATATTTCCTGGCGCCCACCTGCGACATTATCAGGAGCAGTGCTCTGGGTGCAGAACAACCCATAACATCACTATATGAAGGTGCTGCTCGGTGACTGATGTCAGTGGAGGCTGGCAAGACGTGTCCACAGAAACAAGCAGCACAGCAACAGTGCATACATATTACAGCTGATGGGCTAGAAGAGTAGAAATCTATTTTAAAGGGATGTTCCAGAATTTAAATATTGATGACCTGTCTAATTGTTGGGGGTCAGACTACTGGTACTACTAATGATCAGGTTTTTTAAAGGGGTTGTCTCATCACAGACAATGGGTATCGCTAGGATATGCCCCCATTGTCTTATAGGTGTGGATCGCACCGCTGGGACCCGCACCTATATCAAGCACGGAGCCCCATGTGCATGTGCAGCCGCCCTCCATCCATTTTCTATGGGGCCACTGAAAATAGCCGAGCGCTGACTCGGCTATTTCCGTCGGGCCCATAGAAGTGAATGGGAGCGGCGGCCAGTCATGCACAGTGCACTTCCATTCACTTCTATGGGACCGTGCTTGGTGGTGGCCGGACCGGAGTCCTCCAGCCACCCACCTTGAGGGGCTCCGTTCCGGATATAGGTGCGGGTCCCAGCGGTGGGACACAGTGGCAATCCTCACACCGATGCTCCCTCTGACCAGGGCAGTGATAGGAGGGCGCACCCTTTTTTCTGTTGTGGCACACCCTAATGTGGGGGCTCCTGTCTGATGGTAGTTGGGGTGCCTTTTGTGTTATAAGTGTTGTATGGGTGCAAGGCAGGAGATGTAGGTGTTGAGGCTGTCGAACGGTGCTGGAGTGAGGAACCAGGCAGACTAATAAACAAATCTTTCTTTACAATTGTGCAAAATGGGAGTTGTAGTTAGAGATGAGCAAACGTGCTCGTAACGAGCACTGTAGCACTCGGCTCCCCTGCGCTCGCATGGGCGCAGGCATCCGCTTCCGTCCTCCTCACCCGACGGAAGCAGCTGCCTGCGCCCATGCGAGCGCAGGGGAGCCGAGCGCTACTGTGCTCGTTACGAGCACGTTCGCTCATCTCTAGTTGTAGTACATCTAACGACATCAAGGCACAGTTCCAAGGCAACAATTATGATAAAAGGAGTAGTAGTCCCTGGTCTCCTTCTTAACAATCTTTACAAACCATCCACACACATAGGAAGAAGGTGTGGTAGGCAGCAGAGACTACAAATCCACACGCAAAAAAGTCTCACAATCAGAAAATGGTCAGCCAAACTGTTACCGTATATAAGTATGAAAGGTGCTGATAACTGTTAATCCTTCCACAAGCAGCAAAGTCTACAGCCATAAACAGCGAATACCTTACTAGCACGCATGGCCTTGTGATTCTAGACAGTCTTCGAATGCCTTCTCCAGCTGTTCTTTCAACAGGAATGATGTTTCTTCTGGAGAAATAGTCTATTCCTTTGCCTTTAGCTTTAAAAAAGCTGGCTTTCTTACCAGCAACAGCCATACAGGTGTTCAACCAGGTTCTGAGGCTGCTGCTTCTCACTAGCAGACCCAGACTGCAATGGCTGCTGCATCTCTCTCTCTCAGGCTAATCTAAAACTGAACTAACATCTGGTCTTTACAGGAGGTACAGCTAAGTTCTGCAGTGGCTGATGTAATACTCAGTAGAAAGCTCCTCTGTCAGAGGAGAAAGCTAGATCCCTCTGCTGAGTCAGGGCATAATTAACTAAACAGTGTCAAATACAGAAAGCGTTTGGGAATACATACAAAGCATAATCAGATTAAATAACATAAAATCAAGAACAATTTGCAAGTACCCTGTTCTGGGGTACTGCATATGGCGCTGAGCTTGATATAGGCAACGGTGCTGGGGGTCAGACCCCAACAAATCAGGTATTGGTGACCTATCCTGAGTACAAGAAAAGCCCCTTTAAGTGCTACTGCAGTGAAGTCAGAAACTAGTGATTTGAGAAGAAAATGTTTATATCATTTACAGTGCATTGAAGGTGTACAATATGTACAGATGATGGGTGGGCCCAAAAATTTCCTTTGATAGGCAGGGTCCTGCTTATGTTGGGCAACAGCACTACTTCAAAACTCGTCCCACTTAGGGAAAGTCCATGATGGATGCAGGTACTATGAGGGGGGCATATGGAACAGTCTGTGGGGAATGAGGCAGCAGTCTAAGTGGAGGGGAGCTGTGTTCTGTAAGAGATGGGGACATATGGAGACGTTTGTGTGGAGGGGGCATAAGGAGCAGTCTGTGGAGAGGGGATAAGTAGTCTGGGTTGAGGGAGGCCATGTAGAAGAACTGTGGGAAAGGAGGGAGAATGGGGAGAAATCTGTGTAACAGAGGGGGATGTATGTCCTTTCTGCAGTAGGGATAATGCTAGGGCCTGGGAAGGTGAATCTCACAGTGGAGACCAGGTTTTCTAAAGTAGCCCTTTCTCAGCCCTAGGACCCCAGGGATTATGACTTTAATTCCCCTCACTGCTTGAGACCGCCAGGGTTACAGACATTAAAGAGGACCTTTCACCGCTCCTGACATGCCTGTTTTAATAGCTTCATGGATTCCCCATGTAATAACAATTCCGAAGCATCTATTCTTATGTCTGTATGCTGTGCCATTTCTTTATTATTTCTACTATAAGTAATGAATGAATTGCTAGCAGTCTGCAGTAAGGATACGGAGGGGAGGTAACCAGTTGGGGGTGTGTACCTGCATAGTCTGAAAATGGCAGCACTGATTGGATAGAGTGATACTGTGCAGGTACACACCCCCAACTTGTTACCACCCCTCTGTACCCTTACTACAGACTGCTAGCAATTCATTCAACTTCTAGTAGAAATAATAAAGGAATGGCACAACATAGAGATATAAGAATAGATGTTCCAGAATTGTTATTACATGGGGAATGCATGAAGATATTAAAACAGGAGAGGTGACAGGTCCTCTTTAATTCCTTCTATGCCCTAGATCTCAGAGATGTTACCATAAGTTAATTACCAATGCATTGCTATGCTCTTGGTTCACCCAATATAGAAGGAACATCTCACAGGTCCGTATCTACAATGAGGGAACATTGTTGAGGGGCTCCAAGAACTTCAGTCCAACATGGCAAAAATCATCTAGCCACAATTCATCCAATACAACTGATATCTATTATCTGGGTCAACAACTGGACTAAAATCTCCTTTATTTTAACTATATTGTTACTGTAATGGCCAAGTTCCCCATGATGCTCTCCACTTTGGGGAATGGGGAAAACTGTGAGCACGATCAGTTATACTTGTAAATGAACTGAACTATGTCGCTGAGTATTCATGTCTTTCTGTGTGTTGTTCTAAAACTTTTCTTCTCTGTAGAAGGTTGTTGGGGGGGAGGTAACAATGTGTAATCGCTCTGTTGTATTACTATTATTTTTTTTTTGTACTCCTACTCGTCATTATCTTTTACTCAGAAATGCTATGCTTTTTGTCACAGACCAATCAAACTCCAAGCAGGCACTTAGATATAATAATTACACATGCTTTATGTCATAGCTTCTGCCTAATGTTATAGCAATGAGCCTTTCTATGGATACAACCCATCAGAGACGACCCCTTTCAAAATGCGGCCCTCGCTTGATCAGCTGCACGGACAGACTGGGAACTTAAAGTGGCCCTGGCAAAAAATAAAAGTGGTCCCTTGTTGTACACTAGGTGGGATCAAATTGACAGAAGACAGGGCAGCACAACTAGGCAGGGACAACACAACTAGGCGTGGCCGGCAGCACAAAATACCACCCTAGCAGAACCAAATATCATAGTGCAACACAAAATACTGCCTCCCTCACAACAATATTAAACTAAATGACCTTTCTGAGTATGGTGATCAAGTTGAGCTCAGGAGGGCACTTTCGGCCATTGGCCAGGTGCATAAGTACCTGATACTCACAGCATTAATTAATGCTGAGACAATCAGATCATTATTTATGCTGCTGATAGCCATGAGGAGGGCTCAGGAGGTCCCCTGTGCATCGGCCCACTGGGAATTTCCCTGTAGGGTCTATGATCAGTCCGGCAGCTGGAACCCACCGACGGCATTCCCAGCAAACTAGCCAGACGTTTGAACCAGTCAGGCAGGGAATGAAGCATGAATTCAATTAATCGGTGTCCAGGTAATACAAAGACAGCTTGAGTCTGCTGAAACAGGAGCTTCTTGTGCAGATAGTTTGTTCTGGCTGACCGAAACGCCTGGTCCCAAGCAGGACCTTTCCATGATGTTCATGGGCCTCAGCATGGTATATTGTCTTGGGTGGTTTATATGAGACAACCACTTTAACCCAACTTCAACACATAAACCTAAGGTGATGAAGTGAGATGAGTATAATAAATTACAAGGCCAATAAGGCCCATCATGTTCATGGGCCTCAGCATGACATGTTGTCTTGAGTTGTCTATATGAGTCAACCACTTTAATCCAACTTCAACACACGAACCTAAGGTGATGAAGTGACATGAGTCTAATATATTAAAAGGCCAAGGAGGTCCATGATGTTCATGGGCCTCAGCATGGCATGTTGTCCTGGGTTGTCTATATGAGACAACCACTTTAACCCAACTTCAGCACATGAACCTTCGGTACATCCAAACAGGAATTCTCACTGGTCAGTCGTTAGGACATGGACCTGGACAGGCTGAAACTATGAACCAGAGACACAACAGGGAAGATTTATCAAGACTGGGGTTTCCTATGTCAGTTTTGATCCCCAAGGCGATGGAGTGAGATTAGTCTACCATATTAAAAGGCCAATGACACTTAATGAATTAGGCCCATCTCTGGCCCTCTGTAGACAAAGGAGGGATCAGCAAAGGTTGATAGCTCATGTAAACCTGTAGCAACAATTGACAAGCTGCGGATTGAAAACCTGCAGCGCAAGTCAGTTTTGCTTGTACTGTAAATGCTGCAGATTTTCCACATGAAATTCCGCTACAGAGAATTCGCCACATATGACCGTACACTTAGGGTATAAACACACCGCACGGTTGTGTTGCTTCACCGCATGCCACAGTGATCCCTAATAAAACTAATGAAGACTACACTGTTCTTTCGGTCTGTGACCGTGTTGTGTGGTTGCACCTAAGGGACAACTGACAGAGACAGAGCCCGCAGAAGAGGAAACTGATTATAAGTAGATACGAGATACAAATCATATAATGGCCATAAAAATGCCATTCCTCATGTGCGCACCAAAGCTGATTCTGAAAAAGCATGTGAAACGACAGGTATGCTTTAAAAAATGCATTTATGTAATATAACTAAGATATGCCATCAATATCAGATAGGTGCAGGTCCCATCTTTGAGACCTGATCCTATCTCTAGAATTGGCCCCCGAAAGTGAACGAGAGCGCAGACTGCAAACGTGGCCAACCTCTATTCACCACTGTGGACTTCCAAAAAGTGTTGAGCGCCATTGCTCAACTATGATCTGAACTCACACTTTGGGCGACCTCTTCTGGGAATAGGAGCAGGTCCCAGAGGTGGGACCTACACCTATCTGACATTGATGGCATATCCTATTCTCATCTCAGACAATGGGGGAATGTCGCTCAAATATGTCCCGATTGTTTTGTAGGTGCGAGTCCCACCGATGGGATCTGCACCTACACTGAGAATGGAGCCCTAAAAGTGGTGAAGGGCGCACTGCGCATGCAGAAAGCTGGGACCAACGTAACAAAGGCTACCGTCAGTAACACATTACGCCGCCAGGGACTCAGATCCTGCAGTGCCAGACGTGTCCCCTTGCTTAAGCCAGTACATATCCGGGCCCATTTGAAGTTTGCTAGAGAGCATTTGGATGTTCCAGAAGAGTATTGGGAGAATGTCATATGGTCAGATGAAACCAAAGTAGAACTGTTTGGTAGAAACATAACTTGTCGCGTTTGGAGGAGAGTGAATGCTAAGTTGCATCCAAAGAAAACCATACCTACTGTGAAGCATGGGGGTGGCAACATCTTGCTTTGGAGCTGTTTCTCTGCAAAGGAACCAGGAAGACTGATCCGTGTACATAAAAGAATGAAAGGGGCCATGTATCATGAGATTTTGAGTGCAAACCTCCTTCCATCAGCAAAGGCATTGAAGTTGAAACGTGGCTGGGTCTTTCAGCATGAGAATGATCCAAGCACACCGCCAGGGCAACAAAGGAGTGGCTTTGTAAGAAGCATTTCAAGGTCCTGGAGTGGCCTAGCCAGTCTCCAGATCTCAACCCCTTAAGCCCCTTTCACACGAGCGGGAGACTCGCATGTCTCCCGCAACGCATCTACAGGGCTGGACTCGGCACTGACAGGGATCGCATAGCATTATCAGGGGCGGTCTTGGGCACCACGCATCCTATGCATTTGCGTAGGGCCCCCGGCGTCCAAGGGGGCCCCCACGCTCTTCTCTTGTGCCGGTGCCCAAGACCGCCCGCAGAGGGAGATGAGCGCTTCCATTGTGGAAGCGCTCATCTCCATAGTCATCTGTATCGCCGTCCTCAGGACGGCGATACAGATGCCTGTATTGTACTGGGGCAGGGGAGGGAGAGGCGTCTCCCCTGCCCGTTCCTCTGATAGGCTGCAGGCACTGGGCCTGCAGCCTATCAGAGGCCGGCTCAGGCGGCGCGATGACGTCATCACGCCGCCTGAGCCGTACAGCGTGGGACACAGGCCGGAAGAGGCCTGCATCGCATCGCTGCCAGCACCATGGAGGTAAGTATAAGTGTTAATTTTTTTTTTTTTTTTTTTTTTATTGTAGCAGTCACCGACCGGAGCTCAATTGGGGGCACTGGGGGCATTTTGGGGGCATTTTTACTGGCACATGGGGGCACTGGGGCATTTTACTGGCACATGGGGGCACTGGGGGCATTTTACTGGCACATGGGGGCATTTTTACTGGCACATGGGGGCACTGTGGGCATTTTTACTGGCACATGGGGCACTGTGGGCATTTTTACTGGCACATGGGGGCACTGTGGGCATTTTACTGGCACATGGGGGCACTGTGGGCATTTTTTCTGGCACATGGGGGCACTGGGGGCATTTTTACTGGCACATGGGGGCACTGGGGGCATTTTTACTGGTACTGGGGGCATTTTTACTGGCACATGGGGGCACTGGGGGCATTTTTACTGGCACATGGGGGCACTGGGGGCATTTTTACTGGCACATGGGGGCACTGGGGGCATTTTACTGGCACATGGGGGCACTGGGGGCATTTTACTGGCACATGGGGGCACTGGGGGCATTTTACTGGCACATGGGGGCATTTGTACTGGCACATGGGGGCACTGGGGGCATTTTTACTGGCACATGGGGGCACTGTGGGCATTTTACTGGCACATGGGGCACTGTGGGCATTTTTACTGGCACATGGGGCACTGGGGGCATTTTTACTGGCACATGGCATTTTTACTGGCACATGGGGGCACTGGGGGCATTTTTACTGGCACATGGGGCACTGAGGGCATTTTACTGGCACGGGGCATTTTTACTGGCACATGGGGGCACATGGGGGCATTTTTACTGGCACTGGGGGCACTGGGGCATTTTTACTGGCACTGGGGCACTTCTTACTGGCACATGGGGGCACTTCTTTATGGCATGGGAGCACTAGGGGCATTTTTACTGGCACTGGGGGCACTTCTTACTGGCCACATGGGGGCACTGGGGCATTTCTTACTGGCACATGGGGGCACTGGGGGCATTTCTTACTGGCACATGGGGGCACTGGGGGCATTTTTTACTGGTACTGGGGGCATTTTTACTGGCACATGGGGGCACTGGGGGCCATTTCTTACTGGCACATGGGGGGCACTGGGGGCATTTCTTACTGGCACTTGGGGGCACTGGGGGCATTTTTACTGGTACTGGGGGCATTTTTTACTGGCACATGGGGGCACTGGGGGCATTTTTACTGGCACTTGGGGGCACTGGGGCATTTTTACTGGCACTTGGGGGCACTGGGGCATTTTTACTGGCACATGGGGGCATTTTTACTGGCCATGGGGGCACTGGGGGCATTTTTACTGGCAATGGGGGGCACTGAGGCATTTTACTGCACGGGGCATTTTTACTGGCACATGGGGCATTTTTACTGGCACATGGGGCACTGGGGCATTTTTACTGGCACATGGGGGCACTGGGGCATTTTTACTGGCACTGGGGGCACTTCTTACTGCACATGGGGGCACTGGGGGCATTTCTTTTATGGCATGGGAGCACTAGGGGCATTTTTCTGGCACATGGGGGCACTGGGGCATTTCTTACTGGCACATGGGGGCACTGGGGGCATTTCTTACTGGCACATGGGGGCACTGGGGGCATTTCTTACTGGCACATGATTTTGAGGGGGAATCAATGGGGGAACTTCTGGCGCATTATTGGGGCATTTCTTACTGGCACATAAATTGGGGGGCATCTATGGGTGGGGAGCACTTTTTTACTGGCACATTATTAGGGTGAAATTTTGGGGGCACTTCTTACTGGCACATTGGAAGCATTATTACTTCTGGGGCACAGTGGGGACATTAGTACTGTGGGGGGCACTATTACTGTGGGGGCACCCTGGCACAGTATCAGCGCAGTTATTTCTGGGGGACGGTATGTTCATACTATTACGGGACAGTATTTGCTGGGCGCAGTTATTTTAGGACAATGTGTGCCAATAGTTATTGAAGGGCACTATCTGTGTGGTACTAGTGGCACAGTACTGGGGTGGTAGGATGATTTGTCCAGAAGATGGGAGGATGATGGAAAAGTAGTAAACTAAGATTTTTTTCTATCAAACTGCAGAGATAAGAAATGGCTGAAAAATGGCGTCTGGTCTGAAAGGAGAAGATGAGGAAAGAAAAGATCTACATCCGAGGAGACGTCACTGGATGTAAGAGGTAAGGGGCGCTGTATTATACTGGATGTAAGAGGTAAGGGGCGCTGTATTATACTGGATGTAAGAGGTATGGGGCGCTGTATTATACTGGATGTAAGAGGTATGGGGCGCTGTTACTGGATTAAGGTATGGGCCTTTATACTGGATGTAAAAGAGATGGGGCTTATTATACTGGATTCAAGAGGTATGGGGCCTGATTATTACTGGATGTAAAGAGGTATTGGGGCTGTATTATACTGGATGTACGAGGTATGGGGGCGCTGTATTATACTGGATGTAAGAGGTATGGGCGCTGTACTTATACTGGATGTAACGAGGTATGGGGCGCTGCTATTATACTGGATGTACGAGGATGGGGCTGTATTATACTGGATGTAAGAGGGTATGGGGCGCTGTATTATACTGGATGTAAGAAGGTAATGAGGCGCTGTATTATACTTGGATGTAAGAGGTATGAGGCGCCTGTATTCATACTGGATGTAAGGAGGTATGGGGCGCTGTTTACTGGATGTAAGAGGTATGGGGGCGCTGTATTATACTGCATGGTAAGAGGTATGGGAGCGCTGTATTATACTGGATGTAAGAGGTATGAGGTGGCTGTATTATACTGGATGGTAAAGAGGTATGGGCGCTGTATTATACTGGATGTAAGAGGTATGGGGCGCTGTATTATACTGGATGTAAGAGGTATGGGGCGCTTGTATTATACTGGATGTAAGAGGTATGGGGCGCTTGTATTATACTGGATGTAAGAGGTATGAGGCGCTGTATTATACTGGATGTAAGAGGTATGGGGCACTGTATTATACTGGATGTAAGAGGTATGAGGCGCTGTATTATACTGGATGTAAGAGGTATGAGGCGCTGTATTATACTGGATGTAAGAGGTATGAGGCGCTGTATTATACTGGATGTAAGAGGTATGAGGCGCTGTATTATACTGGATGTACGAGGTGTGAGTCGCTGTATTATACTGGATGTACGAGGTATGAGGCGCTGTATTATACTGGATGTACGAGGTGTGAGTCGCTGTATTATACTGGATGTACGAGGTATGGGGCGCTGGATTAGGCTACATTCACACGAACATTGTGTTTTGCGGTCTGCAAATTGCGGATCCACAAAAAAAAGGATGATGTTCCGTATGGCATCCGTTTTTTTTTTGCAGATCCACTGTAACAATGCCTATCCTTGTCTGCAAAATATGCAGATCGGAGGCTGCAAAAACAACTGTGGTGTGAATGTAGCCTTACCCTGTATGTTCTGTAGTGATACACGTAATGTTAGGAGGGAAAAGGTTAGTTTACACAGGGTGATGTGCGCCCGACAGATTGGATCTTTTGTACAAACCAAAAGATCCAATCAGCCGATGAAGGAGCGTTTTACTCGTTCGTCGGCTGATTAGGGCCACTTTTACATGGGCTGATTATCGGCACTACCGTTCCTAGGAGCGCTTTTTCGGCCGATAATCAGCCCATGTAAAAGGACCTTTACACATCAATCTGTGTAATAGGGCCACTGATGAACTGAAAGACTTTTGACATGTCACAGAGACATATCAAAAGTTTTGATCAGTCCGGGTCTGAGTTCTAGACCCGTACCCTATCAGGAGATATAGCTTTTCCATCTCTCTCTGCAGGGGGCGGTTTATTTACCTTGTTTGGTGTGGTTTACGTTTATTACATTATTATATTTTAATAATTTTTAGGGCCTCTAAAAGGGTTGGCTGTGACTTTAAAAAGTCGAGGCATATGGGCCTCTTTGATTTCAAAATGCCAGGGCTGAATTTCAGTCCCAGTCCGGCCCTGTTTCCACCATAATTTGCAAATAAATTCTTTAACCCTTTCAGTACTGGAGGTTTTTTCGGTCATGCATTTTCGTTTTGCGCTCCCTGCCTTCAAACAGCCATAACTCTTTTATTTTTCTGTTCACATAGCTGTATGACGGCTTGTTTTTTGCGGGACAAGTTGTACTTTCCAACGCCACCATTTAATATTGCATATGGTGTAGTGGGAAGTGGGAAAAAAATTCCAAATCAGGTGAAATTGCCCAAAAAAACGCTATTCCGCTACAGTTCTACGGGTTTCTTATTTACAGCGTTCGATGTGCATTAAAACTGATCCGTTATTTTCATTCTACTGGTCAGTACGAATCCGGCAATACCTAATATGTATAGTTTTTCCTGCGTTTTGATAGTGAAAAAAAATTAGAAAGTTGCCCTTTTTTTTTTTCCTTGTCATATCTTGACCCCTATAACTTTTTGGTATTTATGTGTACAGAGCTGTATGGGGGCTCATTTTTTGCGGGACAATCTGAAGATTTTATTAATACCATTCTGGGGTGCGTATGACTTTTTGATCACTTTTTATTTAATTTTTTTTAGAAAAAAAAGCGACAAAAAACGGCAAATCGCAATTTGGACGCTTTTTCCGCCACACAATTTGCCGTATTGGATTTTTTTTTTTTTATATTTTAAAAGTACGGGCGTTTTCGGTCACGGTGATACCCATGATGTCTATATTTAGTGTTATTTAGGTATTTATTTTTTACTTATACGGAAAGGGGGGTGATTTGAACTTTTATATCTTTTTTATTTTTTATATATTTTTTAACATTTTTTTTTAATTTTTTTTTTACTATTTGAATGCTCAAATATGAGCTTATATATTGTGGCTTTTTAATTTTCTTTATGAGCAATCATGGATTTACTAGAGGCAGTTAAATCCATGAATTGCTCATTTCTTATCCTGGCCTGCCATCTAGTGGCCAGAATAAGAATTGCACTTTGAAAACTGTAATCCTCACCAGCGAGGATTACAGTTTTCATATGGTGTACAGACACCCCGATTGGCCACACGGGGTGTCTGTACACCACCCGGAAGCGAACGCTTCCGGGTTTAGACGCAACTAGATGCCGTGATCACGCATCAATTTTGCGGAATAGATGCGACCCCATTCATTTCAATTGGCAGCATTTGATCTTGCTGAGCTGCGGCTCCGCGAAAAAATATAGAACATGTCTGATTTGTGTTCGCAGTTGCGGACAAGAATAGGCATTTTGTATGGGGTGCCAGCCATGTGTGTTCCACAAATTGCGGAACACACACTGGTCGGCATCCGCAACACCACGCCCGTCTGAATGCCCCCTTACTCAAATGAGGGTTGCAGTGCAATGAAGACTGCACTATTTAGGAAGAGTTCACATCACCGCTATTTTTTCATTCGTCTGATCCTTCAGAAGAACAGAAAAAATACAGGAGGCTGTAAAAAACGGATCCTGTGCATGCGTTATGCAAATTTGGCATCTGACTAAACAGTGCAGTCTCACGAGCCATCTGTAGCCCATATGGCCGAACAGTACTTGACTGCATCGTGACCGCTCCGTGTGGTGGTACCCTTATAGGCAGGGATGCTCAACCTGCGGCCCTCCAGCTGTTGTAAAACTACTACTCCCAACATGCTCGGCTGTAGGCTGATAGCTGTAGGCTTTCCAGGCATGCTGTGAGTTGTAGTTTTGCAACAACTGGAGGGCCGCAGGTTGGGCATCCCTGCTTATAGGACATGTACCTGTCTGCTATAGTTCTACCTATCCCATGATCACTTTGTGTGCATTTGAAGAGGCTTTGATTTACTATGTAAAATCCAGCATAATGGAGCTCTGCATAAAGTCCTTTCCCTTGTTGCACACTTTTTCCCACATTAGATCGCCCTCTCTGCTCACAGTTGCACGCCCCCATGGTGCACTGGGAGTGGAGGCGCACAATAAAAGCTGCCCCTGTGTTTCCCTTTCCTAGATGTTCCATGTTAAGCAGCGTTTCTTCACACAGAACGGCTGCGGTGTAATAATCACCCGCCAAGTCCCGCTGTTTACTTTCACACCATTCGCCAGCTCGGGGCAGGGTAAAAATTCTTCTTAGATAATATTCCTCCTAGCTCTATTATTCTCACCATGAGAGGAACATTGCAGTCACTTCATTGTACAGCTCATTTTACAGGAATAAAATACTCGGTTAAAAATAAAAATAGTGCGAAAGGCAAACGGGGAGGTGAAAAAAGGGTCTTACGTTCAGATCATCTGGAGGAACAATCTATGAAGATGCCGTGAATTAAAGATACTGACTGTACAAATAAAAAAAAAAATAGTTGCTGAATTTTATTAGGAAATTATTTTTATTTTATGTAATGAGGGGGGAAAAAGGTCAATTTCTTCATACATTTCCAGGAGGAATAGCAAGAGGTACAGCACAATGCAAAGTTCCAAGAAAAGATGCAAGTATTTAGTAAACCAACATGTCAGGAGAGCTTAGAGCGCCTTTTCTAATGGGTGGAGTCTCATGAAAGGTGCTGGTAGCCTATTGCTGTGATAGACCACCAACTGGCAAAGGTCCTGCTGCGACCACTGCTGATAGCTAAAATGAACTATTGAAGAGATTACCGCTATGAGTGCTCTGAAAATAACCGAACGCTGTCTCAGCTATTTCGGTAGCCCCTTAAGAAGTTGCATATGTTTGGTGTGCTCACCTTTATTTTGGGAGGCCCCCATTTTGGAGATAGGAGTGGGTCCCATAGGTGGACCTGCTGCAGTACCAAGCACAGCTGCTATCCAGTGGATGGCGCTGTGCTTGGTAACCTGAGAGGAGGCTGTGATGCTCATGGAAGGTCCATTGAGTACTGTGGCTTCCTCATATGGCTGATCGGCAGGGGTGCTCTTGCACTACAGAGAACCTGGATAGACTGCAACAAAATGGCAGATAAAGATTTATGCTGAGAAGTGTAAGGGCTTTGGGGAGAAAGACACCATGCCGTTTATCCCCTGAATGGATCACTATTGGGTAAGTCTACAATGGAGCAGGACTTGGGAGTAATTGTTGATAATAAACTAAAAGTCTGCTGCGTCAAAAGCCAGCCAGACATTGTCTCGTATTAGAAAAGGAATGGCTTCTACAGAAGAAAGTCTTATTTTACCCTATTATACAGTATTGGTGCCATAACATCTTGAGTAGGCAGTCCAATTTTGGTCAGCAGTCCATGAAAAATATATATTAGAAAGCTGGCGAGAGCACAAAGAAGAGTAACCATATTAATTCAAGGTATGGAAGAACTTAGTTTTGGAGAAAGGTCGACCAAAGGAAATATGTTTACTCTAGAGAAGAGAAGGCTGAGGGGGAATATGTAAAGGTTCCCTATGAAAACCAATGCAATTTACCGTATTATTTTTGGTCAGTAACCAAAGACCCCGGGATCACTGGTTATATATAAGAGATGTGCAATGGCAAAGATCATAGATTGCAGCAGTGGACAGGAAGAGGGAAGGGAGATGGCACGTGCACCATCTCCTCATACAGCTGATGTGCGGGGGTGCCGGGTGTCGGACCCCAGCTGATCTGATATTGATGACTTATCCTCAGCACAGGTCATCAATAGGAAAAGTACGGACAACCCCTTTAAAAGCATTACTTTAACTTCCTGTTTGGACTTTTACCATGGTAGGCAGTCTGACTTAATGCACCTTTTTCAGTCAGACCATCCCTGTGACCAGAGAGAACCCCCCTCCCCCCGTAGTGACTCTATTAGAGAATCACACATTATACTAATCAGTGCAATGCTCTTCTGTGGTCATCTATACTAGGCCTATCAAGAGAACCATAAGTTTGTTATGCTGTTATCCCAATTTTACGCCTACTATTATGATGAAGATTACCATGCAGATAACATTTTCCCTCGCAGCAGCAGTACATTGACAATGGATTGCCTATTTAAGGATCTAAATAGGAGGTCTTATCATTTGTGTCGAATTCTGCAGAAGGACAGTATTCTGTATTTCATTTACAATGGTATAGTACCGCTGAAATGAAAAGGAAAAACTGTAAATTCTAAAAATTGTTGCTGCCTATGTATATTAAAAATTACCTTTTTTTTAATGGAAATGTATCTTAAAGGGATTTTCAAGCTTAGGGGGCCTTTCTGCCATGACTCATGTGTCCTAACGACCGTAAAACATGGAGGACGCATCACCACTGCGGAGAGTCATTGGCTGCAGTAGCACCCATGACCTCCGTCAAAGTGGAAGTGTACGAGTGAGGACAGGAGAGCTTTAATGGCAGCGGGGGGCTGGAGGAGCTGAAACCCACTGGAAGGACGCAGGCATGCTCCCTTCTGCAGTTCAGGTTAGGTGGGGGAGGGGACTATGGCAGAAAGGCCCTCAAAGCTGGACAACCCCTTTAAGGATAGGGTTAGATATCTTCCTTGCTAAACACAATATACAAGATTACTGGTATTAAAGGGGTTCTCCGGGAATTAAGAAAATGAAAATACTTAAATATTACTTTATTATTAATATATTCCCAAATAACTTTTATTAGTTATAATGACTTGTTTTGTCTGGGGAGAAATAAAATGGCTGACGTCCTATAAGTGCACACAAAGCCTGTCCTGATCACACAGCAGGACAAGTTACTTCACAACACTGAGGTAAAGAGCTGCCTCATCCTCCTCTTTGCTCTGCTTGTCAGGGATTATGATCCTAAATACAGATGATAAGATCTTTAGCTGCATCTCTGTAGGAATGGAGTTCATGAGGAGACATGAAGTACAGAGAGGACGGACAGGACAGACTGTGGTAATGTGGGGCTACGGTAATGGAGACTACATACAAGTGCTTTTATGCTCATCAGCCACATCCCCACCCTCCTCTCTGTACTTCAGGTCTCCTCATGAACTCCATTCTTACAGAGATTAAGCTGAAGATGATATCAGCTGTATTCATGGTCATAAGAGGATGAGGCAGGTCTTTACGTCAGTGCTGTGAAGTAACATGTACACTGCCACTTCATTCATCTCTATGGGACTGCCAGAGATAGGTGAGTACAGCTGCAGTGAGCGGCCTCGACTTTGGAGGATTCATGTATTATATGGTTGACTCTTTCTATAAAGAGGACCTCTCCTGACATGTCTGTTCTAGTAAATAATTGTACTCCACGTGAAATGACAGTTCTGGAGTATTTATCCTTATGACTCTATGCCTTGCCATTCCTCTGTTATTTCTGGTGAACATTCATGAATAACGGTATAACTAGGTGTTTCCAGTTGGGGGTGTGTCCCTGCACAGTCTGACACTATCCTATCAGTGCTTCCAGTTTTAGACTGTGCAGGGGAGGAATGACACAACATAGACTCATAAGAATAGATGCTCCAGAATCCTTATTACATGGGGAATGCAAGGAGTTAACAGACATGTCAGGAGTGGTTTAAAAGGACGACCACCCCATTACTTCCCTCGGTGATAGCAGATGATTATTTTGAAAAGGGCTTATCCAGATCGAACAACCCCAATACATTTATTTAAGGCTACTTTCACATATGCGATTTCCTTTTTGGTTTTGAGATCCGGCAGAAGTTCTCAAAACCGGAGGAAAACGCTTCAGTTTTGTCCCTATTCATTGTCAATGGGGACAAAATTGAACAAACCGGAAAGGAACGCATCAGAATCCGGTTTTTAGCTTTCTGTGACTGGACACAAACTGTGGTTTTGTTTCCGGTTTGCAAAACTGAACAAGCCAGATCCGGCACTAAAAATTAATGTAAGTCAATGGTGCCGATTCAGTTTTTTTCGAACAAGAAAAAAATGGATCCGGTGCTCATTGGCTTACAATAGTGTTATTGCCAGAACCGGTTTGAGCACTTTTGATTTAAAGGGGTCTTCCTATCACAGACAGTGGGGCCATAGCGCTAGGATATGCCCCCATTGTCTGATAGATGCGGATCCCCTACCCCGAGAACAGAGCGGGAAGAGCAGCGGCGGGAGGACCCTGGGTTTCTAAGGGTCCGGCCAATACCAAACGATTTCCCCATACAAGTGAATGCGAGCTAGCGTTTGGCTATTTTTGGCAGCCCCATAGAAATGAATGGAGGGTGGCTGCGCATGCACAGTGCGCCCTCTACCACTCTCCCCGCTCAGTTTTTGGCGTAGGTGCGGGTCCCAGAGGTGGGACATGCACCTGTCAGACAATGGGGGCATATCCTATTGATATACCCCCATTGTCTGTGATGGGAATACCCCTTTAATATAACCGCATTTGAACGGATGCAGCCGGTTGTATTAAAGGAAATCTGTCACCAGGATAATCACTATTGAAGTAAAGCCATGGCCTATTAGCATTTGGTACCTTATTTCTAGGGGCGGGACTCTTGCAGGAAGGAGCCCAGCCACGCCTCCTGCCACAATGTGTCCACCCACCCTCCTACATCACATTCAAGCCATAACTCTGCCCCTTTTTCCCTGCTCCCAGCATGAGGCGGGCTTGGGCAGTAGCAGGAGGCGTGCTTGGGCTCCTTCCTGCAAGAGTGACGTCCCTCTGGGCACCTTACTGGCTCATTTGCATACCAAATAAACTGCATTTTCAGAAGATAGAAAACATCTATCGCTGAACAAAGGCAGATCTAAAGATAAGGTACTAAGTGCTATTAGGCCATGGCTTTACTTCAATAGTGATTATCTTGGTGACAGATCTCCTTTAAATCAAACTGAATCGTTTTCCTCCGGTTTTGAGATCCTCTGCCGGATCTCAAAACCGGAAAGGAAATCGCACCTGTGAAAGTAGCCTAAGGCCTAAGGCTACTTTCACACTAGCGGCAGGCCTGATCCGGCAGGTGAAGGGTGCTGCCGGATCAGGCCTGCCGCAGTGACATGTGTGGAGCTGGAACCGCGCTCCGGCCCCACACATGTCACACAGTACATACATACACATAAACATACACACACATATACACAGACAAATACACATACATACTTACATGTTCCCGGCAGGTCTTCAGAGCGTCGGAGGGACAGGACGGCTCCCACAGGTGACGATTCCCCACAGCGCCCTCTGCTGGGCGCCTGGTGGAATCGTCACCTGTGCACGCCGTCCTGTCCCTCCGACGCTCTGACGACCTGCCGGGGAGCATGTAAGTATGTATGTGTATTTGTATGTGTATATGTCTGTGTATGTTTATGTGTATGTGTATGTCTATGTCTGTATTTGTGTATGTGTAGCCGGATCCGTCATGAACTCCATTGAAAGTCAATGGAGGGCGGATCCGGTTACCATTGTGGTCACACCAGACGGATCCACCCCCATTGACTTGCATTGGGGGTCATTCCGGATCCGTCTTGGTGCGGATGCCTGGACCGGAGAGAAAACCGCAGCATGCTGCAGTTTGTTCTCCGGTCTGAAGACTGAACGGAATGCTTTCAGGAGCCTCCGTTGTCTTCAGTTCAGTTTTGTCCCCATTGACAATGAATGGGGACAAAACTGAAGCGTTTTATTCCGGTATTGAGCCCCTATGACGGAACTCAATACCGGAATTTTAAAACGCTGGTGTGAAAGTAGCCTAAGACTGCGTTCTACATCACCACCTACTAATCTAATTATTTTTCTCCGAGTGTCGTATTTAATCAGAATACATATCATGTAATCTACTAAAACAAATAGACCTAAGGGGTTTTTCTCTGCCAAAAAAAATAAAATAAAACTGATTTATTTGCAGTAGGACAAGTTTGAACAGCGCTATTGTCTCCTCGCAATTTTAAGGTGTTTATTTAAAAGTGACTTTTTTTTCTCATTACAAGTATATGAAATCATAAGGAACCTGCGCACGTTTCCATGACAGCGGCGGATATGGGATATGTCACTGCTGCAATCTTCTTGACAGATCAGGAATGCATTTGTGTAACCCCCCCCCCCACCTACTGTACGTCTGTAAGAGCGATCAATTATTCTACAAAGTGACAGTAATGGGAGAGAATCGTGTTAAGTACGTCGGGCATGGAGTAAGTCTAGCAAGTAAAGTGAGGTGGCGGACGGCGCCATCAGTGGGGGTCCAGGTGTATTTTCTGTTGCCCTTTTAATTTAGGAGTCTTCTGAAATCACTGTAGCATGTTAAAACATTTTTTATCCCCTTTGGGGCTGATGTATACGAACTGTACGCAAAACACGGACCTGCAAAAAATACGGATGATGTCGGTGTGCATTCTGTATTTTGCGGAACGGAACAGCTGGCCCCTAATAGAACAGTCCTATCCTCAGGGGCGGACTGGGAACTTAAAGTGGCCCTGGAAAAAATACTAAAAGTGGCCCCGCTTTGTAGTCGGGCCCAAATTGATGGAAGGAAGGGCCAACACATGTAGGCGGGGCCAGCAATCCCTTATTGTGGCACATAATACCACCCAAACAGAGCCAAATACCACAGTCCATCATAAAATACATCCCCAAAAACATCCACTGGCCGGCCATGAGGAAGGCTCAGGCAGCCCCCTGGCATTGACCCACCGGGAAATTTCGCTATGTCCAATCCGCCCCTGATTATAATTGTCCATAATGCAAACAATAGTAGGACATGTTCTATTTTTTGCACAACGGATATAGGGAAACAGAATGAACATGGAGTACCTTCAATTTTTTTTTGTGGACGCATTGAAATGAATGGTTCCACATTTGGTCCCCATAAAAAACGGAACGGACGTGGAAAGAAAATACGTTCGTGTGCGTGAGCCCTTAGGGTACATTCACACGACCGTAATTCTGTTTACATAGTAACATAGTTTATAAGGCCGAAAAAAGACATCTGTCCATCCAGTTTGGCCTGTTATCCTACAAGTTGATCCAGAGGAAGGCAAAAAAATCCCTGTGAGGTAGAAGCCAATTTTCCTGACTTTAGGGGGAAAAATTCCCGACTCCAATCAGGCAATCAGAATAACTCCCTGGATCAACGACCCCTCTCTAGTAACTATAACCTGTAATACCCTCCAGAAATACATCCAGGCCTCTCTTGAACTCTTTTAGTGAACTTACCATCACCACCTCCTCATGCAGAGAGTTCCATAGTCTCACTGCTCTTACCGTAAAGAATCCTCTTCTATATTTATGTACAAACCTTCTTTCCTCCAGACACAGAGGATGTCCCCTCATCACAGTCACAGTCCTGGGGATAAATAGATGATGGGAGAGATCCCTGTACTGACCTCTGATATATTTATACATAGTTATTAGATCTCCCCTCAGTCGTCTTTTTTCTAAAGTGAATAACCCCAATTTTGATAATCTTTCTGGGTACTGTAGTCCACCCATTCCAGTTATTACTTTAGTTGCCCTCCTCTGAACCCTCTCCAACTCTGCTATGTCTGCCTTGTTCACAGGAGCCCAGAACTGTACACAGTACTCCATGTGTGGTCTGACTAGTGATTTGTAAAGTGGCAGGACTATGTTCTCATCACGGGCATCTATGCCTCTTTTGATGGAACCCATTATCCTATTGGCCTTGGCAGCAGCTGTCTGACACTGGTTTCTACAGCTTAGTTTGCCGTTCACTAAAATTCCTAGGTCCTTTTCCATGTGAGAGTTACCCAATATTTTACCATTTAGTATGTACTGGTGACTTGCATTATTCCTTCCTATGTGTATAACCTTACATTTGTCAGTGTTAAGCCTCATCTGCCACTTTTCTGACCAAGCCTCCAGTCTATCCAGATCCATCTGTAGCAGTGCACTGTCCTCCTCTGTGTTTAATTACTTTACACAGTTTAGTGTCATCTGCAAAAATTGATATTTTACTGTGCAAGCCTTCTACAAGATCATTAATAAATGTATTAAAGAGAATAGGGCCCAATACTGACCCCTAGTACCCCACTAGTGACAGTGACCCAATCTGAGTATGTACCGTTAATAACCACCCTCTGTTTTCTTCAATTTTGCCGAACAGGTGCGGACCCATTCATTTTAATGGGGCCGCAAAAGATGTGTACAGCACAACGTGTGATGTCCGCATCTGTGGTTCCGTTCCACGGCCCCGTAAAAAATATAGAGCATGTCTTAGGCTACTTTCACACTTGCGCTGTTACTTCCAGTACTAAGATCCGGCAGAGGATCTCAATACCAGCATTAAACGGATCCCTTTTGATTTTGCACATTAGGATGCATCCGTTTTGTTAGGATGCAGATCTGTCACCATTGACTTACATTGGTTTCGGTGCCGTATCCGTTTTTTTCAGTTTTTATGACCGGAAACAAAATTACAGCTTGCTGCGGTTTTGTGTCTGGTCACAAAACTGAAAGCTGCCGGAATGGAAGACATCCTGATGCATCCTGAACGGATCTCTTTCCATTCAGAATACATGGGGACAAAACTGAACCGTTTTTTTCCGGTATTGAGATTAGATTTTTGCCGGATTTCAATACCGGAAAACCACAACGCAAGTGTGAAAGTAACCTAATTCTTGTCTGTAATGTGGACAATAATAGGCATTTTCTATATAGCGCCGGCCATCTGCGACTGCACACAGCTGGCATCTGTGTTTTGCGGATCCACAATTTGCGGACCGCAAAACACTTACGGACGTATGAATGCACCCTTAGGCCTCTTTCACACTAGTGGCAGCACGGATCCGGCTCCTAAAGGGTGCCAACGGATCCGTGCTGCCGCTGATACATGTGTGGAGCCGGAGCAGCGCTCCGGCCCCACACATGTTGACACAGACATTGGGACAGAAATACATACAACATACAGACATACATACACATACATACTTACATACTCCAGCCAGGGACGCCGGCAGCACGTCTTCACGCGCCTCCTGCGCGCAGTGATGACAATTCCCCACAGAGCCCTCTGCTGGGCGCAGTGGGGAAACGTCATAGCTGCGCGCAGGAGGCGTGTGAAGACGTGCTGCCGGCGTCCCTGCCTGGAGTATGTGAGTATGTATGTGTTTGTGTGTATGTGTGTGTATGTATGTCTGTATGTATTTCTGTATTTCTGTGTAGCCAGATCCGGAATGACCCCCCATTGCAAGTCAATGGAGGACAGATCCGGATTACTGGTGTGTCACACCAAACGGATCCGTCCCATTGACTTGCATTGGGGGTCATTCCGGATCCATCTTGGAGCGGATGCCTGGACCGGAGAGAAAACCGCAGCATGCTTTCAGGAGCATTCCGTTGTCTTCAGTTCAGTTTTGTCCCCATTGACAATGAATGAGGACAAAACTGAAGCGTTTTTTTCCGGTATTGAGCCCCTATGACAGAACTCAATACCGGAATTTAAAAACGCTAGTGTGAAAGTAGCCATAAAGAGGTTTTCTGGTTACGCAAATAAATAAATAAATAAATAAATAAATAACTAAATAAATAGTACCAGCATTGAACCCTACTGCATTATATAAATAAAGTGATGAAGTTCTGAGTGCATTTTGACTCCTCCATCATAATTGCGATCTGTGACCCGCACCCTCACGGTCATTTATCAAACTGGTGTAAAGTGGAACTGGCTTAGTTGCCCAGCGTTGTGCACTTTTTAAAATAAATTTCAAACCTAGCCCATTGGATCATTCCTGCACCCTAGCTCCATTCATCGGTCTTCCGGTCCTCGTCCTGTAAACTTCCGGACGGACAGGGTCACATGCACGACCGCTGCAGCCAATTGGCCTCAGTAATGTGTTCCCAAGTGGCACTTCACTGCTGAATCACATGACGTATGGGTAAACATCACCACTGATGAAGGGAGTTGCAGGGGAGGGCATGGAGGATGGGTGGTTAATATGGCTCTGAGGGTGGTAGTAGTACTCACAGTGGCAATCTCCACTGGGTGCCACCCAGGGCTGTGCAGTGACCGGAGGGGCCACCCTTTCTTTCCTTGGGGCACACCTTGGTATTGGGGCTCCTTCCTGGTGGTAGTTGGGGTGTCCTTGATGATGAACAGTTTGGCTGGGTGAAAGGCAGGTATGGAGATGTAATTGGCTGGCTGATGTATGGCAAAGTCATTGACCAGGCTGCAGTTTCCAATAATGTAACGTTCCAATAACTGACGTAAAGATGGGAGTAGTAGGTTTTCGGTGCAGAAATGGACATTTGTGCAGAATTTATGCAAGACAGCACGCAGCCGTGTGCAGGTAACCTTAAAGGCTATATACACTTTTGAGAGCATTTTTTAAGATTGCATGTTACTCATTTTGGGCTAAAAATATTTTTTTAATTTCAATTTATTAAAAATATTGAGTAGTTCTGTCACAAAGGGTTAGCTGTTTTTCCAGCTGTGTGAATCCTGCTTTCACTTTGTGTCATCTAATAAACATTATTTCTAAATTACTAAAAGCTAATGAAACCACATTTTTATCAGTAAGATAAAAATTGAGCTATAATGAGTGTATAAGGTCAGAGAGCAGAGATAAGGTGAGCTGTCTGATGAAACTACAGAGTGAAAATACACATCCTGCTACTAGAGAATGTCAGCTCTGTACAGAGAAAAGGGCTCCAAATTTTCAATAAAGAGCAATTGAAAAAAGTGATTTTAGCTCAAAATAAGTGCAATGCCACGATAAAAAATGACCCCAAAGGTGCACATAGCCTTTACAGGCTATGTATACCTTTAGGGCAATTTTTATTATTGCATTGCACTTATTTTGAGCTAAAATCATTTTTTCAATTGCTCTTTATTAAAAATATGGAATCCTGTTTTGTGTACAGAGCTGAGATGCTGTAGTAGCAGCCTGTGGATTTTCTGTCTTTTCCGTCATTTGGGGAGCTGACAGGCTCATTATCTCTGCTCTCTGACATTATAAACACTCATTAAAGTTCAATCCTTATCTTACTGATAAGAATGTGACTTAAGTGTTTATGACCTCTTAGTAGTTTAGATATAAGGTTTATTAGATGACCGCACAAAGTGACGGTGAAAGTACCAGTCACACAGTTACAAAAACAGTTATCTTTTTGTGACAAAAATGTCTCGATACTTTTAATAGAGGCCAATTGAAAATATGATTTTTAGCCAAAAATGAGTAAAATGTGATCATAAACAAAAATTGCTTTCAAAGGTGTACATAGCCTTTAAGGTGCCTTCTCACGTGGCTGATTTTGCTGCAGAAATTTAAGCAACTGAAAATCAGTTCCATTTATCTGAAATCCACATGCTAGCTTCCAAAGCAACCCCTTTCAGATGATTTTGACTTGCAGAAATTTCTGCGGCAAAATCGGACATGTGTGAAGGCACCCTTAAATAGCCATGCACTCACAAAGTCTGATTCTATGAGCACTAATTAGACAGTCTCACAATTGGAAACACCCAACTGTCAAATTTCTAGGAAGAATAACAGGGGAACGACACAACACAGGCCTAAGAAAAGAATATCTCCAGAATATTTATTTCATGAAACAACACAATTCTTCACTAAAGTAGTGGAGTATGCAGAGCTGGCGAGGTCTACCACCTTTTTTGAAGGCCTTGAGTCTTATGAAGTCCTCACTTTGCTGGATCACATACAAAAATGTTTTTACAATAAAAAGCCCCATGGATGATTTCATGTATCTTATTATGACGTCCCCCGTTGATTGGGACTTGAGATTGATGTCACTGTCTGTCGAGCTTTGAGCGCTCTATAATTATTTTCTGCATTATGAGAGGTGTATTTGCTCGGCGCTCGTTTTCAGAAGCGGAGATTTAGCAAACGACTTTCAGGCCGTCTTCATGTTTGCCATGCTAACTGCTTGGTGGTTAAGTGGTAATTAGTATTCAAGGGGCATCTGTAGACCAATGACATTGTCATGCTAGATTATGTCGCTGCAAGGACATTACAGATCTCGGGATAGGAGCAGTGCAAGGCTTTTGTTTATTTGGGCTGCAAATTTCTTCTTTCCATATGAATTGCAATTTCATAGCAATGCGCAACGTTTGGTGGCGTTTGAACACAGCTGGTGAGTCACGAGGCGGAGACGTCAGTATTGTTCCTGATGTTAGAGAATTATAGACCAGCACACTATTACAAGACAAAAATACTGTTATTTCTAGCTTCCGAATTATGTTTTTATTTCTAGTATTAGTTAGTATTTAGTTTGTTTAGGGGTGCCAAACCGGGCAGTTGCCCAGGGCCCTGATTTCTTAGGGACAAACCTGAAAATCGACTGGAAAAACACATCTTTCAATAGCCAAAAACTCCAGGGACTTTACCATTAGGATGTGTTCACACGGATACACTGTCAGTCTTTCATGGCCATTTGCATATGTGTGTGCAAACATTTGATGGCCCATCTATCTGTTTTTAAAGGCCGATTTGCATCCATTTTGCATCTGTTTTTAACGGCCATTAAAAATGGCCACCAAAAAGAGATGTAGTTCATTGTATTTTTTTAAGTTCAACCCCTACAGTGCCCTCAGTATACATAATGCCTCCATAGTGCCCCAGTATACTGTATATATAAGTACCCCCCATAGTGCCCCAGTATATATAGTGGCCCCCGCTCGTTAGTGTCGACAGATCATTTCAGAAAAATTTCACCTCATCCCCTGAAAGGCCCTTTTTTAAAAGCAGTGTACCCATTTTGAATGGCCTTGGACAGGTGCACTCCCGTCGAACCTGCTGTTATAAAAAGGGGTCCATTTGTTTCAATAGGGCCTGTTTTTTTCCTATTTTTTTTTATGACATCCACTCACTGGTCGTTTAAAAAAATGGCCATGTGAATAGCCCTATAGACATTAATTCATTGTCATGTGAATGCAGCCTTAAAGGGGTTTTCTTGGATTCATATACTGATTACCTATCCTCTAAATCAGCTGTGTGAAGAGGCCATGATGTCCCAGTGAGCACTGCGGCGTCCTGGGCCAGTGACATCATGTTCATCTGTCGCACGGCCTAGTTGCAGATCAGTCCCATTCGAGTGAATGTATCTGAGCTGCAATACTGAGTACAGCCGCTATACATAGAACTGTGCTTGGTATGCTGTGGGGAGGCTGCAGCACTCACTGGAGCACAGCTGCCTATTCAAACAGCTGATCGACAGGGGCTCTGGGAGTCTGACCCCCACCAATCTGATAGGTCATCCTAGTAGTCCCAGAGAGCCACTTTAACCCTTCACTGTTGAGGCATTGTTAGCACTATTTGGTAATTTTATTTAAATAGTATATGGCGGTATTATTTCAGCATGGTATAGTTGTTTATTTATTTAATTAATTAATTAATTTTTGGATGTTATATGGCAGTATATCAAATTTTATCAAAAGTTTGGTAAAAATTGCCTATGTATTCAGTATCAGGACCTATTTTGATAGCAAACAGGCCCTGCTCAGGATAACACTGCGCCTCATAGAATTATAGAATTCATAAAGGATAAATGTGATCATCAGAACCTCAGGCTCTGGACATGCAAATTCCAGAAGTCATATCTCAAATAAAAATTTGTAGTTTTATAAATCTGTCCAGGTCTTCAGCAAAAATATTTGAAATTTGACCCTATGATCTGTGAGCATACCCTTATTTTACCACTTTGTTATTTGTGGGACTGTTCGACGAAACATTTAAATGAGGATGATGTTTATGTGAATGTGCCTCTGTGAGAATTCTTTGAGTCTTTGCAATGTAACGTGAATTCAAAAGATTTGAGAATGAATAAGCTTATGCAGGCTAAGTGAATACATATATTTACTAAGTGTGATTAAATAAGAGATAACATAGCCAAACCACGTACTGATTAATAGAAAGTAACTTTATCACTAGCCTAAATATGCAACATGCAATATGGGGTGAGACCCCGTCGATCATGCTATAACACATGGCTGTCTACCATGTTATAACACATGACCGACACCCCAGGGTGAACAAAAGACTAGGCAAATCAATACTTGCATCCTACCTAGGATAAAGTTCTTGTACAGTCCTCTGAATGTATGTGTGTCAGAGAGTTTAAACCTTTTAGACCCTCCTCCAGTGTGCAGCACGCATGTCTGTGAGATCACTCAGGAATGTGGTCTCATCAGCACAATGGGGGATGAGTACTAGATTACAAGGGACAGCGTTACACAGAATGGTAATAATAAAAGGGGTAAGAATTAAAGGGACAGAACCAATCAGTAAAAAATACCTTTACAATACAGTCTTCCTAGGTGATAGGGGTGGCATTAAATTGTTAATCAATCCATGGTAAGAATAACTTACTGTTGGGTATTACTGCTGATACTGAGTGTAAGTACCCGCCTCACCATTGAAGTTGCAACACCAAGAAGGAAAAAAGATGGAGTTATGGAAATCACAGGATCAATAGACATTAATGATATGCAAATAATAAAAATGGAAACAGAATATTAAAAACAACTTGATTTATTCAGTATCAAGTATGAGTACCACACCCAGAAATACACACACTTACATACCTTGGCATGCTATCAATTAGGCTATAAATAGTTGTCTGAGGAATGCCATGCTCAATACATTTCAATCATCAAGATCCGCTGCTGGTAGCTCCCTTTACAATTGCTGACCAATGATGTCCCACGTGTTCAATGAGAGACAAGTCAGGAGATGCTGCAGACCATGGTAGCATTTTTAGGCCAAGCAGGCTGTTCTCAGTAGCATGAGCAAACATGTAGCCTGGTGTTGTCCTGTTGAAAAACTGCTCCTTGGACACACTGGAAAAATGGCTGCACCACTTCCATGATCATATCAATGTAACGCTGAGCTGAAATGAAAACTAGAGGGGTCCAGCTACTGTACATTATGCCACCCCACACCATAATCCTGGAAGTAGGACCGCGTGAGATTCCCTTGTGAAGGCCTCTTCATGGCGTTGCCCACGTGGACTCCAGACCAATCTCTGGCTATCAGTCCGAGACTGATCACTGAAGAGGATAGACCTCCATTCCAGCCTCCATTGCCAATGATGTCCAATTTCACGTGCAGTACAGAATGGATCACTATGAGGCATTCTTCTAATCAGATGATCTGTGCGTACAGAGGTTCGCGTCTGTGCACCTCTTGGTGTAATTTCAGTATGCTGTCGTTCTCCCAACCACTGGGATACACAGCATTGACCAGCGTGGCCTAGCGGCTTAGCGACCTGCCAGAGTCATAAACCAAGACCTCTAAGTTCAAGGAGTTTGTCCCTCTAAGTTTGTGACAAGTGGTATAACTGGCTTGTCGAGAAAACAAGAGGCATCGCACAATCATCCCACACGACTTGATCTAAGTTTTGAGGTTTTATGTGGCTAAAAAACTTCACTTTCAATATGGCTTTTATGCCCCTCCCACATTCTAAAGATTGGAGCTAGGTGCTTGAAAATGTAATCACCTGTAGATTGTAGCGACACTTCCTGCTTCCACGATTTGCATAACCTTATGGCTTATTCTTTTTGGTGTTGCATTTTCAATGTTGAGGAGTATAAGTCCTCGATTAGAGATATTGTGAGTGGATTTGTCAGAGTTGACATCTCCAATTCATTTTCCTTTCTTCTGATCCTTCAAATGGACAACAACTAAAAAACAAAAAACAGATCCTGTTGCACATTTGGCATCCGTTTGAGCCATTTTCATCTGAGATCCGTTTTTTTAGACGGAAAAAAGTACTGCATGCAGGAATTTTTTTTCCATCTAAAAAAAAATGGATCTCAGATGGAAATGGCTTAGGCTACATTCACACCTCCGGTGAGAAATCCGTTGGGTTGTTCCAGCAGACAATGCTTGGAATTGTCTGGACACAAACCGCAGCACGCAGTGGTGTCTGCTGGAATGCGGCCGGATCTCCGCTCAACCCCATTATACTTAATGGGGCCGGTGTTCATTCCTTCGGCATTGGGCAGTGCCACATCTGGTGAATTACGGCTGACTGTTCTTTCTCTGCCGGAACAGCCTGCTGGAATTCACACCGCAGGTGCCAAATGCTCAACAGGATCCATTTTTATTCACTGTTTTTTTTTCCTGTTCCTCTGATGGATCAGAAGAACAGAGAATGAAACGAAGATGTGACCTTTCCCTTACACTAGTTAGGCTGGGTTCACATCATCGGTCAGAACAGAGAAATAAAGAAGAAAACAGATCTTGTATTTTAAGCATCCGTTCTGCTCAGTTCTGCACATTTTGCATTCATTTTAGCCATTTCCATCTGAGATCCGTTATTTTAGACGGACAAAGTATTTTTTTTCCGTCTAAAATAACGGATCTTCCATGGAAATGGCTGAAACGGATGCAAAATGAGCATAACTGAGCACAACGGATGCTTAAATTATTATTATTTTTTTAATTTGGCAAAAAACTGGCAACCACATAGAGGACTCTAAAAGGGTATGTAATAGTAAGGCCGGGTTCACATCACTGTTTGTTTTCCGCTCTTCTGATCCGTCAGAAGAACAGATTCTTCTGACAGATCAGAAGAACGGAAAACCAAACAGTGATGTGAACCCGGCCTTACTATTACATACCCGTTTAGAGTCCTCTATGTGGTTGCCAGTTTTTACCATATTTGATATTTTATTCTCTCCCTCTGTGAAGCATAATGTGATTTTCAGATTTCTTGATCCATCCAAGTGTGGCGTTAACCTATCCTAAATGCTTCCCTTGTGTAGATAAATGGTAATGTAAGTATAATTACCAGGTATTCCTGAAAATGCCTGTTCTCTAGGTTAACCTACTGCGTGGCAATGCTTGGGTTTCTCTCCTATATACAATTGGCAGCTCAGAAGTTGAACAATCTCCAAGCAATACACGTTCTGCTTCTATGAACTTCAAAGTAACGCAGCCTTAATGTAATTATGCTTAAGATGCACTCTGTGCTCCTTTTGAAGTGAGGATAGTATTGGGAAGACGCTGTTCTCCTGCTGTTAAACAATAGGTGCGGTGCGTTAGCCTGTGGGTGTCACAACTGCGAGGAGCTATCTGACATGCAACCCTCTGCCTGTATGACGGCACACGTAGGGCCATGTATCTTCTTCACAGGAGGTAATTCATCATTAATGAGCGTTAGAGTGCACTTATGGTTATTATTTCCATCCTGGGGTATATTCCAGGAGGTTTCATAATTTGGTTCATTTGAATGCGCTGGAGGAAATTAGACATCTTCATTTATATAAATTACACAGGTGCAAGAGATTTAGAAATCTGCTGAAAACGAAATTCTTAAAGGGGTTTGTCAGGATTTTTAATATTGATCAGAATAGCTCTCAATATCTGCACCCCCTGCTGAAGAGCTGTAGCTCTGGTGCCATTGTGCAGTGGATGGAGCTGGTGATGAGCGAATCCATTTTTTCACGTGAACGAATTCTCCCTCTACAGAGACGATTTCCCCACTGTGTCGGCAGATTAACATGGCGGCACATCTCACGCAGCCATGATAATATCGCTAATGATATGTCTACAAAAATGAATCAGTGATTACCCATGCTCCGCTAAAATTAAAGGGGTTATCCAAGACGATAAAATGTCCCCCATATGCCAGGCCCCTCACACTGAATATACTTACCTGGCTCCCCACTCCCTGCGCTGCTCCTGGTCCCCGCACCGCCACTGCTGCTTCTCTCCGTGCGCAGTTGAAAACATTCGATGTCGGGGGGAGCAGCCAATGGCAGGCGGGGACGAGCCTAGCATTGCAGATGACACTAGGGAGGCTTGTCCCCATCCCCGGCTGCCATTGGCTGCTTCCCCCCGACACCGGATGTTTTTATCCGCGTACAGGTAGAAGCAGCAGCAGCGGCGGTGCGGGGACCAGGAGCGGGGCATGGAGCAGGAAGCCAGGTAAGTATATATTAATTGTGATTTAGAGGTGCATGCAAATTCGTAAATGCAGACTTGTAGGCATACCATCAGCGCATGTGCTGATACTCACAGTAATGGTGCATGTGCAGCAATGTTAATCTGCCTTCAGAGGGAGCGCCTAAGGGCTCATGCACGCCGGGCCCGTATTGCGGCTCGCAAACAGCAGATCCGCAGTATATGGGCCCGGCCCTTTTTCACCGCATCACGGATGCAGACCCATTCATTTTAATGGATCAGCGGTGCGGAAGGGAGGCACGGAACCCCACAGAAGCACTACAGAGTGCTTACTTGGGGTTTCTCTCCGTGCCTCCGCACCACAAAAAAAATTTAACTATTTTTTGCGGAGCCATTCAAGTTAAATGAGTCTGGATACGTCTGCGGAATCCGCACAGATAGTGCCTGTACATTGAGGACTGCAAATTGCGGTCCCCAATGCACGAAACGGCTTAGCAACGGCCGTGTGAATGAACCCTAAAGCTGTTAGCACTCTCCCTGAGTAAATTCATTCAGATGAACTAATCGATTCATATGATTACCAGTTGCGGTTACCAGCTTTGTCCACTGCACACAGGGTGGAGCTGTGTAGTTCCAGGTCTGAAACAGCTGATCATCGGGGTGCTGGACCCTCACCAATCAGATATTGCCAGACTGTCCTGAGGGTAGACCGTCAATAATAAAATCCCCTTTTAGGCTGCTTTGGCATATTCTGATTTTTAGATGCAGTTTTTTTAAGCCAAAATCAGGAGTGAATTGGAAAAAAAGAGAGAGGAAAGTGTAATGTACGTAAAAAACATACAATATTTTTATTTTTTAATACTTTATATTAAAATGCATAGTAATATTTTTTTGTTGGATAACCCTTATAAACCTACTTATTAATGTATCTTTGTATGATTGGCTGTTACCTGTAAAATGATATACCATATTTTTGCCCTATAAGACGCACCTAAGTTTTAGAGGCGGACTATAAGGAAAAAATATTTTTCATTATAAAATCCTGCAGTTTACGCACTGGCCACTAAGCCTAATAATAGCCCCCACTTCATGATCTGTAGAGATAATTTTTCAGCAGTCATCTCATTATCATTACAGGCTTACATCACCTATGTATAGATAACATAGGATCCATCATTCACAGTAGTGTTCTCACAGCTTATCTACTCCCTTTTGACCTCTGCACTGGTTACAGAGCATGCCGACAGCACCTGCTCATAGAAGAGTCCCCTCCTGCTTATTGTGTCTATGGCTCATCGTGACTGCTTCAAAGCATATGTCTAAATGCTGTAAGAACAGCTTCAGCAAGATGGCCGCCCCCATAATCATGTTCAGAAAATAGAATAAAAAGAAATCTACAATAGGAAAAAAATGGCAGAAAAAAATGTTTGGTGACACATTCCCTTTTTTTTAGTTTTTCAATGTTACTAAATATATTTAAAAATTGTATATAATCCTGCAGTTTTCACACTGGCTACTAGGCCTAAAATATGTTAAGACTTCCTCTCTTTTCAGAGCAGCCACATGGGACAGAGACACAATGGACAGGAGCTGAACCCATTGACTTCTATGGGAAAGCTTTCTAAGCATGCTCTGTGACCTGTTCAGAGGTCAGGAGGGAGTGGATGGTGGATCCTGTCTTATCTATGCAGAGGTGTTACTGATCAGTGTAATCCTGTCTGTGGTGATAATGATAATAGCTACTGAAAAGCTACATGTACAGAACAGGAAATCATGACTAAATCATTATTAGGCCTAGTGGTCTGTGCGGAAATTATCCGTCCAGTATACTATATAACAGTAATATCTCCAGTGGCTTTTTTGTCATGATTTTTGCTGCATTTTAATTTTTTGTCTGTTATTTTCCAGCATTATATTCAACAAAATACATTCTCCTGTAAACAAAAAAAGCCACATGTGAACATTCACTAAGAAGGAGAGAGGCATTTGTAAGTTTTTAATTTAAACTTTTTTCTGAAAATATGGGTGCTATATGCAGCACGCTACCCCCCAGGGGAGTAGTCCCAGAATGTAGGATGTGAGTGGTATACTGTGGGCCAATGTTTGGGTAACAGTGCTTCTACCTTTAGGCTGTTGCTTCCTGGGGGTCAGTGTCCGTTGCAGAGATTGATTTGGAGAATAAAGGAAAGTCCAAAGTTTGGAACATTTCAGTAGTGTTTACATGAATAACTTGAAATTGACAATACAATCAATTTCAAAGAGTTTAGTGCAATTCTCCTTTACTTGGTTCCAGCAGGATGCAATATGGTGGCAGTACTCTGCTCTCTCTGCTGTGCTAATTTCAAGCTTCAGCCTGGTTATTGGACTTTCTAGAGGTTTTGGTACCATTGAGTGAGGTGCCTTTGGCCGATGACTCCCTAATAGTCAGTCTGTTAAATTCAAGGAGTTGGGGTGCTCTCCGAGCTGCTTCCCATGGAAGACTCCTGCTGTGGGAGGGGAAAGCACTCCCTCACTGCACCGTGTTGTCTGGTCTCTTTCACAGTCTAACTCCAACTAACTACAGCTTCCTGAAACTCCTCTCTTGGTAGGAAGCGGGACCTGCCCACTCCTGCCCGAAGGTGGGTGAAGAATGGAATGGTTAGTTCCATTCTATCTAAAAGGAATCTGCCAGATCATATGCCACCTGCTGGAAAAACACAGGCACAGTATCAGAGGACCTGGAAAAGAATACAAAGATGGCATGGATTGTTAACTGGTATAGACAGTAGCTGGGTACAAGGTCTTGTTTTTTTGTGAGACAAGCAAAAAGCAAGACTGATAATGTACTAGAAAATAGTGATATTTACCAGTACTATATACCAGTGATGCATGTGAAGAAGAAGAATCCTATTAAAGTTTTTAGGCAGAAAAAAACATTCTCATAGACAACAATCCAGACTGTGGCTCACTGATAGTGTTTCCATCTTCCATATAGCAGATCTGGCAGATACCTAGTGAAAAAAGGCAGAATATGGGTTAAATAATTAGAAACATCATCCCCAGCACTGTCAGAGCTATTGTGTCTGTAATGAATTTACATAGAAGAGATCACAGCATTGTCTTATGTAGTTTTTCCAGTTTTGCTATATGAAGCAAACTGCACAAGAAGTGTGCCCTCTGTAGTACCCCAGAGCAGGGGGTATCTGCAAATGTTTTGTTATGTATTGCTTTATTATGTCCTAGCTGAAGGACCCGGCTTCGCCCGGGTATATTTAATCTATTTCATTTAATGTTTGTGTGTGTGTCGTTAAAAGATATCAAGAGTGACCTCTACAGTGCCCGCCCCTTAACAGAAACATCCACTGCGCCCTATCCTTTAACTGTGACCTCCACAGCAGCTAGGTTGGCCACTGTCTTCACCCCAGAAAGATGGACCTCACCAGCCATTCCCTCAAACGTGAAGCAGCGTCCCCGATCCCCATGAAGCCACATCACTAAACATGAGGCCATGCCCCCTGGCTCCATGAAGACACGGAGGAGAAGCTGTCTGAGCGTGAGCTACTGAAAGGGTGGACATCCCTGCGTCTGTCCAAGCACTGTGCCGGACGGAGAACAGGGAGCCAGAAAACTGGACTGTCCAGCCTAAAGCCGAAAAACTGGCCACCCTAACATCAGCCTGCCCCTAGGGTGGCCAGAGGTCTGGTTTTAGGCTGGAACGTCTGGCTTTCAGACTCCCTGTCCACCGTCCAGTGCAGGTCCTGGACATACCCAGGGATGTCCACCCTTTCAGTAGCTCACGCTCAGACAGCTTCTCCTCCGTGTCTTCACGGAACCAGGGGGCGTGGTCTCATGTTTAGGGGTGTGGCTTCATGGGGACTGGTGGCATGGCTTCATGTTGGGGGGAGGCTGGACAGTCTGGCTTTCAGACTCCCTTTCCTTTGTCATGCGCAGGGCCTGGACGGACACAGGGATGTCCTTTTGAACAGCTCACTCTCAGACAGCAGCACTGTGCAGTCTGAGCATGAGCTGCAGGGAGAAAGTCACCCTCCCTCCCCTGCAGCTGACAGAAGTTGATTTTTACCTTAATTTTTTTCAATCCCATTCAGATGCTGAGTGGAAGGGGCGTGGCCTGACTAAGTCGGGGGCGTGACTTAGTGGGACCTGGGGGTGGGGCTTTTAAGTCCTTCTTTTGAGGGTGGTCTGAATTACAGGTCGATGCCATAGTAATTTAGGAGGAAAAACAGTGGGTAGCAGTTGAAGAAAACATCTTTTATTACTACTGAACGGTAAATATGTGAAATTTACATTATATGAGGTAATGATTGATGATGAGTTAGTCTAAAACATGAGTTATATTTATGGGAACCGGAATACTCCTTTAACAGTGTCATCCACAGCGCTCTGCCCCTTTAAAGCAGACCTACAGCAGTGAACTGGCTAAGTTGTTATGGAAACCTGGTGTGTGGAGACTAACTGCCTGTGAGCTTCTATTGGCTGATAAGGGTCATATGACCAGGCTTCTATTGGCAAATGCATTTTTTGGGAATATCTCAGGAACGGTACGTCCTGGAGAGCTGAGACCCGTTCTAAAACCTTCCCGGACACCTGCTGTACCTGTGTGCCAAATTTCGTGATTGTAGCTGCGATGGTGCAGATTCCTTTAGCGGACATACACAAACACACACACACACACACACATACACTCAGCTTTATATATTAGATTGTACCCAGCATAGCCATGTATGGATGGCACAGCCAGGGTTAACAACCCTGGCTCAGCCCTTGTAGGAGGTTAGGTGTGGGCTGGACTCACCGATCTCTGCATGATCTACACGGAGGAAGTGAGAAAGACAAGGAGAGAGCTAGAGAACTTAGAGTCTGCATGGCTGAACATTGGAGTCAGTAAGGTAACTTGCTACCAAAAGCTGTTAATACTTTAGTGCAGTGAGGAACACAGTTAAGACACCATTCACATCTGAACATGACTTAGCCAGTTGTATCTTTAAAACCGTGTATCCCCCAGTAGATATTACAGATAGGGAGGAAAGAAGAAAAGTCAAACAAGACGCTTATTCTGTTAAATCTGGTGTGGTTACTGAGACCATACACCGGCCATTGCATGCTACGCGCCCTGCCTTGCATCCATTCAAACACCTAACATCACGAACCTCAGAACCAGGGTGCGCCCTCCTTTCACTGCATAGCCCTAGGGAGCAACAGTGTGAGGAAAGCCACTGTGAATGACTGTAACAGCCAGAGTCACTACCACTCCCATCCTCCGCTCTGGCTCCCCCCAGGTCGCTGCACCGCCTCCTCCTTCTGTAAGCCCCAGCTTTTGCCTTACTTTGCCAGCTCTTCCAGCACCTAATGCCTGGTACCTAGATACTTCAGTGGCATATACAATGCACAACCCCTAATGCTCTATAAAATACACAATTCCAGGCAATTCAGCGGTGAGGGTCTGGTAGTGCATTTTATATTTATAGTACTCCAAATGTTAGATAATCCCTGGTAGTTTTTGCTGTAGAGAGTCTCATCTCTCTCTGCAACTGCCACACCCTCTGCAGTTTGATTGACAGGGCCAGACAGTGTGAACGTGATCACACCTGGCCCTGATTTCTCCTAAAGTCAAATCAAAGTACAGAGAGCATGACAGTTGCAGAAAGAGCTGAGCCTGTAGGTGTAACGGCAACACCCCCGTTGCTCCTAGAGGCTCATTTGCATATATTACAACTTCACATTTTTCTCAGCAATGCGGGCACATATGAACATGGGACCAACACAGATGCCTTCAACTGCCAAGTGCACATGTAACATGTTAGCCATTTGAATACGCAGTGCATAAAGACATAAGTGCTGTTAACAACTTTTTGCAGTGACCCACCGGGTCACTGCATGTGAATGGAAATATTTGCATTTACATTCAAAGGCTGACAGTGTGGTGAAATTGTTTGATACACTGTGAAACCCATATGATTCATTTCACAAATGCAGAGTTATTCAAGGCAGATGATTTATATGTAAATTTCTTACCAGTTAATATATGCAGAAGATTTTGATTTACATGCTGAAGATATTTAGTAGAAACTCCTATCTTGATAGCATCTACCCTTATAGATTACTAAACCAAAAAATCTTTAAGGCTACTGCTGCATGATCTTCACATGAGGTTTAGTATAATTCTCATATGGGATAAAGCTTCCACATGTTCACTGTCTTCATTTTTTTTAACCTTATAGACAAAGTAACTTCACGTATACCGTGTACAATGGGAGAGGATTCAGGCTAAGGAAAATAATAGACCCGAAGGAGAAGGGCATGGACAAGTGAAGTTTTACAACTGCGGCTGCGAGCCACTGCTGCCCTAGGGTACTCACCCAGCAGGGCGGACCCGTCTCCCACTCTTTTCCTCCAGGTGGTCCCACTCTGTAACTCCACACAGGCTATGGCCTGCTTCCTGGCAAAGCCTCTGCATAGCTGCCTGTAGGGTATGTGAACTCCCCTCTAGTTCTTAAAGGGCCATGGCGCTCCATAACCACTCCTGTACTGGGTGAAAGCAAGCTCTCTCCAAAGTTAATACTTTGTGTCT
Source organism: Rhinella marina (assembly GCA_900303285.1). Classification (NCBI taxonomy): domain Eukaryota; kingdom Metazoa; phylum Chordata; class Amphibia; order Anura; family Bufonidae; genus Rhinella; species Rhinella marina. The sequence goes on from ONZH01031121.1 coordinate 239,513, forward strand.
CTGTCCTGCACTGAGATTGAGTTTACTGTGCAGGTCTTCCTGGACTCTGGCTCAGCAGAAACTTCCTGCATGAGGCCTTGGGGTGACCCAATACCGTATATCCACCATGTTCTCAGAGAGGTCCCTGTTGGTAACATCTGTCAATGGAAAGCCACTCCTAGAATCCATACAGTATGGCACTGTGCCTTTGGAGCTTCAAGTGGGAATTCTGCACACAGAGAAGATCTCTGAGAGAGTCTATATCCTGCCTGTATCTACCAGTCCTTTTTTAGTGGGACTGCCCTGGCTTTGCTTGCACAGTCTTGTTCTAGACTGGAACTTGGGGCAGATTCTGCATTGGGGTTCTGCTTGTCACTCTCATTGTCTGGCATAAATGCAGCCTCCTCAGAATCTTCAGGGTCTACCTCCTGCTTACGGTAGGTACACTGATGTGGTTGATAAGAAGGAAACCGAGACTCTGCCACCACATTATCCCTACAAGTGTTCCAATGACCTGGTACCAGGAAGTACTGCTCCACGTGGCCATATTTACCTGTTGTCTCCGCCTGAAACTCAAGCCACGTCTGATTAAAGAAAACCTTGAGAGGGGCTTCATTTGGAAGTCCTCTTCACCAGCAGATGAAGGTTTCTTCATTGTCAAGAAAAAAGATGGGTCCCTCTGTGTGTGTTTTGATTACCATGGACTACATAAAATTATAAAATTACCTTGAAAATCAAGTATCCTCTACTGCTAATTCCTGAGCTCAATGGAGCCAGAATTTTCACAAAGTCAGATCTACAGATCTTCACAGTGATGAGTGGAAGACCGTCGTTTGCACTCTAGAAGGTCACCACGAATATCTCATCATGTATTTTGGCCTCAGTAATGCTACTGCAGTTTTTCAAGAATTTGTTAATGATGTTTTTTGTGATCTCTGCATTCATGACGGATCCGTCCCAGAGATGTTAAAGATAATACAACCGGATCAGTTCATTACGGATCCACATGGTTGTATTATCAGTAACGGAACCGTTATTGCTGGACCCTGCTGGATCCAGCAATAAAACTCTTTATTTTCTCTTATCTTGGATGACATTTTGGGGCTTTGGAACAGATTACTCAACTTACAATGGTTTCAACATACAATGGTTGTCCTGAAACCAATTAAAATTGTATCTTGAGGGATCACTGTACTGGTCAATTAATTGCAACACTTCAATTCTGTTCATCACGATGATTGGGCTTCTTTACTTCCCTGGGCAGAATTTTTTATAACAACCATTCTAGTGAATTTTCCGGTAAGAGTCTTCTTAGTTTATAAACATCAAATAAGGATCCCTCTTCCTGTGACTGTTTCCTCAAGAGTTCTGGCATCTGATTCCACTATCAATAAGTTCATCCAGATCTGGAAAGAAACCAAAACTTTTCTGCTTCAGGCCTCTGCTGGCATGAAGAAATCTGCTGACGCAAGCTCAGGACTCTGCCTCAGTTTTCTCCGGGCGACATAGTCTGGCTTTCCACAAAGAGCATCAGACTAAAGGTGTCCTCGTACAAGTTGTGACAATTGGTCGCTCGGAGGTGCTGAAGAAGTTGAATTCGGTCTGTTATAAATTGCATCTTCTAATGTCTTTATTAGAGTTGAGCGAATGTGCTCCGCACTGTACTGCTCGGATCCCCTGCGCTCGCATGGGCGCAGCCATCCGGATCCGTCCTCTTCACCCGACTGCACCCGACGGATCCGGATGCCTGCGGCCATGCGAGCGCAGGGGATCCGAGCAGTACAGTGCTCGTTACGAGCACGTTCGCTCAACTCTAGTCTTTATGTATACCAAATTCACTTCATGTTGCCCTCCTCGAGCCAGTGGTGTTCATTATTCTTTGAATAATTATTCATTATTATCTTGGGAGCCAGCTGAAAACATTAATGGCCCTATTCTTCTGAAAAAAAATCCTGCAGCAATCTGGATCAAACAAGAGAGGGTATAAGGGGGTAGGTACTATTACAGCGGCAGATATGAGCCACTGCTGCCCTGGCGTACCCACCTGGCTGGCCAGACGTGCCTCCCACTGTCTTCTGACTAGCGGGCCTGGCTGCCGTGCCCACTTTGTCACTTCACACAGGTTGAGGCCTGCTTGGTGGCAAAACCTCTCCACCTCTGACCGTAGGGTATGTGTTTTCCCTCCAGTTCTTAAAGGGTCAGTGCAAGCCCTAATCTTCACCAGCCAATGGCTGGATGTCCTGCAATACTTAAGGCACATTCCCCTGTGGCAAGGTGCTTGAGTAATAAGGTTCCTTGGCTTGCTAAGTTCCTAACATAGGTGTGCTAATGCGTTGTCTGCCCATGGACTGAACTCTGCCTATTTACTGTTCCTGTACCGTACCTGACCTGACATGTCTGTTAACCGTATTAATTCTACAATGCCTGCCCTGACCTCGGACTCATTCCTGTATTGCATATTCTGGCTGACTCCTTGGTGACCTGGTGTCTCTGACACCTGTTGGTCAGTTGTTAACCACACATAGACTACTTTGGGAGGTAGCAACCTGGTGATTCCCCTGCAGCGAAGTCCAGATTCCAGTAGAGGGGTTAAAGAGTAAATACCAGGAAACTGCCAGGATAACACCCTTTACGATTAAGGCTAAGCCAAATCTGTTGGTTTATGCAATGGTTCCATTACCAATGCTATAACAGGGGGAAAGAAACAGGTGAAGAAAAAAAGGGAAGGAGGATTAAGGCTAAGGAAAAGAATAGATCTGAAGGAGAAGAACATAGACAAAGCAAAAGGACCTAGACAAAGAAAGAACAATGATATAGGCAAGGGGAAAAAACAGTCAATAGTCAGGAATCCCAGCAATGGAGGAGAAAGAATTGGAAGAGTAGAAGGATTTTTTCATTGTTTTTAGGTCTCCAGCCCCCCCCCCTCTAATCACAGACATAGGGATTATCTGCAGTCATTACATAGATGGTAGCAAAAATGATAGGCTATGAATGAAATCTGCTGCTTTGGTCAGAACATGTGCAGCTCAGTCCTCTAAATTTTTGGTGCATGTTATTGGGCATTCTCGCTGAGAGGTCCAATTGTGAAGGGAATGTGTTAATTTGGGAGGAAACATATTTACATTTGTGAACAGCTCTACAAAACAAAGGGCCGCTGCAGCCAATCACTGTCCTCGGCGTTAGACTTCTGAGGATAGTGATGGCTGCACATGATGTATACCGGCATGTCACCGTTACAGGTGGTAAACAGTGGCAGGAGAACCGAACTAGCACCACATAGAAGAGAGAAAGGGGTGAGTATAAGATTATTTTTATTTTAGGCCGTTGCAAGGCTTGTCCAAAATGTTTAATTATCTTAGACTTTTTTCTTTTTTCCATCTCTGCATTTCAAAAGCCGTAACTTCTTTTTATTTTTCAGACAAAATAGCCATATGAGGGCTTGTTTTTTGCAGGATGAGTTGGATTTTTAATGTCACCATTTTGGGCTACCTCTGATGGCATGCTAACTTTATTCTGTAAGTCACTACCATTCTGGAGATACAGTACCTTGTGAAAGTATTCGGCCCACTGGAACTTTTCAACCTTTTGCCACATTTCAGGCTTCAAACAAAAAGATATAACATTTTAAATTTTTGGTGAAGAATCAACAAGTGGCTCAAAATTGTGAAGTGGAACGAAATTTATTGGATCATGTAAACTTTTTTGTAATAATAAAACTGAAAAGTGGGGCATGCAAAATTATTCGGCCCATTTACTTTCAGTTCAGAAAACTGACTCCAGAAGTTGATTGAGGATCTCTGAATGATCCAATGTTGTCCTAAATGACTGATGAAGAGAAATAGAATCCACCTGTGTGTAATCAAGTCTCCGTATAAATGCACCTGCTCTGTGATAGTCTCAGGGTTCTGCATCATGAAGACCAAGGAACACACCAGGCAGGTCCGTGATACTGTTGTGGAGAAGTTTAAAGCCGGATTTGGATACCAAAAGATTTCCCAAGCGTTAAACATCCCAATGAGCACTGTGCAAGCGATCATATTGAAATGGTAGGAGTATCAGACCACTGCAAATCTACCAAGACCCGGCCGTCCCTCTAAACTTTCATCTCAAACAAGGAGAAGACTGATCAGAGGTGCAGCCAAGAGGCCCATGATCACTCTGGATGAACTGCAGAGATCTACAGCTGAGGTGGGAGAGTCTGTCCATAGGACAACAATCAGTCCAACACTTCACAAATCTGGCCTTTATGGAAGAGTGGCAAGAAGAAAGCCATTTCTCAAAGATATCCATAAAATGTCTTGTTTACAGTTTACCACAAGCCACCTGGGAGACACACCAAACATGTGGAAGAAGGTGCTCTGGTCAGATGAAACCAAAATCCAACTTTTTGGAAACAATGCAAAACGATATGTTTGGCGTAAAAGCAACACAGCTCATCACCCTGAACAGCTTGAGCTGTTTTGCAAGGAAGAATGGGCAAGAATTTCAGTCTCTAGATGTGCAAAACTGATAGAGACATACCCCAAGCGACTTGCAGCTGTAATCGCAGCAAAAGGTGGCGCAACAAAGTATTAATGCAAGGGGGCCGAATAATTTTGCACGCCCCACTTTTCAGTTTTATTATTACAAAAAAAAGTTTAAATGATCCAATAAATTTCGTTTCACTTCTCAATTGTGACCCACTTGTTGTTGATTCTTCACCAAAAATGTAAAATGTTCTATCTTTTAGTTTGAAGCCTGAAATGTGGCAAAAGGTTGAAAAGTTCCAGGGGGCCGAATACTTTCGCAAGGCACTGTACCAAATGTATATTTCTATTGTTATGTTTTACAACTTAAAAATTAAAATCAGACATCGTATCGTACATGACAATCTTTTTCTAAAAACGGCCCTGTACACACAGCCCTGTACCTCACATGGATCCAGAGATCTCTCCCCATTCATTGCTCCAATTGCTCTGGTAGACTTTCTTTAGGCTGGCAGCACAGGGCGTGTGTGCTCTCTCAGGGGTGTGTCCATTCTGCTGCATCTATCTCCCTGGAACTGTCACAGCTTCTAACAGTAGATATGACTAGTGGTAGATGATGGATAGAACTGAGCATGTGCAACCACCTCAATTATGTTACAGAAGTGGGCAGAGAAATAAGGAGAAGAAAAAACAGCAGGTGGCGCTATACAGATACATTTTATTGAATAACTCACTGGATATACAACATTTTTAATTACATGCAATTACAAAAATATTCAGATCCAGGGGCTGGTTTCAAAAATGTAGATTTTTTTATGACAACTTAAATTATGAATACACTAAATTATCTGCAATCACAAATCAAGAACCTGAAACCAGGTAACGCTCTAACATGCTGAGAGGAATTCCCACCACAACAAAATATTTCCCCTGAAGTTTTATATAGAGGAATCTAGGCGACACCTATAGCACTGTATACTTGTGGTCAATTGTAAAATATGCCTGTGACGGTTCTATGAAAAATGCATAGCAGTAATTTGTTCTTTCTTTCTGTCATGTTGTAAACTGAAATAATTATGGGTTTTCTGTCTGCCTTAAAGTGGAACTTAATCCTGCATAAATATTTGACAGAATATCACAGAAGAGGGCGAGGCGCATTACCTTGTGTCTGGACGCATGTTTTTCATAGTCGTAATGTCCCATAAAACCTGACACCTTTTCTTCGTGCTGATGGCGGGGCCCTGTTCACATACAGTAGTAGAAGTCTGTCCTCATGTGACGCTAGAACAATAGCTCCTGTGCTGCTGCTCAGGGAAACAAATCTGTGAAATCTTTGGTTCCTTATATGCTTTAAAAATTACATCTGGTTAGCATTATTGGTAGGGGCTTTTTATTTTTTTAGTATGCTATTAGACTTTTTTTGTAAAAATGTTTACTGTTTGATTATACTCCTCATGGGCGGTGCACATTTTGGCTCTGCAGTGCTGATTTGTGGACAGGCTGTACTGTGTACTGAATCGCTGCAGCACGCCCATAATTCCCCTGCACTGTATGCCTGCCTGTGAGGACTAGACCCAATTAAGATTACCTTGCTGTGCAAGGATTACTATGAAAATACCTTATAAATGCTGCAAGGTACAGTACATGATACATATCTGAATTCATTCATCAATGTATTCAATGAAACTATTAATTTTAATAAATGCAACCTACTGGAGGTATTGTTAGCAAGAAGGGGACAAAAAGAAGTGAATGTGACTGCAGGATCAGACTACACAGGCTTTGTTAGTAGTCTGTAACCATGGAGACACATAATGTAGGTATGCATAAACAGTTTAAAGGCTATGTACATCTTAGTAGGCAATTTTTGCTTATGATTGCATTTTACTCATTTTTGGCTTAAACTCATATTTTCAACTAGCCTTTTAAAAAAATATTGAGCCATTCTGTCACAAGGGTTAACTGTTTTTCTCACTGTGTGACTGGCACTTTCACTTTGTGCATGTAATAAACCTTATCTGTAAACTAAGAGGTCATAAACACTTATTTAAGCCACATTCTTATCAGTAAGATAAGGATTGAGCTGTAATGAGTGTTTATAATGTCAAAGAGCAGAGATAAGGAGTCCATCTGCTCCTCAGATGACGGAAAAGAGAGAAAATCCACAGGCTGCTACTACAGCATCTCAGCTCTGTACACAACAAATTCTGTATTTTTAATAAAGACCAACTGAATTTTTTTTTTTAGCTCTAATTAAGTACAATGCAATAATAAAAAAAAATTCCCTTTAAAGGGGCTATCTGACCTTGGAGCTGACAACCCCTATTGTCTGGACTTGCGCTCCTAAACATAAAAAATCATCAGCACCTACCCACAGTCCTGCTGCTGCTCCTTTCCCAGCTGCCTACAGTCCCTACAGGACCAGGTAGTGGTTGGGTCCCATAACTCACTGCGATCAATCACGGCTCTCAAGAGTCACATGAACTTTAACGTCATGCCATAGGTACCGTTGAAGCTGATGTGATCGCTTCAATGGTGGTGCTCGGGTGGGAGGTCCATCGGTCACATGTGCAGGTCAGTCCTGTTTAAGTGCAATACCAAGCACAGCCACTATACAATGAACAGCGCTGCGATTGGTATAGTATAAAGAAGCGGAAGTGCTTCTCTGAGTGCTGCAGCCTCCTGAGCTAGGAGTTGGACGCCGACCAATGGGATATTGATAGCATACTAAAGTCATCAATATTTTAATTATTTAAATTTCAGAAAAACCCTTTAATTTTTTAATCAGTTACTTTATTGGGAAGTGCAATGTGCAGCAATGCAAACAAATACGTGTAACAGAAAAAAAATCTCCATAGCAGGATTCTATATGAATCCATGAAAAACTGTCTTTATAAGGCCTCATGCGCACGTACATGTGTGCCCCTGTGCCCCATATCCTGGACTAATGTATGCCATCGACAATAGCGCCGTTCGCACACATTTAACCCCTCACATGCCATGGTCAAATGTGACCACGACATCTGGGAGGTCAAAAACAGGGAGTGCGCGCTCCCGGCCATGCACCAGATCCCCCTAGAGAGGATCGGGAGCAGCACTGCACTACGTCCTCCAAATAATGGATTGAGCTGTGAGGTTCTGGTGCCTACTTCTGGATAGCTGATTGGCAGAAATACGGGGTGTCGGACACCCGCCGTGATAATGATAGGCTATCCTGAGAATAGATCTTCAATATCAAGATACTGGAAAACCCCTTTAATACCAGATTAAGACAGCTATCTTCATGCAGGGGGAATCGAATCTGCATTTCCATAGGAATGATCTGATTAAAATGCTGAATTAATTAAGCCTGGTTTTTACTTTCCTGTGAAAGCTAAATTTACTTGCACGTCAAGTTAAAAGTTCACACATTTAGTATAAAATATACAGTAGGAATTTAAAGGTGATTTTCCAGCTGATGAAATAAATTAGCATGTAGCATAAGTCCTTCTATCCATCCTTACATAGTAACATAGTAACATAGTTTATAAGGCCGTCCATCCAGTTCGGCCTGTTTTCCTACAAGTTGATCCAGAGGAAGGCAAAAAAAACCCTGTGAGGTAGAAGCCAATTTTCCCCACTTTAGGGAAAAAAATTCCTTCCCGACTCCAATCAGGCAATCAGAATTACTCCCTGGATCAACAACCCCTCTCTAGTAACTATAACCTGTAATATTATTACCCTCCAAAAATACATCCAGGCCCCTCTTGAACTCTTTTAGTGAACTTACCATCACCACCTCCTCAGGCAGAGAGTTCCATAGTCTACATATAACTAGACACCGCGCAGCAGATGCCATATTTACGGGTGTGGTACTATCATTAACCTACCTCCCTGCATTGTCTTAGAGGAAACCCCAATGGTGCCTAAGATCGCCCTGATCGAGCATTCAGAGTCTTTCTAGAGCTGCACCTTTCCTCTAGACTTCTAGCATTCGCTGTGCACATTTACCTAGATAGCCTAGTCAGCCTCTGAAATGTTTTTTTTTCCCCAAAGAAGCATACAGCGCCATCATCAAATTCATCTCCATTTATGTACCTATAAGGAATATTTTAATATAAGTTTTTAAAGAAGAACTCCCGCAAAAATTTTTATTCTCTGACCTGTTAGAAAGGTGCATGATATAATCTGTAGTGATTGTCATCTTCTTATCAGTGACTGTAATTGTGAGTAATAACCTCTCTTCTTATTGTAGCTGGGTCATGTGACCAACTCCCTGACCTCCAACTGACCCAGGACAGAAAGCCAGTCACTGCTCTATTCATTCCTATGGGAGCCTCACTTTCAGTCTCATAGGAATACATAGAGAATTAGACTTCATGTCCACACATAAGTCTATGTGTGAGTTGGTGGGTCTAATTGCTGGTCACATGACACAGATAAGAAACTTCAGGATGATAGAAGTCAAAAATTCAGACACTGGTAAGAAAATGACATTCACTACAGATTACATCATGTACATTTCTAGCAGGACACGGAATAAAATTTTTGTCGGGAGTTCTTCTTTAAAGGAAAAAAAGAATTACAATAAAACCTAGAATAATCTCCTTTTGTCTTTTTTTGCTCTTGTTTCATCAGATATCACAAATGCAGACCATGAAAAATACAATAGAAAGAAGTGCATTGTTCTCCCAGGCTGCAGCCTTGTCTTCTATCCCTCCTCCTCCCTCTCATGTTGATACACGTGAGCCAGGAAGAGGAGGGGGTGGGTTTAGTCTGGATAATTTTTGCCTTCACAGCGAGGGTAGTCATCTGTATTCAGTACCCCAAACATTGCCTATTTCTTTGTCCCCTATTCTTGTTTTTCATGTCAGCACTTACCTTCCCCTGTTCTGAGCATCATTACCTCCTGGAAGAATGTTTACATGCAGAACAGGAGAAACATTACAGAGCAAAGCATGCTAGGTTTGGTTAGGAAAAGCGGAAAACATTAATTTCTACATGTATTGAAGCTGAGAACAGGGGAAGGAAAGTGCCGACATGAAAAACAGATTTACGGGGCAAAAATGTGTTTGGGGTACTTTATACAGATAAAGAATCATTATGGGACTGGAGAACCCCTTTAAGATTAAATCTTGGAACAAGCCCTTTAAATTTCCTCACAGAACTAAAAAGGATTTGTTATACCTTGTTTCATTACAGTGTCATTTTAGTGTCTGAAAATCAATATTGAATATTCCAGAGGCCAAGTGTAAATCCAAATAGATAAAAACCATACTTAAAAGGGTTTTCCAGGCTTTTAATATCCTCAGGATAGGTCATCAATATCAGATCGGTGGGGGTCCGATACCCGGCAATCCCGATGATCATCTGTATGAAGAGAAGGCATGTGCCGTGCCGTCTCCTGTCTTTCTTCCTGCTCACTGCTGCCATGTCTAAGGCAAAGGGGAAGAGAGACAGGAGACAGCTCGGCAGCTCTCTTCATACAGCTGATGGACGGGGGTGCCGGGTGTCGGACCCCCACCGATCTGATATTGATGTAGGTCATCAATATTAAAAGCCTGGAGAACCTCTTTAAAGGGCATCTGTCAGCAGATTTGTCCCTATGACACTGGCTGACCTGTTACATGTGCACTTGGCAGCTGAAGACATCTGTGTTGGTCCCATGTTCCTGAGAAAAATGATGTTTTGATATATGCAAATGTGGCTCTAGGAGCCACGGGGGCGTTACCATTACACCTAGAGGATCAGGTCTCTCTGCAACGGTCGTGCCCTCTGCATTTTGATTGACAGATCAGACAGTGAAAACGTCATCACACGTGGCCCTGTCAGTCAAAGACCACATCCTAGATTGCTATATGTGAACTGTGTTTTGCTGCTGTAATCTCAACTATGTCACTACTTTCCATATATGTGATATTCACTGTTATGATTCACTGTTGTGATTTTCGAAAAAAAAATATGAAAACTTAAATTAAATAAAAACATTTTTGAAAAGAAAAATACAATAATGGACCTGTTCTTTTCATCAAATAATGGAAACAAATGGCACCTGACTGTCACCATTAACTATAATTGAGTCTGTTGGTTTTTCCACTTGGCAGGCCTTCATTTTACTGTACAAAACATGCGCGCCATGCTGCACTATTGTGTCCGATGTTTTTAATGGGATTTGCAGCAGAGGACCTCCGGGGCCTCCAAAACAGATGTGAACATACTCTTAGAAGGCTGTAGGGTCGGGTGAATGCCCGTTCGGCACACCGCTCTCTCTCCTGTCCCTTGGTCGAGCAGGCTGGTATTCTGAATAGGGATGAACGCTGCAGCCAGACTCCTCTTATCTCCATGAGAACAAAAGGATGGTGCATATTGAGATCAAACTGCCCGATCCTTACCTCCCCTGACATCTGCCACCAGGAGGCTCCCATACACATTAGCTGGTTGGTCGATCCTAATGGAATCAGGTTCGGCTGACATTAATCTAGTGTGTAGAAATCTGACGATGTAGGGTGACATTTATGAAGCCCGGCGTTTTCTTCGATGGTCTTCATTCCTCCTGTGCCGCCGGAAGATGCCCCGATTATATGGAGAAGCGCACGCCTATTATAGATTTGGCGCATCCCCCTGCTGGCTGTGCGACAGAAAATGGGCGTGAATCAAGATAAATGTGATGGACCTGCTGCAACGCCTTTGCCACACCCGCTTTTCTTTCTTTGCACTTCTGAAAAGTAGCGTGAAGGGGGAAAAGTTGCAGATTTTGTCGCACGCCATTTTTTTTTAATGCCACTATTGTGGCATAAATCATATAATACAGGCTCATGCACACAAACGTATTTTTTGTCCGTATCCATTCCGTTTTTTTCTTTGTGTCCTGTATGCGGAACCATTCATTTCAATAGGGCCGCAGAAAAACGAAAATGACCGCAATGAATGCGTGCATTCCGTATCCGTATGTTCACTAGTCTCTTCTTAAAAAAAATAGAACATGTCCTATTCTTGTCCGTTTTGCAGACAAGGAAAGGCACTGCTACAATGGATCCGCAAAAATACGAATTTAAGGGCTCATGCACACGCTCGTTCCCCGGCCGTTCTGTGCATTGCAAATTGCGGTCCCCATTGCATGGGCAACTTCAGCACGGATTCCGCAGACGGATCCAGAACCATTCAACTTGAATGGGTCCGTGATCTATTCGCACTGCAAAAAAAATATTTTTTCTGCGGTGCGGAGGCACGGAGAGAAACCCCACGGAAGCACTCTATAGCGCTTCTGTGGGATTCCATGCCTCCGTTCTGCACCGCACCTTCCAGATTGCAGACCCATTCAAGTGAATGGGTTCGCATCCGTGATGCGGGGTGCACATGGCCGGCGCCCGCATATTGCTGACCCGCTGTTTGCAGGCCACAATACAGGAATGGCCGGGTAACGGCTGTGTGCATGAGCCCTAACACAGACGTCACATGGATGTCATCCGTTTTTTTTGCAGATTCGTGTTTTGCAAAGGGCAAAATACATACGGTCGTGTACATGAGCCCTACATGTCCCTATTAGTCTTTGTAGGTAGTGGTGGGGAGAACGAGGGTTACAAGAAGTAAATTCTCTAAAGACATCCTCCCTTTTCTGATAGAAGTGGTTATTACGGACGCCGCAGACATATGGATCGCATACATTTGGTGTAAAGGCGTTACTTGTGCTGTTGCATTGCAGCTATGGCAACCTCTGCTAGCGCAAGGATTAGGTTAAATATCTCGGGAAATAAGGAGCGTAATTGCCACCTACTGCTGGATGAATTGGTTTTATTACATAAAAGCAGCTGTTTTGGTTTAATTAAATGCTGATGTGCATAGGCTTTACAGCCGATCTTGGCTGGGTCGTTATAAAGGAGATGTCATCTGCATATTAATGACAGAGTTTACTGATCATCCAGAGAGTCCACCCTTGCATTCATCTGCACTAGATTATGATTATTATTATTGTGCCCATCACCTGGACTGAAGCGTTTTTACAGCGTGAAGTGCCTCATTACCATAAAACCTTTCACAAACCCTTCCCCAGGATCCAGCCCACTTGAATACATAGAAACGATCAGTTGTCTTCCTGGTTTTACAGATTGGAGCTTCATTTGCTCATCCTTTGAAGGCTCAGTGGTAGATCACTTACAAGTTCCCTTGGTGACGGCTGCTTCCAGTAGGTAAAAAAAAACACTAATGCAAAATATTCTTCACATAATGAAGCGTGCCTCATCCGTACCGGCAGAAGGGATTGGGTACATGCACCTGCGTGTTATATGAGGATTTTCGTGCGAAAAATCTGCAGCGTAATACAGTACCAGCCAGGTAGATGAGGATTTTAAAAATTTTCAAAAAATTGACCTGCGGTGAGGATTTTGAATTCTGTAGCATGTCAGTTCTTTGTGTTGACTTCCAGTTCAGAATGCAAAGAGTGAGATCTAGGGCAACTCTACGATAAAACCCGCAATTAGGGCTCCTTCACACACTGCAGATTTTGTTGCAGAATTTTCTACGACTGAAAATCAGTTCCATGAATGGTTGGAGCTTGCAGAAATCCAATGAATGGAACTGATTTGGAGTCGCGGAAAATTCTGCACCAGAATCCGCAGCGTGTGAAGACAGCCTTAGGTCCCGATCACATGGCAGGTTTTACAGGGTAATTTTGGCGGTGGCCAGACGTGCAGACATTTCGCCGAAAACCCGCCCTTGTGCTTTCAGCCTCCCATACATCTGAATGGGAGGCAGCGCCGGGGATTGCAGAGCGGTAGCTTAGAGCTGTAAAACCCACCGTGTGAAGAAACCCTTAAAGGGGTTATCCAAACCCTTTAATGACCCCCAGAATGCCTGGGCCCCTCCTCTAGAGCATTCTTAATGTTTCCCGGCACCCGTGTCCCTCTGGATCCCTGCACGGCCACTGCTGGATCTCCCTATCACGAGGCAAAGCCCTGTATGAACTGTACATCTGTGTCACTGTCTGACTGCTGTGACTACCAATATTCAGTTGACCCACCATAGTGGTCAGTGTAAACTTAGGTTGCTTTTACACAGACCCATAATCAGGCCGGTTATCTGGGATAAGAGTATGTATTAACGCTTGTTCCTAATAATTGCCCAGTATGAAAGGTGCCCACGAACTTTGAACGGGAGATCATGTTGTTCTACCACCACCAATGATCATGGTTCCTGTGCAGCAGATTGGGAGGTCTACATGGCGGTTCTGCTGCCCAGGGACAATGATTTTCTACAGGAACAAGCTATAGCAATCACATGTCCTCATACAGCAGAAGTGACTGCTGCATGTAAATCCAGCACTCCTCTCCGCAGACAATCAGGCAATTATCAGGAACGTCTGGTTCGTTTGCCAATAATCGCCTGACATAGCAGTACATCTAAAAGGACACATAGGCAAAAAGTCTAAGGATCTGCCAGATTTATCACATTGGCTCAGGCTGGATGACATATTTGCTGCACCAGTGGATGCAGTATGTAGTTTTAGGGTCCTGTCCTAAAGAGATTGCCTTGACGCTGGCGGACAGGCACAAATAATTTTGTACAAAATGCATATACAATTTTGTACAGAAAGCATATTTTGAGTTTGCAAACATGATGTGGCAGACAACCAAACACATAGAAAAAGGTTCTTTAGTCACATGGAGACCAAAATGTAACTTTTTGGGAATGCTAAATGTGATGCAAACCCAACAGTTCCGATCACCTCAAGAACACCATTCCTACCGTGAAGCATGGTGGAGGCAGCATCATGCTGTCGGATGCTTTTCATCATCAGGGACTGGAAAACTGGTCAGGATACAAGGAAATTCTTGAGGAAAACCTGTTTCAGTCTGCCAGAGATTAGAGACTGGGACGGAGGTTCACCTTCCAGTAGGACAATGACCATAAACATTCTGATAAAGCTACATTGGAAACATTTAAATACTTGGAATGTCCTAGTAAAAGCCCAGACCTCATTCCAAAGGAGAATCTGTGGCATGATTTGTAGCATGACTGCTATGTACAAAACCCATCTAAATTGAGCAGTTTTGCCTGGAAAGATAGGCAACAATCCCAGTGTCTAGATGTGTCCAGCTAATAGAGACCCCAATAGACTTGTGTCTGCTAAAGATGGCTCCACAAAGAACTGACATTCAGGAGGGTGGATACTTATGCACATAAAAGTTCTCTGTTTTTTGTCTTAATTATTGTGTCATAGTAAAAAAAAATATATTGTACCTTGAAAGTATGCAAATTAGCTCTTAGCAAGCTCTGCCCCTGATGCCATCAGATGTAAGGCAGCTATCCTTTAAAGAAGAACTCCCGCACAAATTTTTATTCTCTGACCTGTTAGAAAGGTGCATGATATAATCTATAGTGAATGTCATCTTCTTATCAGAGAATGTAATTGTAAGTAATAACCTCTCTTCTTATTGTAGCTGTGTCATGTGACCAACACCCTGACCTCCAACTGACCCAGGACAGGAAGCCAGTTACTGCTCTATTCATTCCTATGAGACTGAAAGCCAGGCTCCCATAGGAATACATAGAGAATTAGACTTCCTGTCCACACATAAGTCTCTGTGTGAGTTGGTGGGTCTAATTCCTAGTCACATGACACAGATAAGAAACTTCAAGATTATATAAGTCAAAAATACAGACACTGGTAAAAAAATGACATTCATTACAGATTACATCATGTACATTTCTAGCAGGACATGGAATAAAAATTTTTGCGGGAGTTTAAGTCAATGTTCAGCCCTTTAAATAGGCCTTGAGACATGACTTAGATATACCTTCTTCTCAGAATTCCAGAGGAGCATATATGGCCTATAAGACTCCTCACACCTATTAAGGTGCTCTCTATAAGGATACCCCCCAAATCCATACCTTGAAAGTTGTAGGTGTATTGTATAAATCACATGGTACCACCCTACCAAAAATCCATTTTAATTCCAGGGAACAGAAAAAACACCTAGGGGTGAATATATCCACAAGGCACTGTAGATCACCAATATCAGATCAGTGGGAGTCCGACTCCCAGCATCCCCACCAATCAGCAGTTTGTATGGACTGCTATGCTCCAGAGCAACCTCTAGAAGAGGACATCTCTGTGCGCTGGGTAGTGTCCATGAATGGTAACGGAGCACTGCTCATATTCATTAAAAAGGGAGCTGGGCTGCAATACCATTCACGACCACTGCCGCATGTATGTAGCTGGGCTCTTCTGGAGCACAGTAGACCATTCAAACAGCTGAGCCCATCAGTACAATATTAGTCCTGAAAATTCCTTTAAAGAGTTACTATAAAGCTCAAACTGTACATAGGCACATGCATATTTAATCTTATTAGACATTACCCCGCCTACCTGGTAGAAGGCTGCTGGCTGTCCATGTATCAGCTATATAAACACTGAATATTCATATCCTGAATAACACTGAAGTCTCTGTATCCATATGGTGCAAGATGGCAGCTGTTGTGTGGTTTACCCACATGACCGCTGTCTTGGCCTTCCCTGGATGCATCCTGTGCTGAGCAAGTGGAGTAATATACATATGGTTGTGCACAACAATACAGTTTAGGACCTTTTAGTAAATAGTCCATAAAACCACCAACCATTTACATTTATACACAGACTCCCTCTAATGGTGGTTGTAGACAAACAGAATTTGATATAAGCAGCTACCATACATATCTTGTGCCATCTTTCCTCCACTAGTGTCCTGTTTCTGTGCTTTTTTTGTGCCTGTGTACTGACTTCTGCTTGTTTTCTGGATTTGTCTCTTCACTGTCTCCACTGCCTGTCCTGATCTCTGCCTGTTCTCCATACTGACCCTGAGTTGTCTGCCCTAACTTCAGACCATTTATCTGTTAGCACGTTCTCTTACTGCCCTTACCTCGGCCTGTCCCTGACTAAGGTTTTGAGACCTCCTGTGGGTCAGTAGTCACTTGAGAATGACTACTCCAAAAGCTAGTGGCCTGGTGGTTCCCCTGCAGCAAAGTCCAGATTCCTGTATAGGGGTTAAAGGATGAAAACCAGGTGGCCACTTTGACAACGCCCTTTGGAATGGCTCCAAGCCAAATCTTTTTAAGTGACACAGTTGGTCCACATTCGCTCCATAACAAGTAAACACAGAAATTCGCACTAATTCATACAGTGTCACATATGGTGTATATAGTGGTAGAGTAACACAATGTTCCCCAGTTGTCTGCCCGTCTCTCCTAATATACCATGACATACAGTTCTCATCTATCTAGCTGCTGTGACCCACTTTCTTCAGTTTGTACTACAGTGAAGCCTCAGCCATTCATTCACACCTATTGATAACATGAGTGGGCAATGTGAGACAGAAAGAGCGAGCGATGCAGGAGCGATCCTCTCCCCCATCACGTTTGTGCTTTTCATTTCCAAGACTCCTTGAATGCTGGTCTGATTTCACACCTGACACCAGCTCACGTAAGTTCTTCTTTTGGTTCTTATTTCTTTCACGTTTACATTAGAAGCCAGTGACTCATCTGTGACTTCCCACCTACTGAGCTCAGCTTCATGGTGATGACTAAATGCTGGGGTGATGTAACGCATCACTAAGTGTATCGTTAAAAATGTCACCAATATCCCACTGTAGATCGCATTTCAGTTTATGTTCCCTGAATTACACGAACAGCTTGTAAGGATTTTCAGCAGATAATGGCCCGTCTGGAGTTTCAGCTCGCTACATACACATGCACAGATCTAATTGTCACCCGTGGGAATTCCTAATTCATTATTAAAAGCTTCTGTTGGGGACGTGAAGATGTTCTGATATCTTGTAAGTATATTGTAAGAACATTGTGCAAATCATAGGGCCCCTGTCAATGGACAGGGAGTCTATATGGCAGTGCACAGATGCAGTGTGGCCTTGGCCATTGTGCACTGCCATGAAAGGTCTCTGAGACTTTCAGTCTTGGGGAGAAGTCCATCCATGGAACGTCACCTTGGTATGAAACTGGAGTCATATGGAGGTACAGCTGAGAACCTACAAACATCTATGGGAGCCTTAACACGCCTTCAGTGCTGACATGAAGATTAATTATCTTTTATACGTTCTTCTCTAAAGCTGCCTGTACACATTAGAATTTTGTCTCCAGCTCTGGCCAACAAGATCTGACAGTCTGCCAACTATCTAAACCCTTCTCAAGCTATGAAGCGCTCCCTTTTTTGATAAGGTTCTCTATGTGTTCTGGTTTCAGAAAGCCAGGCAATCCAGAAGTAATCCATCTCAGGTGGCTTCAGAGGAGAAGACGTTCTCCAGTGCACATAGGCAGAGTAACAGGAATGTGGTAGAAGAGGTGGGACCAAGGAGCTGTGAGGACTGTGGGCTCTATGACTTAGGCAGCCCATGTACATTAGATGAAAGTCGGCCAAAATAGCCAATTTCAACCACTTCAGTCAATCTTCAGTTTATATAAATAATCATTAATGATGGCTGATGACTGGCCAATATCAGCTGAATTGGCTGGACTTTTTGAACTGGTCATAGTGTGAAACTGGTTATAGTCTGAAAAATTTTCGGGTGATTGTGGCCCATTACTTGCTACTTTTTTTTTGAAGATTTTTTTAACTATATCCTAGATCTGCTAGTTTAGCCTGGCACATTGATACCAACAATCCAGCATATGAGTAATCAGTGACATGGTGACCAGTGTTACCCTAACATGCATGGTATGGTACAGTTGGCGGTATTAGTAGAACGAAACACACGTTGTAAGAATTATCTACTTTGGACAACGGAGTAGATTTATCAAAACTGGTGTAAAGGAAAACTGGTTTAGTTGCCCTTAGCAACCAATTAGATTTTACCTTTCATTTTTTCAGAGCTCCTTTGGAAAATGAAAGGTGGAATCTGATTGGTTGCTATGGGCAACTAAGCCAGTTTGCCTTTACACCAGTTTGATAAATCTCCCCCAGTCTCTTTTTGTTAGGCTTTCTTCACATCTACATTGTGGCTTCAGTTCATGAAAGCCACAACGCTGCGTCACATCTGCTGCACCACACCGACAGAGCCCAATGGGACCCTACTGTCCTATACTGGAGTTTGTCAATTTGATGGGGGAAAAACACATGCACAGCTATTTTTTCCCATCCAAAACAAATGAATCTGTAATGGAGAACCGTAACAGAGCCTCCAAGAAAGATATGAGCAGAGCCTAAGAAGCCTTATGACAGAGTGTCTTACAGAAGGAAGCCCCAGCGATCATCTGAAATCGATGAGGGAACTTGGCAGGAACTGTTCAGTTCCCCAACAGCGCCACCACAGGAGAAGCAAAACATTATAGAGTTCTCATTAAAATCATTGTCTTGTCTGTATAATCTATAGATGTGACAGGTCCTCCAAAGAGATGGGGACGCTCCTTGTAGACACTCTCCACTCGTGTTAATTGACAACGGTCACAAATTAGAGAGTTGTCCCTCAAATAACTAACAATACTGTTGGACAATGTGTTTTCTCAACCATGTGGTTTAGTAACTACTTGCATTCTCCATGTAATAACAGTTCTGGAGCCTGTTTTCTTATGACTCTATGTTGTCACATTCCCTTATTATTCCTGCTAGAAGTTATGAATCAGCTACTAGCAGTTTACAATAAAATCCAGATGGGTGTTTATGCACACAAACGTATTTTCTTTCCGTGTCTGTTACGTTTTTTTTTTTTTGCGGACCGTATGCGGAACCATTCATTTCAATAGGTCTGCAAAAAAGCGGAAGTTACTCCGCGTGCATTACGTTTCAGTATGTCCAATCTGCAAAAAAATAGAACATGTCATATTATTGTCCACATTACGAACAAGGATAGGACTGTTCTATTAGTGGCCAGCTGTTCTGTTCTGCAAAATACCGAATGCACACTGACGTCATCCGTATTTTTTGCAGATCCATGTTTTGCGGACCACAAACTACATACTGTCGTGTACATGAGCCATTACTCTAGTAAAAGGAGAGGAATTGCTACCAGACACATCCAGCCTACTATCCTGGAGGAAAAAATGGGATCTGAGCAGGAAAATCCAACCTGTCAGACCCGTAGACTGTTGTGTGGCATCCAGCAGGCACCATAGACCTTGGCTTGACGTACACCTGATAGGGTCTGCTCTGCTTTCCATACGGTTTGTCTGAGCTCAGCATCGGGGAGAGGCACCAGAAGATTTTTAGGATATGATTACACTCGAGAAATCCATTGGGTGTAAGCGGTCTTAATTTTAGCTGAGAAATCTGCATCTAGATTAGCGATTTGATTAACTAGTTAGCTTCAAATGGTGCAATCTCTAAATTATGGGATAATAATTTTCGCATGTGATTGACAGCGCACTTCCAGAAGATATAAAACATTTGCATCTGCTTCACACTATGAGGTTTTCT
This sequence comes from Rhinella marina, assembly GCA_900303285.1. Lineage (NCBI taxonomy): Eukaryota > Metazoa > Chordata > Amphibia > Anura > Bufonidae > Rhinella > Rhinella marina. Next base: position 259,331 of record ONZH01031121.1, read on the forward strand.
AAATTCTGCTTCTAACATCTTTCTCTATGTGAGACACCTTGTACTAAACCACTAATAGCCTGTCACAGGTATAATGCTTTCTATATCATTTTTGGACTGTGTATTGTAAAAGGCTACATTGACCATGGCGGTTAAGGCCTCTTTCACATGAGTAAGTTTTCCGTATGGATGTGATGCGTGTAGTGAACACATGGCATCTGGACTGAATCCCATTCATTTCAATGGGACAGTTTTCAGACATCATTTTTGCTTTCCAGAAAAACCTCAGTATCTTCTATATCAGTGATGCCCAACCTGCGGCCCTCCCAACATGCCTGGACGGCCCACAGCCATCAGCCTACAGCAGTGCATGGTGGGAGTTGTAGTTTTACAACAGCTGGAGGGCCGCAGGTTGAGCATCCCTGTTCTATTTTGTTTGTTTTTCACACAGCTCTGGCTCTATAGAAGTGAATGCGACCTGCTTAAAAACAGACGGCGCCTAGATGCAATGCATTTTTCACTGATGATAGCTAGGAGATGTACATTGTAAGGCCAAGTTCACACTTCAGCTATTTGGTTGTTTCCATCAGTTATTGAGAGCCAAAACCAGGTTCGGGTCAAAAACACAGAACAGGAGCAGTTCTTTCCATTATACCTTATCTCTGGGTAGCCTTCACTACTGGTTTTGGCTCACAATACCTAATGGAAATAACTGACCTAATAACTGAAGTGTGAACTTCCCTATTCTTCAATTTTTCATCACACATCAGAAACTGATTGCATCCACACAGAAAAAAAGTGAAATAGCAAATGCAGTTGCAGAAAAAACTGATTGAACTTGCATGCAAAACCAATAGACCCTGACTCATTCCGTATCGCTTATGTGAAATAAACCAAAAGTTTTTTTTCTGGAGTAGCAAAAAAACACAACAGTTTTAAAATACCTTACTATGGGCCGTTCACACAGTTTCTGATAGCTAACTTCGGTGCCAAACCACTGGACGGCCATGCAGAAAACTTCACGCCTTGCTGCCATCCATTTAGCCATCCCTGGGGTGTGGGACCTCCAGCCCATGGGCCACATATGTACAGTATATGTATGTACAGCGTCAGGATGTAGTGCATGTAGGTGCTCACTATGATGTTATGCTGTGTGCCGTCAGGTCACAGTACAGCACGGTGGAAAGAAGACCAGGGAGGGTGAGTGAATCTGCTGAGTGGCAATGTTTTTTTAAGGGTCTTATCTGAGGTCTGATAGGGGGTCCGATCTGAAGAAGTGCAGGCTGGGGGGTCTGATTAGATGTTGTGAGGGGCTGACGGAGGCTTGGTGGGGTTGATGGTTGATCTGAGGCTGGGAGGTTCTAATGGAGGAGGCTGGAAAGGGTCTGATCTGAGACTGGGGGGGGGTGATCTGAAGCTGATGGAGACTTTGGGGGTTTTGATGTGGGCTGATCTGAGGCTTATAGAGGCTAGGGGTGGTCTAATGAGGGTCTGATCTGATGCGGGGGTCTGAAGGGGGTGTTATCTGAGCCTGATGTAGGCTGGGGGGTCTGATGGGAGGCTGATGGAGTTGGGGGGGGGGCAGATCTGAGGCTGAGAAAGGGACAAAGGCAAGGACAGTTGTAAAGGCAGAGGCAGGGAGAGTGAACGCTAGGAGAACCCCTCTATGGATCCCTCTGGGATTAGCTTGGCTGCCATGATTAATGCCAAATAAAGAACTAAATATATAATATTCTCAACAAACTACACTGCTATATTTGGTCAAAATAGTGCCTATTCTATATATATATATATATATATATATATATATATATATATACACTCACCGGCCACTTTATTAGGTACACCTGTCCAACTGCTCGTTAACACTTAATTTCTAATCAGCCAATCACATGGCGGCAACTCAGTGCATTTAGGCATGTAGACATGGTCAAGACAATCTCCTGCAGTTCAAACCGAGCATCAGTATGGGGAAGAAAGGTGATTTGAGTGCCTTTGAACGTGGCATGGTTGTTGGTGCCAGAAGGGCTGGTCTGAGTATTTCAGAAACTGCTGATCTACTGGGATTTTCACGCACAACCATCTCTAGGGTTTACAGAGAATGATCCGAAAAAGAAAAAACATCCAGTGAGCGGCAGTTCTGTGGGCGGAAATGCCTTGTTGATGCCAGAGGTCAGAGGAGAATGGGCAGACTGGTTCGAGCTGATAGAAAGGCAACAGTGACTCAAATTGCCACCCGTTACAACCAAGGTAGGCAGAAGAGCATCTCTGAACGCACAGTACGTCGAACTTTGAGGCAGATGGGCTACAGCAGCAGAAGACCACACCGGGTGCCACTCCTTTCAGCTAAGAACAGGAAACTGAGGCTACAATTTGCACAAGCTCATCGAAATTGGACAGTAGAAGATTGGAAAAACGTTGCCTGGTCTGATGAGTCTCGATTTCTGCTGCGACATTCGGATGGTAGGGTCAGAATTTGGCGTCAACAACATGAAAGCATGGATCCATCCTGCCTTGTATCAACGGTTCAAGCTGGTGGTGGTGGTGTCATGGTGTGGGGAATATTTTCTTGGCACTCTTTGGGCCCCTTGGTACCAATTGAGCATCGTTGCAACGCCACAGCCTACCTGAGTATTGTTGCTGACCATGTCCATCCCTTTATGACCACAATGTACCCAACATCTGATGGCTACTTTCAGAAGGATAATGCGCCATGTCATAAAGCTAGAATCCTCTCAGACTGGTTTCTTGAACATGACAATGAGTTCACTGTACTCAAATGGCCTCCACAGTCACCAGATCTCAATCCAATACAGCATCTTTGGGATGTGGTGGAACGGGAGATTCGCATCATGGATGTGCAGCCGACAAATCTGCGGCAACTGTGTGATGCCATCATGTCAATATGGACCAAAATCTCTGAGGAATGCTTCCAGCACCTTGTTGAATCTATGCCACGAAGAATTGAGGCAGTTCTGAAGGCAAAAGGGGGTCCAACCCGTTACTAGCATGGTGTACCTAATAAAGTGGCCGGTGAGTGTATATATATATATATATATATATATATATATATTGCAGGCGCCATTTTGTGCTGCAAGAATACAGCGCTCTGGATGTTTTTAAAATTGAAGCGCAATTTCTGTAACTTACCCCTAAGTCAGTTATACGTTTGACCAAATGTAGCAGTCAAATATTTAAGTTGAGAACTTTGTATGGCCCCCCAATGATGTTACAAGTATCCAATTGGCCCTCGGGAGCAAAAAGATTCCCCACCCGCCACAACTGTGCCAAGAAAGAACACTTCCTTTCTTGCCATAGTCATGGCCATAAATCAAGAATAATGGGAGGTGGTTTCCTTGCACGTATCAAGCGTTTTTGGTGCGTAGTCCGGCAAATATCAACTATCAAACTTGTGTGAATGGCTCCTTAGGGAATTATGAGTTTTTCTGGACTTCCATCGATTAGCTAGAGCAGCCACAAAGCACATCTCTCTCTAGCTGGAAAATCTACAATATCTATTGATTTTAATGGGCACCACATAAAGCAGTCAGAGGAGAACTGAACCATTGTTGTCAGATTCCCCCGGGGATTAAAGTTGATCACTGGGGTCCTAGGATATTTATGGTGAACCCTTCTAACAAAATGGGTTTGGTCAATTGCTTCCTGTGCAAACTCCTGTGTGGCTCCACATATTAGGTTCTATTCACATGGCAGTGTACTTTAGAGGTATAAACTGGGAGGATTTCCCCAATGTATGCTACGGTATAGTCATGGCACCTGTAGGCATCATATACTGTGGGTTTTCCTATGTAAGATATATATCATATAACACTCTCTTCCATATACATGAAAAACAGCCCAAAAGGACACTCTTTTGGCCTCTGTTGGGTGAATAGGAGCCTATGGATATGTTTGGTGTGTAGGCTGGGAGCATCTGCAGTGTGAATTCAGCCCTACCCTCCCATGAAGGGCACTTTTCACTTGCCTTTTTGCCAGTTATGGCGGTTTTTCCTCTGATTTGCCGTAACAGTTTTGTTTTAGCGCTTTGCCATTTGTTTTCACCTGACCTTCTTTGTAGCTTCTCTGACTTTTCCGCTGACTAGTTCACAGTGCCGCATTGTTTTTCTGCTTGATCTTTTCCACCTGACCCTGGTTAATGTATCTACATTTGCCGCACCCCAGACCTGGAGGTAGCTGCAATTGTTTAATGTGTTATATGCAGTGTTATGTGATGTAATGTGATGCTATATCATTTATTCCAGCAGGGGAGGTAATGGTTGGCAGGAGGGGAGCTCTTGGTAGGAGTGGGCTTGTTCTACTTCCTGCAAGGAGGGGAAGTTCCTGTTGAGAGACAAAGGAGAAGAAGCACACTGCAGAGCTCCTGATTCTCCAGGGAGTTCAACTTTCTTCAATCCTCAAGTAAATCTTTGAGAAGGCAGACAGCAGAGTGACCAGCTAACACCTACATTAAAGACACTGCTGTGAGGTGAAGGACTACAGCTAAGACACCCATCACCCAGATTACCAACAGGCCACTTTTAAGTCTAGATGTGATAGTGAACATCTACGCCTATAAATGCTAAATTGCAACCATCCACTCAGTCTCCATATACAGTGCCTTGCGAAAGTATTCGGCCCCCTGGAACTTTTCAACCTTTTGCCACATTTCAGGCTTCAAACAAAAAAATATAACATTTAAAATTTTTGGTGAAGAATCAACCACAAGTGGCTCATAATTGTGAAGTGGAACGAAATTTACTGGGTCATTTAAACTTTTTTTGTAATAATAAAACTGAAAAGTGGGGCTTGCAAAATTATTCGGCCCATTTACTTTCAGTTCAGAAAACTCACTCCAGAAGTTCATTGAGGATCTCTGAATGATCCAATGTTGTCCTAAATGACTGATGAAGATAAATAGAATCCACCTGTGTGTAATCAAGTCTCCGTATAAATGCACCTGCTCTGTGATAGTCTCAGGGTTCTGCATCATGAAGACCAAGGAACACACCAGGCAGGTCCATGATACTGTTGTGGAGAAGTTTAAAGCCGGATTTGGATACCAAAAGATTTCCCAAGCTTTAGACATCCCAAGGAGCACTGTGCAAGCGATCATATTGAAATGGAAGGAGTATCAGACCACTGCAAATCTGCCAAGACCCGGCCGTCCCTCTAAACTTTCATCTCAAACAAGGAGAAGACTGATCAGAGATGCAGCCAAGAGGCCCATGATCACTCTGGATGAACTGCAGAGATCTACAGCTGAGGTGGGAGAGTCTGTCCATAGGACAACAATCAGTCCAACACTTCACAAATCTGGCCTTTATGGAAGAGTGGCAAGAAGAAAGCCATTTCTCAAAGATATCCATAAAAAGTCTCGCTTACAGTTTGCCACAAGCCACCTGGGAGACACCAAACATGTGGAAGAAGGTGCTCTGGTCAGATGAAACCAAAATCTAACTTTTTGGAAACAATGCAAAACGATATGTTTGGCATAAAAGCCACACAGCTCATCACCCTGAACACACCATCCCCACTGTCAAACATGGTGGTGGCAGCATCATAGTTTGGGCCTGCTTTTCATCAGCAGGGACAGGGAAGATGGTTAAAATTGATGGGAAGATGGATGGAGCCAAATACAGGACCATTCTGGATGAAAACCTGTTGGAGTCTGCAAAAGACCTGAGACTAGGACGGAGATTTATCTTCCAACAAGACAATGACCCCAAACATAAAGCAGAATCTACAATGGAATGGTTCAAAAATAAACGTATCCAGGTCTTAGAATGGCCAAGTCAAAGTCCAGACCTGAATCCAATTGAGAATATGTGGAAAGAGCTGAAAACTGCTGTTCACAAACGCTCTCCATCCAACCTCAAAGAGCTCAAGCTGTTTTGCAAGGAAGAATGGGCAAGAATTTCAGTCTCTAGATGTGCAAAACTGATAGAGACATACCCCAAGAGACCGCAGCTGTAATCGCAGCAAAAGGTGGCGCAACAAAGTATTAATGCAAGGGGGCTGAATAATTTTGCACGCCCCACTTTTCAGCTTTATTATTACAAAAAAGTTTAAATGATCCAATAAATTTTGTTCCACTTCACAATTGTGACCCACTTGTTGTTGATTCTTTACCAAAAATTTAAAATGTTATATCTTTTTGTTTGAAGCCTGAAATGTGGCAAAAGGTTGAAAAGTTCCAGGGGGCCGAAAACTTTTGCAAGGCACTGTACCTTACTGAATGTACCTGAAGCTATACTTTCCACTTAGTAAAAAGAGACTGTTCTAAGTCTACTTGCAGCCTCATTCTTAAAACTACTTTCACTGCACCGAACCCCAGGGAGCAAAGTCCTGAGGGAGTACACCGTGACATAACATCTCATCAGGGCCACTACCACTCCCATCCTCGGCACCAGCTCCTAAGGGGTTCGCTGCACATTTTTAATTACTCCACTCTACCACACAGTCCTGAGGAACTCCACTACTAACCTTGATTAGTCTGACTACGACTACTTATATCATTGTCCTCTAGTGGAGCTCAGCATTATATTTCTGGTTCAACTTTCAGGGTTGCCTCACATCTTGTCCTTCAAACTATCCTGTGGCATATCTAGCCATTATCCAAGACTGGACTAACTTAGGGCACCATAGTCCTGTGGCCAACTGGGTACCTTGACCCAAATCACACTCAGAGTGAAGGGGGTTCAATAATTGAACTGCCCTGGGATTACAGCCATCTTCATACAAGCATATCAGGCCTCTTTGTATCTTTAGAATAAGATTTCCATCCTTGTCATTCTACCGCTACTATATCTTTCCCCTTACCTTCTGCAATGTCAAAAACTGTTCTGCAGGATTACTTTCTTTCTTCCACTCGAATGCATGAGACTTAGCTTCAATACCCCCACACAAAATGTGGCACTGTTTTTAAAATCAACCATTTGTTCCCAATTCTGAACAACCCCGTTAAGCGCTGAACTGTAAACTATCCCCTCTCAGGAACTATCACCCTATGAAATAAACGAAAGCAAAACAAACACATACAACATACTGCACAATTCTAAATCTAATGGAAGTGACATGAAGAGGGGACGAGAAAAGGCAGAGATGAGGGGAATGTCAAAAGAGAGGAGGGTGGGAGACGGAAAAGAGCAAATGAGTTGATGCTGAGGGAGTCAGGGGAAAGAACTAGAAGCGGCATTCCCTGAGGCCATTAGCAAAATGGATTATTGATGACCAAATGTTTGCACTTGGACTGTGCATCCGCCCCACGAGACAGGAGATGTAAGAGATGCTACATTTGTTTTGGATGTTAAACAATAAAAGCAAAAGACAGCTACCCATATCATTGAATCTACTGTGAGCATGGCCGTCCTGCAGTGTATCAGGAAAAGCAAGGGTCATTGTCAAAGATCTGGTCTTAGGCTGGTTCACAATTTCAATTTCAGCTTGCATGCAATGAAACAGAGAAGTGTTACACACAGCAGAGTGGCTCAGTGGTTAGCATGGTGGCTCAGTGGTCAGCACTGTTGCCTTGAAGTGCTGGGATCCCAGGCCTGAATCAGGCCAAGGCCAATATCTGTGTGAATTGTGTATGTTCTCCCCATGTCTGCATGGGTTTTCCAGTTTCCTCCAACATTCCAAAACCAGAAATGTCCAATGAAATTGTGGGATAAACCATTTAAAAGGGTAAAGCACTTCCACAAATATATGAATCCCTAACCTCTGTGGTGCACATATTTCTACTGGTAATAAAGAAATGGATTCCAGCATGTCTTAAATAAAACTCAAGACTTTATTGCATAGGAATATTAAAATGTAATATAAAACCCAGTTATCCTGGTTAAGTGTTTCGAATATAGACCTTACTCACATCTTGGCTTCTGATAGTAATGTAAAGAAGCATAAAGTAATCCCTGTTGGTCCAAATACAACGGGTCAAATGTAGTGGTGTAGTGCAGGGAAAAAAGCTAGAACCCTAGTGGATCTGTGGTGGTCTAGTTGTGATACATTCCCTGATTCTTGTCTAGTGGTAGTGAACAGCCTGATCCCTGGTTGTATAGGGGTAGTAAAGAGTCTGATCCGTGGATGTCTAGCGGTAGTAAAGAGTCTGATCCCTGGATGTCTAGCGGTAGTAAAGAGTCTGATCCCTGGTTGTCTAGCGGTAGTAAAGAGTCTGATCCCTGGATGTCTCGTGGTAGTAAAGAGTCTGATCCCTGGATGTCTAGTAGTAGTAGAGTCTGATCCCTGGATGTCTAGTGTTAGTAGAGTCTGATCCCTGGATGTCTAGTAGTAGTAGTAGAGTCTGATCCCTGAATGTCTAGTGGTAGTAGAGTCTGATCCCTGGATGTCTAGTGTTAGTAGAGTCTGATCCCTGGATGTCTAGTAGTAGTAGTAGAGTCTGATCCCTGGATGTCTCGGGGTAGTAAAGAGTCTGATCCGTGGAAGTCTAGTGGTAGTAGAGTCTGATCCCTGGATGTCTCGTGGTAGTAAAGAGTCTGATCCCTGGATGTCTAGTGGTAGTAGAGTCTGATCCCTGGATGTCTAGTGGTAGTAGAGTCTGATCCCTGGATGTCTAGTGGTAGTAGAGTCTGATCCCTTGATGTCTAGTAGTAGTAGAGTCTGATACCTGGATATCTCGTGGTAGTAAAGAGTCTGATCCGTGGATGTCTAGCAGTAGTAAAGAGTCTGATCCCTGGATGTCTAGCGGTAGTAAAGAGTCTGATCCATGGATGTCTAGCGGTAGTAAAGAGTCTGATCCCTGGATGTCTAGCGGTAGTAAAGAGTCTGATCCGTGGATGTCTAGCAGTAGTAAAGAGTCTGATCCCTGGATGTCTAGCGGTAGTAAAGAGTCTGATCCCTGGATGTCTCGTGGTAGTAAAGAGTCTGATCCGTGGAAGTCTAGTGGTAGTAGAGTCTGATCCCTGGATGTCTAGTAGTAGTAGAGTCTGATCCCTGAATGTGTAGTGGTGGCAAATAGTCTGATCCCTGGATGTCTAGTGGTAGTAAAGAGTCTGTTCCCTGAATGTGTAGTGGTGGCAAATAGTCTGATCCCTGGATGTCTAGTGGTAGTAGAGTCTGATCCCTGGATGTCTAGTGGTAGTAGAGTCTGATCCCTGGATGTCTAGTGGTAGTAGAGTCTGATCCCTGGATGTCTAGTAGTAGTAGAGTCTGATCCCTGGATGTCTAGTAGTAGTAGAGTCTGATCCCTGGATGTCTAGTGGTAGTAGAGTCTGATCCCTGGATGTCTAGAGGTAGTAGAGTCTGATCCCTGAATGTCTAGTAGTAGTAGAGTCTGATCCCTGGATGTCTAGTGGTGGCAAATAGTCTGATCCCTGGATGTCTAGTGTTAGTTAAGAGTCTGTTCCCTGAATGTCTAGTGGTGGCAAATAGTCTGATCCCTGGATGTCTAGTGGTAGTAGAGTCTGATCCCTGGATGTCTAGTGGTAGTAGAGTCTGATCCCTGGATGTCTATTGGTTGTAGAGTCTGATCCCTGGATGTCTAGTGTTAGTAGAGTCTGATCCCTGGATGTCTAGTGTTAGTAGAGTCTGATCCCTGGATGTCTAGTGTTAGTAGAGTCTGATCCCTGGATGTCTAGTGGTAGTAGAGTCTGATCCCTGGATGTCTAGTAGTAGTAGAGTCTGATCTGTGGATGTCTAGCGGTAGTAAAGAGTCTGATCCCTGGATGTCTAGTGGTAGTAAAGAGTCTGATCCCTGGATGTCTAGTGGTAGTAAAGAGTTTGTTCCCTGAATGTTTTTGTGGTGGCACAGTGTGAATTTTCTGGATGTCTAGCATTAGTAAAGAGTCTGTTCCATGGATGTCTGGTGGTAGTAAAGTGTCTGATCCCTAAATGTTTAGCAGTGGCAAAGAGTCTGATCTCTGGATGTCTAATGGTAGTAAGTTATCTGATGTTTTTGTGGTGGCAAAGTGTGAATTCCCTGGATGTTTAGTGGTGGACATGTATCTGTTCCCTGCATGTCTAGAGGTAGTAAAGTGGCTGTTCCCTGCATGTCTAGAGAAAAACACTTTTCCCCTCTTGTTTAATGAAGTACTACCTGGTGTTTTTTTTTTTTAATTATAGAGTTTAATGAAAGAAGTATATCTAATAAAGGGATGTTCTGGTTTTCTTTTCAAAGTTGTTAAAAATAACAAAGAGTTGGTATTCTCCACCAATTCTCTTCTCTTTCACCACGTCCAGAACCGCTAGGACATGCCTGCTCAGCCAATCACTGGCTGAGATGGGTCACCTCTGAGGCCACTGATTGGCTGAGTATGCCTTTTTCTAGTCTTACAAGCTGCGTTGAGCTGGGACAGGAAGTGCAGAATAGCGGCGAAATGGCAGAAGGAGGGAACGGTGGAGGCAAATTCTTTGTTATTTTTAGCATATTATGACCCTATTTGTTTTACAATCTTCACAGAAAACCCATTAAAGCCAAGGATATGACCAGATGCCATCCTATGATATTAGTAAAGCCAATCCCAAAACGCGCTTTGTGAAAGACCTGATCCCATAGGACAGCATCCAATCCGATCCGGAGCCCTAAACAACCTTTACCCATATAAAACGGAGACGCTGGTATTTAAGGTGTATAATTACTAACTCAAGCAGTATTCATTTATGCTGCCTTAGGGAGAATAAAAATTCCAGCGCTGCCAACCTATAATATGTGGTTTGCTCCTCATATCTGTCAAACACTTTAGAGATTTTCCCGTTGATGAAGACTACGCAGCACAGACAATTTGCAATGTGAATTATTCCTGGAAAACAAGCCAGCAGGGATCTAATCCGTCCACCATATTTCCAAAAATGAGCACAGTTTGGATTGTAAGATTCCACAACGGCGGAAGCTGCACGTCTTCCAGGAGAACGTTGCTGAGGATCATTCCAGCAATATGCCCATGCACGTTGTTTGCACCTAGACTGTGAGCTCATTGGCATGAAGAGCGTGTGGCATTTGTGTGGGAGTAAAGCTTTCAGGCACTGCTGTCTGATTCCCTCTTATACAGGAATATTGATAATGTCAGAGCGAATTAGACGGCTCCCTTCAGCTGAACAATTAGGGGGTCGTGTCACCGCTATCTCTACATACAAATTGCTAAAAAGCCAGGGCGCACTATTTTTTAAGGCAGTCCTAATAGACAAACATCCAGATTTTGTCTGTGTATCCCTGGTGAAAACAAAAGCATATCCCAGCAGAGGAATAAGGAAATCTTCTGTGTGCACAGTGAAGCCTAGGGTGCTTGGGCCAGTTTCTTCTTCACACTGCACGTGCGTAGGAAGCCAAGAGGAAAAGTGATGGAGGTTTCCACTAAGCTGACAGCTACAGGAATTAAAGTGCATGCGCAGTGAAGCTAGTGGTACTTGGTCCAGTTTCTTCTGCAAGCTGCACTTGCGTAGGAAGCCTAGAGAGGTGGTGATGGAGGTTTCCGCTAACAGCTGCAGTAATCAAGGCGCATGTGCAGTGAAGCTGGGGGCACTTGGTTCACTTTCTTCTGCGCATGCGTAGGAAGCCAGGAGAGGCAGTGATGGAGGTTTCTGCTGACAGCTACAGGAAGCAAGGTGCATGAGTAGTGGTAGTTGGTCCGGTTTCTTCTGCATTCTGCACAAGTATAGGAAGCCAGGAGAAGTAGTGATGGAAGTTTCCGCTGACAGCTACAGAAATCCAAAGAGCATGCACAGTGAAGCCAAGGATACTTGGTTCCATTTTTTCTTCATACTGTGCATGCCTAGGAATTCAGAAGAGGTAGTGATGGAGATTTACACCAAACTGACACCTACAAGAATCCAAGGCACATGCGCAGTGAAGCCAAGGGTCCAGTTTGTTGTGCGCATGTGTAGGAAGCCAGGAAAGGTAGGTGGTTTCTGCTAAGCTGACAGCTACAGGAATCCAAGGAGCATGCGCAATGAAGCTGAGAGCACTTGGTTTAGTTTCTTCAGCATTCTGCACATGCATAGGAAGCCAGGAGAGGTAATAATGGAGGTTTCTGCTAAGCTGATAGCTACAAGAATCCAAGGCACATGCGCAGTGAAGCCAAGGGTGTGTATGAAGCCAGAGGTTGAGTGATGGAGGTTTCTGCTAAGCTGACAGCTACAGGAATCAAGGTGCATGCACAGTGAAGTCAGTGGTACTTGGTCCAGTTTCTTCTGCAAGCTGCACATGTGTAGGAAGCCAGGAGAGGTAGTGATGGAAGTTTCCGCTAAGCTGACAGCTACAGAAATCCAAGGAGCAAGTGCAGTGAAGCTGAGAGCACTTGATCCACTTTCTTCTGCACATGCATAAGAAGCCAGGAGAGGTAGTAATGGAAAATTACGCCAAGCTGACACCTACAGGAATCCAAGGCACATGCGCACTGAAGCCAAGGGTACTTGGTCCCATTTCTTCTGCATACTGCACATGCATAGGAAGCCAAGAGAGGTAATAATGAAGGTTTTCACTAAACTGACAGCTACAGGAACCAAGGCGCATGTGCAAGATTTTAGAAGCCCTTCTACTGATGCAGGACCACAGTACACTGTGACTATTCATGGCTAATTAGCATATTACGTGCGTCAAATTAAATTTTCTGACAGGTTATATAGAAGCCTGTCTATGGGGATAGTGTGGTGGTTTAGTGTGGTAAGGGATGCTGGCAAGCTGCTGGGAAGTTGCTGTTGGCTCCACATTTCCTCTGCAGCGGCCACTACAAAGAGATCTACTATTAATAGTCATCTAAATTCATGGCTATCCATGGGACTCCTGGTTGGATGGGGACCACCAGAGGAAGAACCTCTGATTGTTCTCCACTCTTCATTATCGAGCGGACTCCTGAATGAGGGATCATCCCCTCTGATGTCAATATGCCGTAATAAGACTTAGGGAAAGGTGTGTTTAGGTAAGAAGACCCCTTTAACCACCTAACTGTTTTGCCCGAGTCCAGCTTGGGCAGTGGGAAAAGTAGCTAACTGGAGGGGGTAGGCTGCTTTACATGCTGTTATCTCCCGAATGGTAGCAGCTAGAAACATGCAACTGGTCTTGTTTGAAAGCTGACGTTCCAGGCTCTAGCTGCTACCATTCAGGAGATAGCAGCATCTAAAGAAGCCCTCTCCCCTCCAGTTAGCTACTTTTCCCACTGCTGGATCTGGACTGGGGCAAAACAGTTAGGTGGTTAAAGGGTCTAATTTATTTTTTTGTTCAATTTTACTACAGTGCAAACACCGGAGACATGAAGCATTACACAGGGCCTACTGAAATCAGCAAGGTGTCCGTGTAATAGATGCGCCAGGTTCTCCAGACTGAGTGACACTCTGTGTAGATGGTCTCCACACAATCTAATAGATGAACTTCCCCCTCTATTTACCCCAAAATTCCAAAATAGTGAATTTTAAAATAGGTTTTCTAAACTAGACAACCCGTATAAAGGAAATTTATAGGCAGCAAATTCACTGATAAATGAGGTACAATGTCTTGTAGGGCTAGCTCTGCTAAATGAAATGATACCTTTCATTTAGTGATCCGTGGTTTAATTCTGAAGAAAAAATCATTTAAATCCATATGCAAATGAGCAGTGAAGTGCACCAAGGGCTGGCCCAATCCACTCTGTGCACCCTTGCTCCTCCAGCTTCCTCTGCCAGTCCCTCCTTCTCCTTGATTGGGAGCGCCAGGTTCCTGCAGGGTTATCTTGTCTGGCCCTATCAATCAAGAAGTAGAGAGAGGAGCTGGTAGGAGAAGCAAGGGTGCCCAGAGTGGCTTGGACCCAACCTTGGTGCACTTAAAGGCTATGTACACCTTCAGAGGCAACTCTTGTTTACAATTGCATTTTACTCATTTTTGGCTTAAAGTCATATTTTCTATTGGCCTTTATTAAAAATATTAAACCGTTATGTCACAAAGGGTTAACTGTTTTTCTAACTGTGTGACTGGCACTTTCACTTTGTTGGTCATCTAATAAACCTTATCTCTAAACTACTGAGAGGTCATAAACACTTATTTAAGCCCCATTCTTATCAGTAAGGTAAGGATTGAGCTTTAATGAGTGTTTATAATGTCAGAGATAAGGAGTCCATCAGCTCCCCAACTGACAAAAGAGAAAGAAAATCCAGAGGCAGCTACTAGAGCATCTTAGCTCTGTACAGAAAAAAGGGCTCCATATTTTTAATAAAGACCAATTCAAAAAATATTTTTTTAGCTCAAAATGAGTACAATGCCATAATTTTAAAAAAATTGCCCGTAAAGGTGCACATAGCCTTTAACTGCTCATCTGCATATTTATTAAAAGTACTTTTTCTCCAGAATGAAGCGACAGATCGCTAACAGAAAAACATCACTACTAGAGATGAGCGAACGTGCTCGAAACGAGCACTGTACCGCTCGGCTCCCCTGAGCTCGCATGGGCGCAGGCAGCCCCTTCCATCCTCCTCAGGAGGACGGAAGCGGCTGCCTGCGCCCATGCGAGCGCAGGGGAGCCGAGCGGTACAGTGTTCGTTTCGAGCACGTTCGCTCATCTCTAATCACTACCTTCAGCTGAGCTAGCCCTACAAGATGCTATACTTTTTGCTTGGACAACAATATGACATGCATAATGTGTTAAAGGGGTTGTCCCACAAAAAATATTCTACAGCTGTCAAACCAGCTCCTGGGTCTGAATACTTTTGTAATTGCATGTAATAAAAATAATATAGTTGAGTTATTCCATGAAATCTTTGTTGTTTTTTCTAATTTATCTGTCCTGCTCACTGAGATGGAAGCACAAGCCACCAGCTACAGCAGACAGAACATGCCCCTGAGAAAGGACACACCCCCTGAGCTGTCAGCTTGATATAAATCTAGCAGAGCACTGAATGTGGAGATCTCTGGATCCATGTGAGGTACAGGGCTGGTCTAGCTTTGTTAGAAAGAGGTTGCCATGTACTATATGAAGTCTGATTTTCATTTTTTACATTATTAATGCGCTAAAATTATTGGGCACTAAAGGTTATGGCGAATACTTATTGCTTGTAGCTTTGCAGTATAGGGTTCAGGCTCTCGCTTCATCAGCACAGCTAATTCTCCGGGCTGCTGCAGAAGAAGCATCATCACCGCATCAGTTGCTGACCAGTTGCCCACTGGTATATTCCTGATGCACCTCTTGCAGCGCTCACTATTTAAAGCGCACCCGCATTATCTGCTTATACCTTATTGCTATCGAGTAATGTCCTCTTTCCAATGACTGAGCTGAGGCATCAGACAGGACGCTGAAGCCAGAAATGGATCCTCACACAGACCAGACGCTGCGTGCAGGACTCAGCAGTCCCAGCATGCTCCTGTGGGCTTTGCGGAGTTGCTCTTTAACAAAACCGTCATGTGCTGTAACTGTTCCCATAGTTACAAACCCTGCTTACTGGGTATTCTTAAGTAAAATCCCGTGTAAGATGCTTGTCTGTTTAACATTGCTGTATCACTTGAGCTGAATTATTCAGACGCAGTGAAATCTTCCTTCCGTCTCACTGTGAGCCGTGCATGTGCTTTTTGTGTTCCTCTGTACTGCCGGGTGATGGATACGTTGGTATACATAGTAACATAGTATACATTGTATATTGCTGCTTTGCAATATTGAAAAGCAAAATGTTGACAGATGGGGTGAATATAAACCTTATTACCAAATAACAAACCTGTGTATGATAAATATCAGTGAATGGCGGACCACGGACAGCACACGTATCCATTGACTTTAATGCGCATATTCACACATCGGAGGTTTTCCATGGTCCGTAGTGACACCACAGAAACGTGCTTTATTTTTGCCCATGATTATGGATCCCTCAAGCACACTATAGTCTATGGATGCCATCCGTGTTTGGTCTGTGGTTTTTACAGATCGTTGCTAAGAGATGCTCTGGAAACTAATTTTCAGCCCAGTGGTGTGAAATATGGAGAGCTAAAAATGGACGCACAGACCAAACACAGATTCTTCATGGACTGACCATCTTGGACACGGATTTGTAAAATACGGTTGTGTGCATGAGTACAAAGTAGTACAAAGGAGACCCTCAGTGGAGGTTTCCGGAGCAGAAAGCAATGTTCTCACCAATGCCTCCTCGTGCTGGCGGTTTGCATTGCGCATGTGCCAGTGGTATTTGGTGACATGCTCAGTGCAAACAAGGCTGCAACAGCATCAAAGATGGTGAGGAATTGGGGCAAAGGTCTGTTTTCCCTGGCAGCATAAGTCCACTCTCCTCTTCCAGCTTGTGCTGGTCAATGCTGCTATCTTAAAGGGCATCTGTCAGCAGATTTGTGCCTATGACACTAGCTGACCTGTTATATGTACACTTGGCAGCTGAAGACATCTGTGTTGGTCCCATGTTCATATGTGTCCACATTGCTGAGAAAAATGAAGGTTTTGATATATGCAAATGAGCCTCTAGGAGCAACAGGGGTGTTGTCATTACACCTAGAGGCTCTACTCTCTCTGCAACCGCCATGCCCTCTGCACTATGATTGACAGGGCCAGGCAATGAAAACGTTATCACAGTTGGTCCTCTCAATCAAAGTGCAGAGGGTGTGGCAGTTGCAAAGAGATCAGAGCCTCTAGGTGAAACAGCAACGCCCCCTTTGCTCCTAGAGGCTCATTTGCATATGTTTAAACTTCATTTCATATGTGAACACATATGAACATGGGACCAACACAGATGCCTTCAGCTGACAATTGATCATGCAACAGGTCGGCCAGTGTCATAGGTACAGCACATCTGAGGGTCAGCCTTGGGTTTCTGCCCCAGAAATACATGTCCGATGTGTGAACATTCCCTATGGCTCAGATTTACTAGTCCTATAGATGCTGTACACTTAGAAAGGCTGTCTAGACCTGCATCAGGTTTATCACCGGGGCTCAGGCTGGAGGATAAATGTTGTGCAGGGATAGACACTTTTCTCTAACTGTATACTAGCTATTGGTTGGCTTACTCTACATCTGGTACATCTGGAATTCTGGCACAATTTTGGTGTAAAATGGTAATCCCCTGAGTTACATCTAAGATATCTCATCCAGCCAACCTGTCTACAGATGGGCATCTCTGGATTGACTGATATGAGCTCATTTGAACAGCAGTGTCAGCCAAACATAGCCAAGGCACATTTGTATTTCTCTAATATGCTACTCTGGGTTTCTGGTCAATAGATATGCATCCTGGAGGGTAGTCCTTATCATTATGGAGAGCGCCTAGTATGCACAGTATGAGTGTGGAGTATTGTTAAGCCAAGCAACACCCCTCTGGGTCGTAGGAGCTTTCCTAAACCTATCTGATGCCAGCAGATGTAGGATGTGCTTATTTTCATATATTCTTCCAAGAAACCCAGAGGAGCATTGACTGGCTTACGATACTTCTCATGTATATTGAGTGTAATGCCTCATGCACATTGTGAAGTTGGAAACGTTATGGTGTTACACTGGGGTACACAAAGCCATAGAGGTTGCAGAGGCAGCGGTTGCACCAGGGACTAGTATTAGCACAAAGGCTGGTCTACCATATAGGAAGATACCAGTATTATAAATGGCACAAGATGGGTGGGGGGACACTGTTACAGTTTTACATTGGGGCTCAGGAGCTATAAATGTCATACAGTGCTGGCCCATGTCTATGTGCACAAGCCTGTCCATGTTTCCCCAAACCAGGTACAGTTAAAGGCAGTGACGTACATAGAGAAGTAAGGGCCCCATAGCAAGGATCAAACCAGGCCCCCCACACAAGACAGAAGGGTTTTTGCCTAAACCCCTTTCAATGAACCTTGGGCCATTTTTCCTCTGCCTCATTTGCTAAAAGTTGTTCCTTTAGGGGGTAGAGCCCTGACCAGGTTTTCACCCCCAGTAGAAGAGGGGATGATCCCAACTAAGACTGGGCCCCCTCTTGCCCCGGGCCCCATAGCAGTCGCATGATCTGCTGCTATGGTAGTTATGCCCCTGGTTAAAGGGGTTTTCCCGGGAGGTAACTGCTGATAACCCCCGCCGATCAGCTGTTTGAGAAGGCATTGGTGCTCCCGTGAGCGCCGAGGCCTTCTCTCAGCTTTTCCTAGGCCAGTGACGTCACGTTCATGCGTCACGTGGCCTAGGAGCGGCTCAGCCCTATTCAAGTGAAGGGGCTGAGCGTGATACTAAGCACAGCCGCTGTACAATGTACGGTGCTGTGCTTGGTGAGCTGAGAGAAGGCCTCAGTGCTCTTGGGAGTGCCGGTGCCTTCTGAAACCCCAGGTGTCGAACCCCCACCGATCAGATACTGATGACCTATCCTGAGGATAGGTCAACAGTAGTTAACTCCCGGAAAACCCCTTTAAAGAGTTTGTCCCATCAGAGACAACTGTATTTAGAATGTGGCCCTCAGGATAATTATTGCCCCAGTCCCTGATTGCCCCAGTCCCTGCTCCTTTTGCAGCCGGCCAGGCAGTACAAATGTAGTGTTCGTACAGAGTGAGTCTATGTTGTGGCTCATAGAGTGGGGTCCATATGCCCTAAAAGCATATGGAAAGGGGTTGTCTTCATAACCCCACCCCCCCCTTAAAATAAAATATTAGCTTGTCAAAAGAGGAAGGATGAAGAACTTCTCTTTACAGGAGGTTTATTCATTGTAGATGGAAATGTTCTGGAAATATCTGATGTTGATGATGCCCGCTAGGCTTCTGTTCAGACAAAGAATCCCGCCAGAGGTCGAGTTCATTCAGAAGTGTAAGAATCTTGTACAATTCACAAGATTGTGTCAAAGGGTTCCCGAGAACGCCATCTGTTGCCTCGCGTTACATGATTACATACTTATTAATTGCTCAGTGCGGCCGGCTGTAAATTGTACAAAGGATTACACTTCACCAACGTGACCTCCTTTCTAGGAGCAGACCCTTGGTTCATTATGGAAGGTCACTTACGGGGGATCAAAATGTAATAGTTTAAAGGTGCGGTTTTCTCTGAATCCATTTCATAGTGCAGGATTCATTGTGGCATATACAGACTAACATCAAAAAGCCTTAAATGGTTCCCCCCGCCCGCCATATTTAAAGGGGATCTCTGGGCATTTTGTCTAATTATCATATGGTACTAAACAGTGGAGAGAAGCTGTTTTATGTAGCGCTTACCCTTCCTTGTTCCCCTGATCCTGCCATCTACACTGCTCTGTAACACGCCACGGCCTCTGCCTCTTTCACTCCGGGGCCAACCAGATGTGGAGACTTCTTTTTCTGTTGAGCTGCATTGACTGCACATGGTCCTCTCAATGCATTCCATAGCTGGTTTGCAGGTGCACAGCAGAGGAACGGGGGTGCCTATCGACATACAAATTACTGGTCCGGAGTCAGCTGCCTTTGTTTTATACTTGTGACAAAGGGGTATTCTATGATTTTATTATTGATGATCTTCAGAATAGGCCATCAATATCTGGTCAGTGGTGGTCCAACAGCTTGCACCCCTGCCAATCAGCTGTTTCAGAGTAGCTCCATCCATTATGTGGTAGATGGAGTTGGTTAGTGCGGTGTTGCTCACATTGAAGGGAATGGGAGCAGTGCTGTAACCAGATCCGTCCACTACACATCTGTAGATCGGGCACTGGATCTACTCTGAGGCAGGGGTGGCAAAATGAGGGTTTCAATTAAGAAGATGATATTGGAAGTGTGAGTTTCACAGGTGTTTGGTCCATTAACTAAAGGCACACAAAGCCTGGTTACTGACAAATCTGTTAAAGGGGTATTCCAATCTCACAAATGTAGTTTGTATAGTTAGATATAGCCATACCAATATTATTACTAATAGGATGTATTTATATAAAATGTACCATTTAGAAGATTTGCCTATTTGTATAGGCATTGTCCCACACACATCAGTCAGGCAGTTGCCCCTAGTTACGATCACCGCAGCCGTGTAGTAGAGGTGGCCGGCTTGCTTTTGTTTAAACCCGCTCTGAGGTAACTGCTGTATTGTGAATGGACACATTGCATCAGCATGAGGAGACACATCTTAGGGTACTTTCACATCTGCTTTTTGGATGCTACCAGTCAAAACCGCAATGGTCAGGATCCGTCCAAAACGCAGACTTTATAAACGGATCCTGCTCCATAGAGATGAATTGATCTTGGAACAGGATCCATTTCTCTGCGTTTTGGAAGCGCAGACAAAAATACTACAATCCTAAGATGTGACTCCGCATGTGCGTTCACAATACAGCAGTTACCTCCGAGCGGGTTTAAACAAGAGCAAGCCGGCCACCACTACTACATGGCCGCGGTGGTCATAACTAGGGGCAACGGCCTGACTGATGTGTGTGGGACAATGTCTATACAAATAGGAAAATCTTCTAAATGGTACATTTTATATGAATACATTCTATTAGTAATTATATTGGTATGGCTATATCTAACTGTACAAACTACATTTGTGAAATGGGAATACCCCTTTAATCTCAGGAAGACTGGTTAGTGTGAACCATGCCTTAAAGACTTTAGAAGATGCGTTATAGAGAGACATGAAGCTGAAAAAGGTACCAATGTATTGCTAAAGACTTGGGTTCACTTTTTCTTGCAGCTGTATACACATAGATTAGGCTATTTATGCATCTGCCCTGGTCTCTGAAGGAGGGGCTGTAGTCCATCTCATCCTGGAGACTATATTTGCCTATGACCACTTTTCTGTCCATTAAACATCTCATACATTGGAGGCATATTGCTAGGATATGCCCTCAAATTGACTTCGGATGAAACATCCGAAGTCGATTTGCATGAAACTTCGTTCTAATACTGTACGGAGCTGGAGCTCCGTAGAGTATTGGAATGTATTGGCTCAGATAGGCCGAAGCTATTACTCCCCGAAGTCTCACAATACTTCGTGTAATAACTTTATAAATTTATTTTTACTGTAAAAAAAAAACATTTCCCGAAGTCGGGTTCGGTTCCAATTGGTACCTTGGAAGTTGGTACCTCGTGAAGTAAGGACCTCTTACCTCTGGGACCCACATCTATCTCTAGAACAGAACCCGCAAAGTGAAGGATAGCGGACTGCGCATGCGTGGCCGCTCTCCATTAATTTCTAACGGACTAATAGCCGAGTACTGCCCCATAGAAGTGAAGGGAGTCGTGGTGCACTTAACATTCATTTATATGGGACTTGCTGCTCACCTATTTTCGGCACTCCCATAGAAATGAATGTAGGACGGCCGCCTGTCCTTCATTTGCAGGCTCCATTCTAGAGGTAGGTGTCGGTCCCAGAGGACATCAGAAATATTCTAAGTCCCCCCTTTAAGTCCCATTCATTGCAGCTGCCATAAAGCACACACACGCTGCTACCCGTCTATACAGGAAGGAAGTGTATATATCTAACATGGCTCCCCCCAGGTAAGTCTATAAAAGTCAAAAAAACAAATACTTACAACATTTACAAGAAACAATAAACTCATTATTTCATTTCTACACACTTACATGTAATTAATGAGACTAAAACCGCACGCATGAGACATTTGCTTTTAATGAAACATATCAGACAGAAGTAAGTGTGGAAGAAGAACTCAAAAGAACAATGACTTTCCAATAATGAAGAAAGCGGTGACCTGTGTAGACTTGTCGGCCAGGTGTTTTAGTAAGTTTCCAGAATCTTCAGTTAAAAGCAGCCCTGAAAATGTTTAAAGGGAGTCACCTTTACAACCCTGGGATGGGCGAGTTGTACGATACATTGACATTTAATACCTCACTCGCTCCAGGGTGAAAGTCAAGCATCGTATTTGGTAGGAACCTTATGAACTCTCTCATCTCCAGTGCTCAACCAAGCGATCATCTCCACAGACGAGCTTGATGTGACTGAATGATGGTTTGCTGCTCTGCATTCATTGACAGTATAATAATGTGCATTCGTTTACAAGTTATTAAAATCTAAATGACAGAACGCCTCCTGTCTGCATGGACTCCTAGTCAGCAGATCCGAAGCCTATTACAAGGGGTTTCGTGTTACCACACCCAAATCCAAGCTCATAAACGTTCTCCTTGCCTGCCTGTTAGGACAAGCTTGACCAAAGCTAATATTTAGTATACTAGGATTAAAAAAAAATACAGAAATCTAGAAAATCCTAGAATCCCTAGGAAACATCACTGTTTTTTTTAAGGATTGACCAATAACACGCCCCAAAACTGTGGCCATTTGCACTCTTGCTTTGGCGCGGTTTTACCCTCAATTGTTGCAGTTTTCAATAAACACAATTCCTATGTTATTGAAAACCACAATTAAGATGTTTCGAAGTGTGGAAAGATGTGGCAGAGTTTTCCTGCTGTCGATTTTGGTGCAAATCCGCAGCAAAAGGCTTGGGCATCGCTAAAGCCCGGCCATCAGAGCCGGTGACGTCACGGGGCTCACTGCTGGGTGGAAGCTTCCGCCTAGCAGTCCCTATGGAGAGCCCGGTACGTCACCGGAATGCCATAAAATGCCTTTGTCCTGCTCCGGTGCTCATAACAGGGGGCTGCCTGGCTGAAATGGTAGGTATGTCCGGGTTCAGCTCTGAACCCAGAAAACCCCTTTAATGTCAATATCCCTGGTGGTCTAGGACAATCATGTGGTTAATTTCAGTATATCTGGTGGTCTTGAGCAGTAAAGAGCAAGGTCAGACTGGTCCACCAGAGTACCAGAGGACCCTACGGTGGGCCCAGGTTCTAATACCAATAGTGGGCCCCAAAGATCCAGAACAAAAAAAAGCCATTTGGATCGCCTTTGTAGCAAATCACTTTCCACTAGGGTTTATTTCTTCTAGGGTTGATTCTAAACCTGTTATACTTTATTGATGATATAGGGGTTGGGCTCCAACAAAAGTTTCCTCTGGTGGGCCCCAGGAACCTCAGTCACACATTGGTAAATGCTTGTACATCTGATGATCTATGGCAAAGAGGCAGCTAATTACAGTATCTCAAGTGGTCTAGGGCAGTGAAAGGTTAATGCAAGAATCCCTGCCAGTCTGGGGCAGTGAAGTACTTACATTTAGGAAACCCAGTATAAAAAATAAAGCTGCATACCTAGGGTACAGCGGTTAATCACCTCTCTGTGTGGATTGTGGTAACTCCCTGTTTCCTAGTTGCACTGATCATAGAGATGAGTACAGGGAGGGGATAGAGCAGCCAGAGCATCTGTAACTGTATGGCTGCACAGTTCTCTCTATGATTTGGCAAACCAATTCTGGATTGCCCTGTCTGATCATTAAGGGCGAGATTAGGATGATGTGTGAGGCCAGGCCATGTCTTAATGAGGACAGCTTCTTAGCAGCCCAGCTTACAGGGAATCTTAGTCAGACTGACGTGCCCTGGAGCAAGGGTAATTTGAAGTATGGATATTCATGGACATTTGCCCCATTGCTACTATGCAAAGGCATCAGCTCACTACTTTAGTGCACTTTGAATGCTTAACTTGCACTATGATTTATGCCGTTCGTTGCACTTGTACTGATTTATATTGTTGAACTGAATTTTATGTTTTTATAATATATCTGGTTAATTTGTACTGCACTGTGGAAAGGGTTAATGCATAGCCAGCTGATACTGAGATACTTTGGGACTTTTCAGTCTGTACATTGAGAAGCTAGTAATTTTTTTTATTGCTGTCATAAGGCGCTATGAAGAGCTAAACTTTTCGAAGGAAAAGGCCAGACACAGTGACCTTTTCACTGTTTGGTTTAGCAGTCAGGCGGCTGAAATTGCTTAGTCATTCCCATTGACTAGTATTGAGCCACAACAGAAATCTATAGCAGCCGTGAACTGCAACATTGTTTTTGTTAGACTGTGCTTCTCGCCTAGATCTAGAAGGTTCTAGATTAGCTAGAACAGTATAAAAGTAGAGCAGTCAGGGCCCCTAAGTGTTTACAGATAGGGACCAGTGTTTCGTAGGAGAAATTCTACCAGACTGCACGAGTGACCAGAAGAAGGTGCTGAAATGGGGATACCCTGCCTTAGATGCAGACCACCGATAACTATACCTCTGCATGTGGCTTTCCATCTATTGGTAGCTGTGGTAGCTCTAAATAGTCTTAATGATAGCAGGAGATGTGCCTAAGGCCTCATGAAAAAATATGGATGATGTCTGTTTGCATTCCGTATTTTGCGGAACGGAACAGCTGGCCCCTAATAGAACAGTACTATCCTTGTCCGTAATGTGGACAATAATAGGACATGTTCTATTCTTTTGTGGAACGGAGATATGGACATACGGAAACTAAATGCACACGGAGTACCTTTGTTTTTTTGTGGACCCATTGAAATGAATGGTTCCACATACGGTCCGCAAAAAAAACAAAACAGAATGGACATGGAAAGAAAGTACGTTTGTGTGCATGAGCCCTAACAGTTGACTATACAGTTATACAGCTGAGAAGCTTTTGGGTCCCTGCAGGCATTGCACCCCATCTCCTGCGGGCAGCTCCTCTAAATACTACAAGTTACGCAAGATGTGATTGGCACATTGGGCAGCACAACCATTCCCAAGCCTCTTCTACAAAGCGTCTATTCTAATTAATAGGAGCCTGACAGGTGAAGGGTTCCATCACTTCAGACTTAGGGTGGGCGATGATGAAAAAAATGAAGTAATAGTGATCTATTACCCCAATTTCTTGGCCCCAGACGTCAGGATGTGCCGGTAAGTGGTCAGTTCTCTGATGTCACTTTCCGTCATGTTTCTAATAATACATGTGGCCCAGTAATGGAATGTACGATGAGACTCTTCTAAATACTACACTGGTGTGGTAATGGTAATTGACCCCGTTCCTTACTTATAATTGAGTTGAATTCACATGTTGATTTGACAGTGAACCTCGTGGCTGAGTGTTGTGCATATTTATATATCATCCTTTATGAACTAGAAAACTGACCCATTATATAAAAATACCTCTCTCGCTGGAATCAATGGCCTACTTATGCGGCTGGATACATTGGTCTTGTCACATCAGCTAGACGGATATTTCAGGAGTCCTGCACCGCTGCCGATGCTAATGTCTGCCAGGTCTCAGGCGTCACACTTCCCAAATCACCACATCTATTGGCATTCATCACACACAGTGAGGCGCAACGCTTTACCGGGTTCTTTCATTTTATACCTTAAACAAGTGAATCCACAATGTACAAATATAGCAGAGCTGAGATCTATCTATCTGTCTATCAATCTATCGCATATCCATCTATTTCTGTATCTATCCAACTAATATCTACCTACCTACTATCTAAATTCTATCTATCTAGTAATGGATTTCATTTTCTATGTCATATATCTAATATCTATCTATCTATCTATCTATCTATCTATCATATCTATCTAAAAGGGGCTCTTTCACGCAAGTGAGTTTTCCATCTGGATGTGGTGCTTGTTTTGAACACATAGCATCCAGACTGAATCCTGCCCAGCTTATTTCAATGGGTCTGGGCACTGTAGCGCTCGTCTCCACTGCGAAAGTATGCCCACAGGCATTGCGGATCCGTCCTCACCCGACTGAAAGTCAATGGGGACGGATCCGTTTGGTATGAGTGTCATAACAAAACGATCCGTCCCCATTCACTTACATGCAGTTGAGGACGGATCCGCAATGCCTGCGGGCATTGCGCAGAGGAGCCGAGCGCTACAGTGCTCGTAACGAGCACTGCTCGCTCATCTATAGTCTGTACGCATTATCTATGCATTCAGGAAAATCGCAGCATGTTCTCTATTGTGTGTTTTTCATGCAGCTCTGGCTTCATAGACGTAAACGGGGCTTGTGTGAAAAACGGAAGACATCTGGATGCAATGCGTTTTTTCACTGATGGTTGCTCGGAGATGTAGATTGTTATTCTGCAATTTTTCTTCGCTCGCGTAAAAAATGCATTAAAACTGATTGCATCCACGCAGAAGAAACAAACACACTAAACACAATCACAGACCAAACTGATTCAGATCCTGACACAATCCATATCACTCGTGTGAAAGAGGCCTAAAGGAACCATAGATGCTTGATCAGGTGTAGCAGTTAGGTCCCATGCACACAACCGTATATATTTTCTGCATTTTTTGAGGATTGAATGTGGCCCATTAATTGTAAAGGGGCCTCAAAAAATGCAGGAAGCACACTGCGTGCTGTCAGCATCCGTATGTCAGTACCGCTGGCCCACAAAAAATTGAACATGTCTTATTCTTATCTGTATTGCAGACAAGAGTAGGCATTTCTATAATAGTAGGGGGACATGCGGAGTGGAAACATGCGGGGCGCACACAGCCGGTATCAGTGTTTTACAGATTTGCGGTTTGCGTTGTATCCATTAGGCCTTATACTGTATATTTTGTATGTTGCCTAATAATAAACCATTGTATTTCTCTGTTGCTAAGCATTTAATATTGGATGTGCACTTTCTGCTGGGTACTGGGGTAAGACACCATGACTGGTGAGGAAGTACACAGTGGTGACCCTTTGCTTATCACATTGGTCAGTGGCTATATTATAAAATCAATCTATCTATCTATCTATCTATCTATCTATCTATCTATCTATCTATCTATCTATCTATCATACTTGGCAACATTTAAGAAGGATCATCAGGGAGATCCCAAAGAGGGGAGAAAGAATCACGCACTTAGCATGCCACAAAGAATGTTTTCCTTACACTCTGCCCATTTAAATAGGGCCCATCCCAACCTACAGCCTTGGAATGACAAATAGTACATATGACCCCCTTCAGCACAAGCCAAAATGAATACAGACCACACATCAGATCTCCTAAATATAAAACACCCTCGCCAGAGCCTCCTGTCACACCGGAACAATCCCTTAAAATACATACCAGTGCTATCTATACGCAGGTCAGCCACTCTGCTGTGTATTTACCAACATTGACGGCGACCCCACAGATGATGAGGAGAAAGGTCTCTGTAGTCACCCTAAAGTCCTGATCATCATGTAAATCCGATCCAATAAATAACGTAGGCTTGCTCGCTCGCTCCACAAACCTGTCTACTCAGCGCACTGCCATACTGGGTTGTGAAGCCAGCCAGTGTCCGGACTAATGTGCATTGTGACAACTCGGGGTCACTTCGCTCTCCAGGATCGCCGTCTTCTCACCTTAGACGGTTGGCACACCTCAAGAAGCCACTCCAACACTGCAGATTCGGGTGTAAACTGGCCACAACCAGATTTTATTGTCACTTTTACAGCAGTCCAAACAAAGCATAAACATAAACCCTAAGCCGTCTGGCCACTGACTACACAATATTGTCCCTCTCTATTGGGATCTGGGTCTACAACCCAGCTCCCCAAGACACATCCCAGTGCTTACCTAACACAGGGTTAAGAGGGTCCCGGCTCCCACAGGCCTTCTCGCAGCCTGCTCCTTCCCAAGACTGGGAGCCCTGATTGAGGAGCCCAGCCCACCTTTACCTGAGCTCCTCAGCTGGCTGCAAATTACCTCTCATTAACAGCCAGGCTGATACACACAGAGAGGAAAAGCACTTTTCCCAGCCTTTCTTCTTCTCATCCAGCTTCCTCTGGGTGAGATACACCATTTTAGGGCCCTCATATGGCCCTCTGGCAGCTGCACTGCCACAGCCTGCATCCATCCATTATGTGGACACATGACCATATGCTTGTTGGACATCCTATTACAAAACCATACAATTAATATGGAGTTTCTTCCACTCTTCTGGGAAGCCTTTCTCTAAGATCTCAGAAGGTGTATGTTGGAATTTTTGCCCATTCATCCAGGAAAGCATTTGTGAGGCCAGACATTGATGCTGGAGGAAAGGACCTTGTTCACAATCTTAGTTCTAGTTCATCCCAAAGGTGTTGGGGTTGACGTCAGGACCGGTCAAGTTCTTCCACATCATGTCTTTATGGCCTTCGCTTTGCACATTGGAGCCTAATCATGCTGGAACAGGAAGGGGGCCTACAATTGTCCAAAATGTCTTGGTATGCTAATGATATGGGGTTCTGCTCAATTTTTGTTAGAAGAGTTCCAGATCACACTCTCCAGCTGCTGGGACCACCAGCGGCATCTGCTTGTGAACCCAACAGTTCCCAAACAGCGCCACCACAGGGAAATGAAGTGCTACATAGTTCCCATTCAATTTGATGAGCTTCCCATGTAATACCGATGTAGGGGAATAAATGCTTTCCTTGTGGAGAACACAAAGTTGGTGTAGGGAGTCATATAAGCCAGGCAATGCACACTGGGAAAAAATGGTATACAAGGTACAGCTGGCTCTCTTCCAAGGAAGAAGGATAGTTCTCCTCTTTATAGAGAAGATTCTGGTTTGGCTTATATCCAAGGCCAAGCTACTCTTAAAGTAGGGTAGATACCCTCAATAGTTGGCAGTAGATAGTTTTCCTTCTATTTGGAGGAGAGATACTTTGCATACATGTAATATAGGGTTATGCCGTGTCCTCCAGAGATGATCTTTGTAGCTTCTCTCTTCTCTGCGAGATAGATGAGGGTCCTGAATACCCCTCTGCTAAGTCAAAATTCCCTATTATGGTATTTTGAAGCTGAGTTTTCTGCACCAGACAACCGCCTTAAAATTATATGATAATGATAGAGTGGGCCATAACAATGTGCGGCTGTCAGGGCATAATTGGAGTTGTAGTTTTGCAACAGATGTACGGTGTGGAGGAGGGTCTGAACATTGCTGGAACTGTTCCAGTTTTATTATTTCCTTTCTACCAGTGCTGTGCCGGGGCGAATTATCTTGGTGGGTTTCTTTTCCCCATTAAAGGTCCAGAGTCAAAGACCAGTTGGTGCTATTTGAATAATGTAGGTACCACGCCTCTCATAATACGAACGCTCTGTATGAGGGCTCTTTCGACGCGAGTGAGTTTTCCATCTGGATGTGATGCTTGTAGTGAACACATAGCATCTAGACTGAATCCTGACCAGCTCATTTCAATGGGTCTGTACGCATTATCTATGCGTTCAGGAAAATCGCAGCATGTTCTCTATTGTGTGTTTTTCACGCAGCTCTGGCTTCATAGACGTAAACAGGGCTTGTGTGAAAAACGGAAGACATCTGGATGCAATGCGTTTTTTCACTGATGGTTGCTCGTAGATGTAGATTGTTATTATGCAATTTTTCTTCGTTCTCGTAAAAAAATCATTACAACTGATTGCATCCACGCAGAAGAAACAAACACACTGAACACAATCACAGACAAAACTGATTCAGATCCTGACACAATCCGTATCACTCATGTGAAAGAGGCCTAAAGGAACCATAGATGCTTGATCAGGTGTAGCAGTTAGGCCCCATGCACACAAACGTATATATTTTCTGCATTTTTTGAGGATCGGATGTGGGCCATTAATTGTAAAGGGGCCTCAAAAAATGTAGGAAGCACACTGCGTGCTGTCAGCATCCGTATGTCAATACCGCTGGCCCACAAAAATTTTAACATGTACTATTCTTATCTGTATTGCAGCCAAGAGTAGGCATTTCTATAATAGTAGGGGGACGTGCAGAGTGGGAACATGCGGGGCGCACACAGCCGGTATCAGTGTTTTACAGATTTGCGGTTTGCGTTGTATCCATGAGGCCTTATACTGTATATTTTGTATGGTGCCTAATAATAAACCATTGTATTTCTCTGTTTCTAAGCATTTAATATTGGATGTGCACTTTCCAATATGGTACTGGGGTAAGACACCATGACTGGTGGGGAAGTACACAGTGGTGACCCTTTGCTTATCACATTAGTCAGTGGCTATATTATAAAAGGGAGATGCCCCTTCCACCATTGGGAAGTGGAGGTCCTTGTTGGGCTTGTGTCTATGTAATAGCAGGGCAGTTTCTAGGGAATTTTAACAAGAGGGCGAACATAAAAAAGCGCCCCCCCCCAATCAAATAACACTGACTTATGCACAGCCCCCCGCCACCCTGCACACTATGCTACAGGGGTATGACTACCAGCAGGGCCGATTCTAGCTTTTCTGCTGCCTGAGGTGAAAAATGAAATGATGTTTTCTCTTTTTTGTTCACCTGCTCATTTGCAGTGGTGATCAGGTAAGCAGAGCAGAGAAAGCAGCGCTCGTACAGGGACATACAGCTCCACATATGTACCTCTTACATCTAGTGACGTCTTCTGTGATGTAGATGTTCTCTTTCCTCATCTTCTCCTGTCAGACCAGACCGCCATGATGATTTCTTTCAGCCATCTCTTCTCTCTGCAGAGTTTGACAAACAGACATTTTAGTTTCCTACTTTTCCATCATTCTCCTCACTTTCTGAACATTCCATTTTGCCACCTCTAATACTGTGCCCGCTGTGCCCCCCAAAACTATACTGTAGAAACAGTCCCCATAAAAATACTGGTACCACACAGATAGTGTGCCAGTACAAAAAATACCCCCTTACTGTTCAGATCAGACCTATATCAAACCTCAGATGAGACCCCCATCTCAGACCAGACCTTCATTAGACGTCTGTCAGACCCCATATCAGACCTCAGATCAGACCCCTATTAGACCTTCATGTCAGAACCCCCACCATCTCAGACCAACCCCCCCCCCCCCATGTATAAAACCTCAGACCAGACCCCCATCAGACCTCAGACCCCGCTTATCAGCCCTTCAGACCCCATTATCAGACCTCAGACCCCTTTTATCAGACCTCAGACCCCCCTTATCAGCTTTTCAGACCCCCTTTTCACACCTCAGACCCCCCTTATCAGCCCTTCAGACCACATTATCAGACCTCAGACCCCTTTTATCAGACCTCAGACCCCCCTTATCAGCTTTTCAGACCCCCTTATCAGCCCTTCAGACCCCCTTATCAGCCCTTCAGACCCCATTATCAGACCTCAGACCGCTTTTATCAGACCTCAGACCCCCCCTTCTCAGCCCTTCAGACCCCATTATCAGACCTCAGACCCCTTTTATCAGACCTCAGACCCCCCTTATCAGCTTTTCAGACCCCCTTATCAGCCCTTCAGACCCCCTTATCAGCCCGTTAGACCCCATTATCAGACCTCAGACCCTCCTTATCAGCTTTTCAGACCCCCTTATCACACCTCAGACCCCCTTATCAGCCCTTCAGACCCCATTATCAGACCTCAGACCCCTTTTTATCAGCCCTCAGACCCCTTTTATCAGACCTCAGACCCCTTTATCAGACCTCAGACCCCGCTTATCAGCTTTTCAGACCCTCTTATCAGACCTTAGACCCCCTTATCAGACCTCAGACCCCCTTATCAGACCTCAGACCCCCCTTATCAGCTTTTCAGACCCCCTTATCAGACCTTAGACCCCCCTTATCAGACCTCAGACCCCCTTATCAGCCCTTCAGACCCCCCTTATCAGCCCCTTCAGACCCCCCTTATCCCTTCAGACTCCCCTTATCGGCCTTCAGACTCCCCCTTATCGGCCTTTCAGACTCCCTTATCAGACCCCCTTATCAGCCTTTCAGACCCCCTTATCAGACCTCAGATCAGACCTTCAGACCCCCCATCGGCCCTTCAGACCCCCTTATTAGCCATTCAGACCCCCTTATCAGACCTCAGATCAGACCTTCAGACCCCCTTATTAGCCATTCAGACCCCCTTATTAGCCATCCATACCCCCTTATCAGACCTCAGATCAGACTTAAAAAAAAAATAAATTAACTTACCTCTTCTTCTCAGCCGCTCCTCTCCTCTTCCGGTGGTCTCCTGTTGTCTCCTCTTCACAGGGCCCGCGCTGCAGTCACCTGACCTTCTGCAGCGTCAGGTCAGAGAGCGCTCTGTACGTCCTGACGCTGCAGGCAGCCAGGACACAGCAGCGCAGACCTGTGAGCCGGAGGAGCCGGAGTTGGTAAGTAACCCAGCCCTGCGCCCCATGCGGTCGCACCCCTCGCCCGCCTATAGAAACGGGTCTGTGTAATAGGCTGGGTTCCACTAATGGCTGCAGCCCGGGAAGACACCATGAAGGTGCGGACAGTTTTGCTACACGTGTCCAGTCTATTCAGCCGGATTCTACTGCCATGTGGAAACACCAGCCACACAATGACTGAGAGAGCAGGAGGAGGGAGCGGTGAGGGCCTGGCCTACAAGCAGGTCTTAGGGAGACTCTGTGTGATGCTCTAAAGACTTCAGCGCATCTGATGGAGGGAAGAACTGGAAGTATTGCTTCTGCACCACCTCTATATTGTAAGCTGGACTGTGTAACTATTCACTCTCAAAGGGCCATTTTAAAATAGCTTTTTACCATAGACTGCAGTAGTTTAATACTGCAGCCTATGGAGATTCTCTTTACTTCCTATTAGGCCTGCCTGTGGGCTGGGCTTAATATGCAGTTTCATGGTTTTATGGTAGGACTGAGAGCCTTTACAAGGTGTCAGTCTGCCATAGCAACCATTTGGAAACCTTGAATCTCACCATGGGAGGCATTTCCATCTTTCTAACTGCTCAGTTACCACAGTTGGTACTTACCTCAGCATGTGAGGGGTTAAACGGCTGGGATCGGCGTCATCTCCGATCCCGGGCACTGCAGGTTGGGGTCTGCTGTATAACACAGCCATTACCTGCCACGTATGGAGCAGGCTCAGCTACTGCATATGACATACATGTATGTCTTAAAACTGTGCTTCTCTTGTAAATAACTCGCACGAACAGCTGATAGGTCATAGTACCGGGGGTCAGGCCCGCCACCGATCTGAAGTTGATGACCTATCCTGAGATCAACAATATCTGTGAATCTGTACAACCCCTTTAAGTGTTGTTGCCGCACCCGCTCCTTTTATGACAATTATTTGCGTCTCAAGAGCACCTACACTGCTTGGGCCCATCAGTCACCCACACCCGCCCATGACTACACATCATCACTCAAAGAGTCACAGGTTGGGGGAGACTGGCTGATTAATGCAGTGATTCATGCCAGACTGATAACCCAGGATTTACTGTACCACATATACAGAGAAAGACGCAAGATGCTGAAATCTGGGCATAAACTGGATTACTTATATTACAGGAGGCAGAGGTAATACACGTGGTGCTTCCAAGGGTAGCGATTACTGCCATCTAGTGACGTCCAGAGGAACAGGTTCTGTTTATTATAATTATAATTTACAAGAATAACTGGGTGCTGTGGACGAGCGCATACAAGCCACTATGGATGTGTTAGTTTATTTAGTTATGGAGCTAGGGGGTGAATATGGAGCTAGGGGGTGTCACACTAGTTAATTCCCCAAAGTCCCCCAGTTTCCAAGGGGAACCTCAAGGAATAGAGTAACCTGAGAGTGGATCATGTAAACCTTCACTGCCCTGAACCACCAAGGACGTTATCATGAACCATTTCACTGCCCTGGACTTTACTTTTAACTTGGCCCTGGTGCCTGTGAAGGCCAAAAGGCCGCTGTGCCACACAGAAAAATACCAGCATCATAAATGGCACATGGTATGTGGGGAACCCACTGCAGATTTTGAATTAGGACCCCCAAAGCTTCAAGTTACACTCCTGATTAACCCCTTCACCATTTAAGCTTTGTATGGCAGTATTATTTGTCAGCAGCACTGTACGATGGCATTATTAGGGCACTAAATGTCAGTATTGTATGGCTATAGAACGTATGTATTGTCTGACATTATATGGCAGTAGTAATTACTTTACTTGTTAATTTATTAGGCAATCCACTGAAAATATCTGACATTATAGTTAATATTGGGACCTTTCTCAAACAATCAATATTGGGACAGAAGCCTGAATTTGTATTGATTACAAGAGTTATCCCACGAATTTAAAAAAATCTGTACTAATACACACCGTTATTTTAATGATATCAATGCAAAAACGCTGCGCTCCTGAGTCATTTTCACATTTTTCCTTTTTTACTCACATATCTGTAGGACTTGTCTCTTCACTCTCTGTGGGCGGGCAGCAGCTCCTCACAAGTCATGCATCTGAATCTCCCAGGAGTGCACTGCAATAAGCTCATTACGGGCTGTTTCACACCAGCGAGTCCATTGGGGGAATCACGTTCCGTTTGAGAGCGTGATCCTTCGTTCTGGGCTTGCAGGAGCTCATGGCATTATCATGATTTATAATGCTATGTGCCTCCGCTTCACCTTATTACTAGAGAATCATAGTGACATAAAGCTGTCAGTATGATTCTGTATCAGTAAGGTCAAGTAGAGGCACACAGTATTATAAATCAGTATGCCTGCTCTACTGCTAGTCCAGAACGAAGAATCACGCTCTCACACGGAGCGTGATTCCCGCAATGGACTCGCTGGTGTGCAACAGCCCTAACTCGTGCATAGAAAAAAGTCCCAGCTACATATGGTGTATATACTGACCCCACATAATTTCCTTCTCCGCCGTCTAGAGAGAGATATAGCTATACATTTCTACGAATTCAGAAGTAGGGATGAATGACATGTGTCTGTCCGACAATGCCAGAACTGGGTGGAGGGGATCGAAGCAGGGAAGCTACTGAGCATGTTACTCCACTTCTGAATGCAAGAAAAGGTGGACCAGAATTTCGTCTGTTTCCGATGCTCAACAGCTCCAGGGCTACCTTGCATTCCCTGAAGCTGTTAAATACAAGTAAATGGGGGATGCAGAGAGGAGCCGTAAAAAAAAACGACTATAAAGCCTTTTTCACATTTGCAGTAAACAGATCCAACAGCCTGCTGGATCTGTGAATACTGTGCATTACCGAGATACCGTCCGGCCCCATTCACTATAATAGGGACTGGCGGAGATTGCCACTTCTCGGCATATTTGCCAGTCAAATCTCCACCAGTCCCCATTATAGTGAATGGGGCCAGACAGAATCTCAGCAGCGCAAGGTATTCTCGGATCCGTGCCAGAACAGCCTGCAGGATCTGTTTACTGCAAATGTAAAATAGGCCTAAAATGAACATTCTCAGACAAAGAGGGACTTTCGAAATAACATTACTTAGTCCTTTATTTGGACATTACACTGTGTGCAGAATTATTAGGCAAGTTGTATTTGAGAGGATTCTTTTTATTATTGAACAACAACTATGTTCTCAATCAACCCAAAAGACTCATATATTTCAAAGATTAATATTTTTGGAAGTTGGAGTGGTTTTTTTTAGATTTGGCTATCTTAGGAGGATATCTGTTTTTGTAGGTAACTATTACTGTGCAGAATTATTAGGCAACTTAATAAAAACCAAATATATACCCATCTCACTTGTTTATTTTCACCAGGTAAACCAATAGAACAACACAACATTCAGAAATAAACATTTCTGACATTCAAAAACAAAAAAAATAAAATCAGTAACCAATATAGCCACCCTTCTTTACGATGACACTTAAAAGCCTTCCATCCATAGATTCTGTCAGTTACTTGATCTGTTTATGATCAGCATTGCGTGCAGCAGCCACCACAGCCTCCCAGACACTGTTCCGAGAGGTGGACTGTTTTCCCTCCCTGTAGATCTCACATTTTATGAGGGACCACAGGTTCTCTATGGGGTTCAGATCAGGTGAACAAAGGGGCCAGGTCATTATTTTTTCTTCTTTTAGACCTTTACTGGCCAGCCACGCTGTGGAGTATTTGGATGCATGTGATGGAGCATTGTCTTGCATACGATACTGACTTCTTCCTGTACCACTGCTTGAAGAAGGTGTCTTCCAGAAACTGGCAGTAAGTCTGGGAGTTGAGCTTCACTCCATCCTCAACCCGAAAAGGTCCCACAAGTTCATCTTTGATGATACCAGCCCATACCAGTACCCCACCTCCACCTTGCTGGAGTCGGAGCGGAGCTCTCTGCCCTTTACTGATCCAGCCTCGGGCCCATCAAGAGTCACTCTCATTTCATCAGTCCATAAAACCTTAGAAAATCAGTCTTAAGATATTTCTTGGCCCAGTCTTGACGTTTTATCTTATGTTTCTTGTTTAAAGGTGGTGGTTTTTCAGCCTTCCTTACCTTGGCCATGTCCCTGAGTATCGCACACCTTGTGCTTTTTGATACTCCAGTAACGTTGTAGCTCTGAAATATGGCAAAACTGGTGGCAAATGGCATCTTGGCAGCTTCACGCTTGATTTTCCTCAATTCATGGGCAGTTATTTTGCGCCTTTTTCTTTTTTTCAACACGCTTCTTGCGACCCTGTTGGCTATTTGCCATGAAACGCTTGATTCTTCAGTGATCACACTTCAAAAGTTTGGCAATTTCAAGCTTGCTGCATCCCTCTGCAAGGCATCTCACAATTTTTGACTTTTCGAGTCCGTCAAATCTCTCTTCTGACCCATTTTACCAATGGAAAGGAAGTTGCCTAATAATTAAGCACACCTTATATAGGGTATTGCTGTCATTAGACCACACCCCTCCTCATTACAGAGATGCACATCACCTGATTTACTTAATTGGTAGTTGGCTTTCAAGCCTATACAGCATGTAGTAGGACAACATGTATAAAAAGGATGATGTGATCAAAATACTCATTTGCCTAATAATGCTGCACACAGTGTATGCATCCTATGAGACCACTCCGTTAATGTTATCTTGCCCGCACATATCTACTGTAACTTACTGTATATAAGGACATTTTTCTACTAGTTACTTCTTACATTGTAAAGATTTTGGGGTGCATGTTGTACGTATTCTCCAGGTGAGAGGTGTTACTAGTTGAGCA
Source organism: Rhinella marina (assembly GCA_900303285.1). NCBI lineage: Eukaryota > Metazoa > Chordata > Amphibia > Anura > Bufonidae > Rhinella > Rhinella marina. The sequence continues at coordinate 295,840 of ONZH01031121.1, forward strand.
ACTACCCAGGAGGTTTCGTTTATATACATGAGATCTATGATTATTGGCGACGTCACTATTCGCTTGGAGGAGTTTTCACAGTAACTCTAACATTGGATTGATTAGCAGCTTATTATTGCTTCTCATTCATATCTGATGCTTGAGTATGATCTTAACATTGGACTAAAACAGCAAGGATTTTCTGAGGACGCCGTACAAAACGACAAGAAAAATACAAGCAATTTCTTAAGTGCTGATTGCTTCTTCTACACCGCACTTGAGAAGGAGTGGGATCCTCCTCGAGCACCTCTTCTCAGGAGTGCCATGCTACTTCCAGCAGTAGTCAGAAAGCGTCGGGTAAAAAGTGCCTGCTGTATGTATGATAGATAGACCTGTGTACGTATACCCAAATTATTGGATAATTTTGTTGAGGTCAGACAGGCCATCGCATAAACTGCTGCCAATTTAGGTACCAACCAATAGGTTTCATAAACATTCCAAGAGCTGGATGCTGATGCAGTTTATTTGATAATGTGCCCTTAGTAAAGAAGATGCTGAGATAAAGTACCACAAAATCCCCATAGTCTGGAATCCTTGATACCTTGGAGGCAGATTATCAGACAGCTAAGGTCCGTTTCACACTGCCCTCCTGAGTTCCGTCAGAGGATAGCCTGCCAGAGCCCTCTAGATCCAGCATTGCCGGATGCTACCGAAACACCTGCCGGTCCCGTTGACTAACATGGGGTCTGGCAAAGATCTGGGCGCTACCAGGCAAATATGCCAGGATTCAGCCAAACAAAAACAGCCTGCTGGAACTCCTGCCGGCAGTGTGAAGATGGCCATAAGACTCTAACTTCCCTCTACAATGGTCAGCTGCAGTCGCCCAACCGCATCACTTATAATGACCACTCTAGGCGTAGGTAGAGTGGTCGCCATAGGGCACATTTAGGACCTGGACCATACAGGCTGTTTAAGTTTACATCATCTACAGAATGAGTACATCTCCCCCAATGTGTTATTAGTGACTTATGTATAAGCAGTGGGTGCCCTCTAGTGGTAACTGCAGGCAGACAAAATTTTAATGTCAGGAAAAAATAGGAAGCTCCAAATGCTCTAAAAATATATTAAGATACGTAATAGCAGAATTGTGGCCCTAAACACGACGTGATAAACAGTGCCACTATATGCAAGGTGCATAAAGTGATAAATCAGTAAAAGTTGTTTGTAAGTCATTTTTTTTTTTTATTTTTTAGAAAGAACATACTGTAGCTGCCAACAGTTTCGAATCTGCAGGGGCTGTCCCTAATTTTCAGAGATAGTCCCGGAATGTTCAGGCTATCCTGGGACAAAAATGGGCATGGCTTGTTTGAGCCCCGCCCATAAGTGGGTGTCTTCCAGAGAGGCAGTTCATACATGCCCGGAATTTACGATGTTGGCACGTAGGACAGAGGATCCCCTTTTAATTGTAGTGCTTAGTGATAATGTATAAAACCATAACACTACTACTCGGATTTTTACTATATGTAAATGAATACAACTGCTTTTGCAGAGAAAAAAAACGCCATTAGCTTTTCTAATTGCGCAGGATTCCTCCGTAATTGTCAGGCACGAGCAGACATCCAGATAATCAGAACATCTGACATTATATTTGGCAGATTAATGCAAATTGAGGTTCATCATGTGCAATCACCATTCCAAGATGCACCGCGCCGTGAGACATTTATAAATTCTAATTAATAAGTTGGGTTTTTTTTGCGCATATTACACTCAGATGAGCAGCACATTGATAATATGGAGTGTGGAGGAGCTGCATAATAAGAGTATTCCGAGATGTACTTAGGTCATCAATATCAGATTGTGTGGGGACGAAGTGCCGACACAGCTCTGTCCCCGGTCTAGTGTCCGGACCTGGTTACTGCAGCACTGACCCCACTGACTAGGAGAGAAGATTGCACGGGCTAAGTGGATACTCTTTCTACTGTTTGGGGAAGAATTCTTCTTTTTGAAGGTAAATATGTTAAAAGGGTTAGAAAAACACAGTCCCATTCTGTTCACGGTTTGTATGTGATATTGCAGCTCATCCCCATTCACTACAGTGGAGCTGAGCTGCAATACACAAGGCACAACCCAAGACATGGAAGGTGCTGTTTCTGGAAGAAAGGAGCCATGTTTTTCTAGTCTGATTGATGGGTATGGTCCAGAGGAGTACCTGGCCTACAAAAACTCGCAGAGCAGTCGTAGCCTCATCGGGTGACCCCTCAGGCTTTGACTACGCATTCGACTGTGATTTAACAGCCGTAGTCCAATGGCATATACTAAAGGGGGTGTGCCAAATTTTGACGTCATACACAGGATAGGGCTGCGATAGCTAACCTCAGGCACTCCAGCTGTGGTAAAACTACGACTCCCAAGATTTACACTTGTTTGGCTGTTCTCAGAACTCTATAGAAATGAATGGAGCATGCTGGGAGTTGTAGTTTCACCACAGCTGGAGTGCCGGAGGTTAGCCATCACTGGGATAGGGGATAACTGATTGGTGGGGGTCCAACCACTGAGACCCCCACTGGTCTAAAGAATGGAGGGTCCAGTTTCACTGATGGTTGAGCAAGTGCCCTGCCTCTCCATTCATTCTCTATGGCAGTGTTCCTCAGGGTCCACCAGCGGGCCATGTTTTCAGGATTTCCTTAGTATTGAGCAGGTGATATGATTAGTGTCAGCGCATCAGGATTTACCACAGGTATTTATTCTGTAGGATATTCTCAAATCATGACCTTCAGGTGGGCCCTGAGGACTGGAGTTCAGGAACACTGTTCTATGGGACCATGAAAAATAGTGGAGTGTTGTACTCATTCCAGCAGTCCCACAGACAATGAATGGAACTGCAGGGCACATGTCTAACCTGCCGCTACTTCAGATCAGGGGAACGGGATCCCCATCTCAGGATTGGTGGGGGTCCTAGCAGTAAAATCCCCCACCCATCAGTTAGTTATCTCCTATCCTGTGAATAAGGGAAAACCTCAAAACTTGGCCTTTAGGGCTGCGTTCACACTGCCTAGTGGATGCTCACATGAGCTGAGCTCACTGCATCATAGTTCTGGATAGAACGCAGGTCTACTGTCCCATAGTCTCAGCATCATGAGTACAGAATAGTAGACCAACGCCAGAATATGATGTAGCATGTTTGGGTCACAGTAGTCCAGGAAATGCGTGGGCTACATATCACAGACCGCTCACATCTGTATGAAAGCAGCCTAAGGGCTCATTCACACGACCATAGGCCGTCCATACCCGTGCTGCAGACTGCAAGTTGCGGTCCGCAATGCACGGGCACCGGCTGTGTGAATCCAATATTGCGGCACGGACCCAGTGACTTGAATGGGTCTGCGATCGGCAATATATGGCAAAAGATAGGACATGTCCCAATTTCTGGAACAAAACCGAGCTGAAGGGAGCAGAGTGCACCAGAATCCATTCCATTTTGTTTCCATGACGCATAGAAAAGCGCAGCAAGCAGCATTTCTGAGTGTGTCATGGGATGTGGATAAGGACGGATCCGTCATAAGTCACAATGTAAGTCAATGGGGACGAATCCGTTTTCTCTGACACAAAAAACGAACAAAAAACTGCTCCATCCCCCATTGACTTACAATGGATTTAGAGACAGATCCGTCATGGCTATTTTAGAGATAATACATCCGGATCCGTTCAGAACGGATACAGACGGTTGTATTATTTTGACAAAAGCGCTTTTGCTGATCTGTGATTCAGCAAAAGCGCAGATGTGAAAGTAGCCTTAGGCATATATTAGCTTAATACCCGACCACCACTGTATGTATGGTTTTTGGTCCAGCCAAAACCATTTTGCCATTTGTGCCGGATCTGCTTTCGCTGATGAGAACATGGCCTTACATGGGTAGTCTGCTTCCTCATAATAGTAGAACCTGTGTCCGCCATGTATAATAAGGGCTGGTTATACAAGTACAATAGGTCTAATGAGTCAATACATGTAGCAGAGTCAACCTAGCACATAGCTCTGACTCAGCTGACAAGCTACAGACCTGTCACCTCTGCCGGCTGTGGGATGCATCATCTCCGCCATTCATGACGTGCAGAAATCTACTAGAGCAGAACAGAGACTGGGAAGCCTAGACAAAAGGCTACCTGTGTCCTGATTTATTACTAAACAGCACTATTGTATGTAATGTAGTATGGATCAGGGCTGTGGAGTCGGAGTTGGTGTCCATTTTGGTGGAGGCGGAGTCTGTATAAAATGGACCGACTCCTAAAATTTAGAATAAATTGATACATTTAGTTTAGTGCAATATGTGCTGTATATATTTTCATAAGAATTTGGGAGATTAGCTTTCAGCATAAAGGGACAGTAAAAAGAAGACATTTTCTAAATACAGTGGTCAGTAGATTTTACTTTAGTCATGAACTATAGACAGTTCAGCAGGTCTCTCACTGTACACAGGTTTCTATGGTAACCGGACTAATCTGGTTGGCTGAGAGCAGTGAAGAATGATGGTACTGAGCTCTGAGTGATTATCTGCAGTAAGGTACAAGTGTTGCGAGGGCTGAGAAGCATGGCTGTACCTGTAATTGTGTTAGAGATCACAATCTCCTGTTCTGTCAGAGTAAGTTAATATATGCTAATAACTGCTGGAGACCCACCCACAGCCTGAGGAGACAGAGTGAGTGCAAACTGCCTGTCAGCCAGTGAATCAATGTGCTGAGAAAACCCCTTTAAGACAAGTACTTCTTAGTATATCTAAACTTTCAATAAACTGTGCATAAATCAATTGTCCAGTGCATGTTCTCTCTGTATGCTTTATGTTTTAGTTTGCTTTTCCTCCGATGTAAAACACCTAGGGCCTTATGTATGAAAGCTGTCTAGGTGTAGAAGTTTCTTTGTTGCCCATAGAAACCAATCAGAGCTCCCCTTTAATTTCAGATAGTGCTCTGGAGAAATGAAAGGGGAGCTCTGATTGGTCGCTATGGGCAACAAAGAAACTTCTACACCTAGACAGTTTTCATACATAAGGCCCTTAGTGATCTGTACCCAGAGAAAAGCCTGATACTGAACGTTCAGAGTAAATATATCTAGTAAAACATATATTACAAACTTTTTTTTTGTCATGACATATCTGTACTATTGATTTATGCAAAGTTTATTTAAAGTTATCACTTAAACATGTGCCATGTATGAGGGAGAGGGAGTTGGAGTCAGGACTTTGGCTTACCGACTCCACAGCCCTGGTATGGATATACTATACTTTAAAGGGAACCTGTCATCACCTTTATGGTGACCTCACTGAGGGCAGCATAAAATAGTGACAGAAATGCTGATTTCAGCAGTGTGTCACTCATGAGATAAAAGTAAGTGGTTGCTGAGAACCAGCATCATAATCATTGCAGCCCAGGCCTTGAAAAGAGTCATATCTACCTGAGAAGAGTCATGGTTCTTTATAATCTCCTGCTCTCCTCACCTATCTGCTGATGATTGGCAGTTCTCTCCTAGAGAGAAAGGGAGAAAACTAGGTAGAATCCTGTCAGTCATCAGTAGGTGGGCAGGGAGAGCAGGAATTCATGAATAACCATGATTCTTCTCAGGTGGCCAGGACTCTTTTTCCAGGCCCAGTCTGCAATGATTGTGATGTTGGTTCTTGGCAACCACTCACTTTTAACTTATAAATGACAGACCTCTGAAATCAACTCACCTGTCTCTACTTTATTCTGCCATTAGTATGGGCAGCACAAAGTTGATGACAGGTTCCCTTTAATATATGAACTAGGCCGTATAGGTGTCACAGACACTGATGACTATCCTGCCGGAGGCAATGTTCTTTACCCATCTACCATCACTTTTATTAGGCTACATTTGCACACACAGTTTGGTGTGAACCCTGGTTAGTAGGGAATTATCTGGAATTTTGTTTCAATATACAGTTTCTCCAAAAAATAAGCTCTACCCCGAAAAGCCCTAGCCCATTTTTGGAGGAAAAATAAAATATTATAAGACCCTGTCTTATTTTCAGAGAAACACAGTATTAAATGAGCTGTATACCTATGGTACCATATGACAGATCTGTCAGTTACCATGAATAGTGTGGAGCGAAGTGAGCTTCAGATGTTGCTTCGTTCAAAACTTCAGACTAATACTGTACAGAGAGTCGTCTCCGTACAGTATTAGAATGTATGGGCTCCGATGAGCCGAAGTTATTCATAAAGTTGCGCGTGACTTTGTTGAGTAACTTCAGTAAATGATTTTTAATGTGGAAAAACACTTTAGAATTTGAAGCAGAACTCTGCTTCGGTTCCGAGGTACTGGTCAGAACCGAAGCCTTAGAAAGACTTTGACAAGTTTGATATATCTATTAGTAAGAAATAGGCAACGAGGAATCTCAATTCACTTTCGTAGATGGAGAAACCCCTATTTCCATGGCAACAAGAATCTACTCTGGCGACCAGGAGTAATTGTCAGCTCTGCGTGCGTTCGGCTGTAGGATGATTACACCTGCTGCTATACGCCTGGAAGTACTGTCGCTGACCTCATCCTGCTCCATCTGTCCTGCCGGAGAGTCGGACTGCTCTTGCTGGGCAGAGATGAGCGCATACAGCAATAGTCGAATAATGGTAGACGGTTAGATGGTATCCTGCAGAGACAGGAAGCTTTATGCTGCAGCCACTTACAGCCAGCAGTGGGTACAGAGATCAGCCTTGGGCACTGACCTGTGCTACTGCTGGAAGACTGGCGCTCTGCCCACGTAAGCAGTTTATTACACTTATCTACTGAAGACTGGCTAATCTTGGAAGTTATTACATAAAAAAAAACAAAAAAAAAAAACTGATAACCTGAAAATGGAAAACGTCAGCACACCATGGAAAACGTCATGGCATGACGTCAGCACCATGATGCAAAAAGGGCATTACCTAAGTTTAGCGGATTTGCAATTGGCAGTAACAAAATACAAGCAGTCATGTGCATGAGGCCTACTAGGCAGCTTATCCAGTCTGGTACTGAATTAGGCCTCTTTCACACGAGTGTGGCGGATTAGGTCCGGATGCGTTCAGGAAAACTCGCACCATTTTGCAAGCAAGTTCAGTAAGTTTTGTCTGTGATTGCGTTCAGTTTTTTCTGTGCGGGTTCAATGTGTTTTGATGCGTTTTTCACGCGCGTGATAAAAAAAACTGAAGGTTTACAAACATCTCTTAGCAACCATCAGTGAAAAACGTATTACATCTGCACTTGCTTCAGGATGCAATGCGTTTTTCACTGAAGCCCCATTCACTTCTATGCGATCAGGGCTGCGTGAAAAACGCAGAATATAGAACATGCTGTGTTTTTCACGCAATGCAGAACTGATGCGTGAAAAAAAAATAAACAAAAACACGCTCATGTACACAGGACCCATAGAAATTGATTCAGTGCGGGTGCTATGTGTTCACATCACGCATTGCGCCCGCGCAGAAAACTCGCTCGTGTGAAAGGGGCCTTACAGGTGGGGAAGGGTCAGTCTTGGCAGCTAGTAGCCACACCTTGTCATTTTGAGCCACAGGGGTTTCGGGTAGTATGCACTCAAATTGGATGGTTCCGTTTTAACGTGACACAACCGCATACTAACGGAACGGATGCATCCTGATGTGCAAAATCAAAACTGATCCGTTTAATTCCAGTATGGAGATACTCTGCCGGATCTCAAAACCAGAATTAACAACGTGAAGTGTGAAAGTAGTCGAATGTTTGCTTCACACACTGCAGGTTTGTTGGCTTTTTAACTTTGTACTTTTGGTCAAAAACGCTGTGGCGAGACACTTTATTAGGAAGTCTACATACATAGCTTTTTTTTGCTCCGAGTATGCGATTTAGGCTCCTTTCACACGACAGTATTTTTTGCGGGCTCCGATCCACCCATTCATTTCTATGAGCCCACAAAAAATACTGAGCATACGGTGTGCTGCCATATTACGGACAAGGATAGTACTGTTCTATTAGGGGCCAGCTGTTCTGTGCCGCAAAATATGGAATGCACACGGATGCCATCTTTTTTTTTGCGGATTGCAAAACAAAACGTTCGTGTGAAAGAGGCCTTATTCAAGTATTTTTCCCCCACAGGCCTCTACACGACACTGCGTCCTATTAGTACACACAGAACCTGTCCTAATCACACAGGAGGACAAGTTACTTCACATCACTGAGGTAAAGAGCTGCTTCATTCCCCTTTCTGATCCTTAAAGGGGTTCTCCAGGAATTTAGAAAATATGACTTTATTGTAAGTAGATTTCAAAATACCTTTCATTATTTATAATGCCTCATTTTGTTTAGGGAGCAATCGTTAGGAAAAACAAAATGGCCACTGTCCTAATCATACAGGAGGACAAGTTACTTCCAAGCACTAAGATAAAGAGCTGCCTCTTCATGAACTCCATTTCTAAAGAGATTTAGCTGAAGATCATATTAAACTGTATTCAGGATTATAGAAGATGAGGCAGCTCTTTGTCTCACTGCTTTGAAGTAACTTGTCCTCCTGTGTGATTAGGACAGGTTCTGTGTGTACTAATAGGACGGCGGCCATTTTATTTCTCCTAATCATTGCTCCCTAGACAAAACCAGCCATTATAACTAATGAAAGGTATTTAGGAATAGATTTATAATAAAGTTATATTTAAGTATTTTCATTTTCCTAGATCCTGGAGAACCCCTTTAATACAACTGATCTTTAGCTTAAAGAAGAACTCCCGCAAAAATTTTTATTCTCTGACCTGTTAGAAAGGTGCATGATATAATCTGTAGTGAATGTCATTTTCTTATCAGAGGCTGAAATTGAGAGTTTCCACTCTCTTATTGTAGCTGTGTCATGTGACCAACTCCCTGACCTCCAACTGACCCAGGACAGGAAGCCAGTCACTTCTCTATTCATTCCTATGAGACTGAAAGCGAGGCTCCCATAGGAATACATAGAGAATTAGACTTCCTGTCCACACATAAGTCTGTGTGAGTTGGTGGGTCTAATTCCTAGTCACATGACACAGATAAGAAACTTCAGGATGATATAACTCAAAAATTCAGCTACTGGTAAGAATGACATTCACTACAGATTACATCATGTACATTTCTAGCAGGACATTGAATAAATTTTTTTGCGGGAGTTCTTCTTTAATGTCTAGAAATGGAGTTCATGAGGAGACCTGAAATGCAGAGCTGAGGATGGGGAAGAGGCTGATGAGCAGCAGCACTTGCATGCAGTCTCCATTACCACAGTCTGTCCTCTGTACTTCATGTCTCCTCATGAACTCCTTTCCTACAGAGATTCAGCTAAAGTTCTTGTCATCTGTATTCAGGACTGGACAACGTTGGAGCAGAAACCACCAGACCTCCTGATATTAACCCCTCTTCTACTCTAGACCACCAATGGAAAAAAAAATAAAAAATTATATGAATCCGTCCACTAGAGAAGTTTTCATTAGTCTGAATCTTATTTTTGGATGTCCTAACAATATACATAAATGCATGTATACACCGTTTTCAGTATCAGTGGGTGTCTGCTAATAACACCAGGCACAGGATAAGACCCATATAGTAATTAATATGGATCTACCTTGTGTATACACTGATAGCGAATCATTAGCACCGAGGCTAGGCTCCTCTGACAGGTCACCCGGTCACCAATGCTTTGAAGACTTGCACGACAACAAACCATTATAAAATCAAGGTACTACTTTTATTGAACAAATTATACACATTATGGACATCAAATCAATATAATTACAACTGTAAAAATTTGAGAATTGCCCAACTTGGAGATTTACAAATTAGTAAAGAACTGTACATTTAGAGGTCTCTGTATGAACCCCCCGTGGAGAGAACAGCATAAAAATTTGGTGGTTTCTAGAGCCCCCTTCAGATAAACCACCTGAGAACAGTCGGTACAGTGAAGGGATTCCCTAAAGAAAAAGGGAGAAAAAAAGATTGTATTTAGGTTTTTATCTTAAATCAGTACATTACAAATGTCCAAGCCTCGACAATCGAAAAAGACTGTTCTCTAAGCTACTGAAGGGGTATGTGCCAAGGGGCGGTTGGCACATCACAGTCTGCGAGTCCATGCACACAGGCTATTACTGCCATATTATGGACCCGAAATACAGCCAAGTGCCCAAAATGTGCCTCTGCACCTACAGTAATGAGGCAGATTGAGATCTCATAGGAATCCAGACTGTCTTGAGTGGGACAGGGTGCATAGTCTCTGAAGTGTCTTTCTGAAGACTTCATTACAACCCACCACATCTACCACTAGATATCCACCAGGCTGCATTCCAGGGATAGGTTTCCATCTTTTTTTCATCAAAAATGGGAACAAATTCCTCCACAAAAGGAGAATTCCTAAACAGAGACACAGTGGCCAAATGTCATGTGAACAGGACCTTACGTGTGTTTATTCATGAGGCTTTTCACAGCACGATAGTGGTGCGCTTTATAATGACTAGGACTTAAAGGGTTAGTTTATTTTGGCCACTTCTGTCCACACAGCCAGAGAATATGACTGGTCGGAACATAAGGGGTAATTTACTAACCAGAAATACTCCTATATTAGACGTATTTCTGGCACAGAATGCGGCACAAAGGTCGCCAGTAGAGATGAGCGAGCATGCTCGGCCGAGCGTACTGGGGAGCAATTTTCGAGTAGTAGCGTACGCATCTTCTAATCTGTACGCATTAGCGTACAAATTTATAAGATGCGTACGCATTAGTGTACAGATTATAAAATGCGTACGCTACTACTCGAAAATTGCTCCCGAGTACGCTCGGCCGAGCATGCTCGCTCATCTCTAGTCGCCAGGTTTTAAATAACTAAATAAATAAATAAACTAAATAAATAAATAAATAAATAAATAAAGCGTGGTGCGGGTGGGTAAGGGGACGGGCCGGCAGGACCATCTCATTTACTACACCCGGTTTAGGTCTAGAAAATGGTCTAAATGTAAGGCAGCGGCGAAAAGGTGACAGCCAAAATGTCGCCAGTTTCATTATTCCCTAAAATAAACTGGGACTAGGACAAGCCTCATCACAAACAACTCCTCTGGTGAATGAATAATCCTACTGCGGATGCATTCATGCTGAAAATGCAGAGAGCGTATTATAGAGCAGGAGGAGATGAGCAGACTGATATATAGTTTTGTTGGAAAAAGTTCCAGTACGACTATTGTATTTTAAGCCTCTGGTCACTCTAGTCTTAGGAGTCCATCAGGCAGACTAAATGATTGACAGCCCGTATGACAGAGACCGGAGTCCTGTGGGTGGTCCTGTTCAGTGATTGACAGCCATTTCAATATTCACAATCATACAGGGAAAGCCATCACTGATCCCGCCCACTGGACTCCAAAGCCCAGAATGAGCAAAGATTGTAAGGAACAACATGTTGTACCAAAACTTTCCCATAAACTACGTATCAATCTGCTCAGCTCCTCCTGCGCTATATACTGTGCTGCTTCTAGACCAGTTTAACATGACAGGTTGCCTTTAACTACAGCATGACCCCTGACCATTAAAGCTTGTAGAGACCTTTATAATAAGACCGGTCACGAGCCTCCTTGTTGAAACAAACAGCCACAACATCTGTCAGTGTTGTGGATCATATGCAGTTTTTCAGCATGGATTCTTGTGCAGGGGAGAAAAAACAAAAACAACAAAAGAAACCGCGCCATCTCGGGTACGGTTTGTTTTTTCGTTCGGTGCAGAAATTGATCTGCCGTGTGGATTTTGAAATCCGCAGCGTGTCAATTCTTTGTGCGGATTTCACCCTTTTCAATGCAACAGTGAAATCTGCAAGTAACACATGCGGTTTTTGGTGCGGAAAGGCGCAAATAGTCAGCAAAACCTGTGCGGATTTTCTGTTTGCGCCCTGAACAGAGAGCTTACCTTTTACTCTAGGCTTCGACACCAACCAGCTCTGGGGGGAGGGGAACCTTCGGATGTTTGCTCTCAAAGTGCTGCTTGAAGGTTTTGGGATCTGGCATTTGTGTCTGTCAAGAAAGGAGTACAACTCTCATTATGTAAAAGGTCACACTTCCTTATACACGGTCAGCATAGGGTCCATGAGCCGATCTCACACGCTGTGACTAAGGCCTCATGTACACGACTGTACTGTGTTTTGCTGGGAGCAAAACCCTTATACCAGCCGCGTGCATTCCACATACTGCAAAACGGACAAGAATAGGACAGGTTCTATTATTTTTGCCGGGCTGCGGAACAGAGCAACGGATGTTAACAGCACACGGTGTTCTGTCCGCATCTTTTGTGGCCCCACTGAAATGAAAGGGTTTGCATCTGAGCTGCAAAACAAAGTGGCTTGGATGCGGACCAAAACAGTCGTGTGCATGAGGCCTAAGGATATAGTCACACAGCTTTAGACACAAGGCACAAAAATCTGACGCGCGTTTGCCATAAAATCCACAGCAGAAATCAGAGGCTGATCCTCAAAATGTCTGCCACGGATCTGACATTCAATGGGGCTGATCCACGTGTCTTACTGGCTGCTGTTTCTGTGCAGATTTCACATTGGTTCCTTTTAGGATTCCCACGGGAAATACATGTGACATGTAAGCTGTGGGAACAAACCCTAATGTGGTGGAAATCAAAGGCGGCCTGGGTGAATATTCACCAAGCAATCCCTTCTGAGATCAGTGCCAGGCCTGATCCTGTCACTTTGATGATGGTACATATGCTTTAGCTGAATTGTGGCACTGTACATAGTGAGGGCAGCATAGCAGAGGCAACAGGTTCCCTTTAACAGATTTTAGGCCAAGTGGCCACTGTGAAATTTCAGGATTACATACCATTTTTTTTTTTTTTTTTTTTAAATATAGATAGTGATGAGAGAAATTAAAAAAAAAAAAAAAAAAAAAAAAAGATTTTGGTTTGCGATATTGATGACCTATCAGGATAAGCGGTCACGGACGGGCAATTGGACGCTTAAAAACATACAATACTTTATTCACAACTTGTGCGATTTACTTACAAAGGGAATGACATATAATTGTTAAAAAAGGAAGAGATGTGTGTCTGGAACAATGGTTATTCCAAAGTTAACCACACTCACTGAAAAAATGTGGTGTCAATATATAGTAGTGTAAGGTAACACACCCAAGAAGAGAGGATCCGGCAAAGACCCATTCAGTATGCACGCCAATAGTATGTGTGTAAGAGAAAGAGACCACCGGTATGTAAAGGTGTATGTCAGAAAAGCACAAACAGATAGTGGCGTGATTAGCATACCCGATACAAGGTGTCAGTAACCGGTAACGCCCCTTGCAAAATGCTTATTGTACAATGCAAATGGAGCGTCCTGTATCAGTAGGACAAATGAAACACCAGTGTATCAAAATAAAATAAACTGGGTGATCAAGTAGACAATGCCTGAGCTCTAACCATAGATTGCTACTGCTCCAACATAACACATATACGCTCTATCAGGAGAAGTTATCAATATCAGATCGTCAGGGGCCCCGACTGTCGACATCCCTGTTTGAAGACACCACAGAGCTTGCATGAGCGCTGCGTTCTCTTCAATTTTCTGCTCACCATCCAGGGCTCTGGAGTCGGAGTCGGTCACCATTTTGGTGGAGTCGGTATAAAATGGACCGACTCCTAAAATATATAATAAATTAGTACATTTAGTTCAGTGCAATAAGTGCTGAATATATTTTTATAAGAATTTGTGAAAATGATGAAATGTCCTATAAATGTCTGTTCTATTCCTGATGTAAGGATTTAGGCTTTTAGTTGAGATGACTGTGTGCTGCCCTTTATGTCCAGTGCATGTTCTCTCTGATGCTTTATGTTTCCTCTGAGCTCATGTTTGGAGAGGTTAGCTGCTCTCATGGCTTCTATCTGCTGATGTAAAACACCTAGAGCCTTATGTATGAAAACTGTCTAGGTGTAGAAGTTTCTTTGTTGCCCATAGCAACCAATCAGAGCTTCCCTTTCATTTCATATAGTGCTCTGGAGAAATAAAAGGGGAGCTCTGATTGGTTGCTATGGGCAACAAAAAGTCTTAGACCTAGACAGTTTTCATACATCAGGCCCAGAGGCGTAGCTACTGGGGGGGGGCAGGGGAGGCGATGTTCCGGGCCCAATACCTCTGGGGGGGCCCAGCAGGGATGGCCTTAGTACAATCAGGCGAATACAAGTGAGCGCTTCCATTATGGAGTCTGATGGGGGCACATTAAGCCGATCTGAGGTCTGATGGGGGCACATTAAGCCGATCTGAGGTCTGATGGGGGCACATTACGCCGATCTGAGGTCTGATGGGGGCACATCACGCCGATCTGAGGTCTGATGGGGGCACATCACGCCGATCTGAGGTCTGATGGGGCACATCACGCCGATCTGAGGTCTGATGGGGGCACATTCACGCCGATCTGAGGTCTGATGGGGCACATCACGCCGATCTGAGGTCTGATGGGGGCACATCACGCCGATCTGAGGTCTGATGGGGGCACATTACGCCGATCTGAGGTCTGATGGGGGCACATTACGCCGATCTGAGGTCTGATGGGGGCAAGGGACTGTTAGTTTAGTGATGTAAAAGCTGGGGACAGATTTCCTTTAACATAGGAGTCCCCTTTTTTACTCCTATTAATCCTATATTTTACTGCATTATGTGGTAGAGTATTTAGAGTAGGGTATGTAGAAAGTCTATTGTACTGTACTTAACAGCATAGATGATCTAGCAGTTTATATAGTCATCTTGCTAATACAGTATTATAACCACAACTAGTAGTATGTGCCTGTGAAGTTGGAAACGTGCGTTGGGAAGCCAATAAGTGGGGGGCCCACTCAAGTATGTTTCGCCCCCCATGTGCTGAACCTCTAGCTACGCCTCTGATCAGGCCCTTAGTGAGCTGTACCCAGAGAAGCCTGATAGATTACAAATAGAGATGAGCGAGCATGCTCGACCGAGCATACTCGGGAGCAATTTTCGAGTAGTAGCGTACGCATCTTCTAATCTGTACGCTAATGCGTACGCATCTTGTAATTTGTACGCATTAGCGTACAAATTTATGAGATGCGTACGCATTAGTATACAGATTAGAAGATGCATATGCATTAGCGTACAGACTATAAAATGCGTACGCTACTACTCGAAAATTGCTCCCGAGTACGCTCGGCCGAGCATGCTCGCTCATCTCTAATTACAAACTGTTTTTGTCATGACTTATCTGTACTATTGATTTTATGCAAATTTGTTTAAAGTTATCACTTAAACATGCGCCGTGTATGAGGGAGTCGGGGTGAGGGGAAATTGAGGAGTCGGGGCTTTGGCTTACCGACTCCACAGCCCTGTCACCATCGACACTGCAGCGTTGAGCAATGTAATTACAGCTCCTCCGTCTCATTTACTTGAATGGGAAGGAACAGTTGTAGTTACACTCCAGCCCATTCAGGGAAGAGAACGCAGCGCTCATACAAACACTGCAGTCCCTTCAAACAGCTGATCGGAAGGGGGTGTCGGACGTTGGACTAATCTGAGGATAGGTCATCACTATCAGAAGCCGGAATACCCTTTTAACATAAAAATGTGGTTTACACAATAAGCCATTTTCTGAAGACAAATTCCCTTCAAGTCAAATCCAAAGAGGCTCATTTCTTTGGCTCTGATCAAACTATAGTCATGGCCTCCATGTGTAATGTGCAGAGGGGAAATCAAACAAAACAAAACACATGAGAAGGTCTACGGCCTTTCCTTCTCAGGATAGGTGGGGGTCCCAGAGGTCTGACCCCTTGGACTTAGCAATATACCATCACTTAAAGGGGTTGTGTCATGATGGATAATGGGGGCATATCGCTAGGATATGCCCCCACTGTCTTATAGGTGCGGGTCCCACACCTATATCCAGAACAGAGCCCCGAATGTGAAGAAGGGCGCACTCGCAGCCGCCCTCCATTCATTTTTCTATGGGGCCGGTGAAAATAGCCGCGCAACGGCTCGGCTATTTTTGTCGGCTTAATAGAAATGAATGGGAGCGCGGGCCGCGAGTGCACAGTACGCTCCCGATCATTTCTATGGGGAGCTGGCTTGGTTCCTCCAGCCACCACCTCGCGGGGCTCCGTTCTGGGACCAGCACCTATAAGACAATGGGGGCATATCCTAGCGATTGTCCATCATGAGACAACTCCTTTAACCACTTTAATGGGCTCTGCTCCATTTTTGCCCTCTAAGAAATACCAGAAGCCCCAATAAACCCGATTAACACTAAAATGAACAAAGCGGTATAAAACGGGTTAAAAGCTGGGCCCAGCCCTGTATGGACCTTGAAAGGAGACATGAGATAAGGTATGACATCAGTGTATGAACACCTGGTCAGGGACACGGCAGGAAGGGGAAGCAGGATGCAGCGCTCACATGGTGCACCGCCCAGCAGACACAACCCGTTCCCCATCCGGATACTGGTTTTACTACTGCACGGTATAGGATTAGGTCATTACCCGACACACGGAGCAGGTGTAGACTAGAGCGGCTTTAGCGGCAGCTTTCTGGTCGTGTCCCTGTTTCTTCTTCTGTTCCGCTTGCTTCTTGGCGTTTTTCTGCTGCGACTGAATCTTCTGATGTCCTCGAGCCATATCTGCAATGTGAAATACGTTACTCGGACCCGAACTGAGGGCTCCGCACAGGAGTACAGGGGGCTGGGTACTGGGCTTCAAGGGCAGAGAGAACTGAAAGGTAGATAGCGCCCATAGCACCTGCGGACTTCTAAGCTGAAATACAGATAGGCTGCTATATACAGCATATCACCACATGGACCATACAGCGGACTGTAAGAGCCACTGTCCCCATAACAGAGATGGGACCTCAATAGGAGACCATGCTTTACCCAGCATCAGTGCCAATGGCTGCCCTAAAGCTCTACCACCACCACCACAGGTTGTCTCCTGTAGCAATGGTACCGTGCGCTAGCAAAAACTCATTGTTGGGAGAGAAAAACTCATTATCAAGCCAAATGCAAAAAGTGGGCGACCATGGGGGCCTGTAAGGGTGCAAAGACATTAGAAGGACAACAGTGGACGGGCAAATGACTTCTAGCTGGAGGCCAGCAGCAAATTTCTGGTGTATTAGCCACTTGGTCCCACAATTTTTACCATCCTAATGTGACATCAGAGATTGTAATAATGCATTCACACTACCCCATTAATATTAAAGGGTTTCTGTCACCAGTTTTGGGCATATAAAACAGGATGACATTTGCAATGTGCAAATGTCACCTGATGCCCAAACTGGTAATCTTTTTTTACTAGTGTCCCCGTTTTTGTAATAAATCAACTTTTGTCATATGCAAATTAATCTTACTAGGTGCAAGGGGCGGTAACCCTGCACCTAGTAGCGCAGTTTCCCTACCTTTATCTGCTCCTGTCCGTGCTGGAAATCCCGCGCCTGCGCCGTTCGGACTTCATTCGGCGCAGGCGCAGTGAGTGCCGATGGCTGCCAGGCTCCCGGCTTCCTTACTGCGCCTGCACCGCCTTCTCTTTCGGGTGTACTGTGACGTCATCGGCGCAGGCGCAGTGAGGAAGCCGCGAGCCCGGCAGCCATCGACACTCACTGCGCCTGCGCCGAATGAAGTCCGAACGGCGCAGGCGCGGGATTTCCAGCACGGACAGGGCCAGGAGCAGATAGAGTGAGCTGCCTGGCCCTGTCCATCACAAGAAAGGGGGCGTGAATAACGGTAGGGAAACGGCGCTTCTAGGTGCAGGGTTACCGCCCCTTGCACCTAGTAAGATTAATTTGCATATGACAAAAGTTGATTTTACAAAAACGGGGGACACCAGTAAAAAAATGATTACCAGTTTGGGCATCAGGTGACATTTGCACACTGCAAATGTCATCCTGTTTTATATGCCCAAAACTGGTGACAGAAACCCTTTAAAGGGGGCTGTCCGAGTGTTCAGCTGTTTGAAGAGACTGCGGCCTCTTCCTGAGCTAATGACATCACGTTCGTCAGTCACACGTCCTAGGCACAGCTCAGTCCCATTCAAGTGAAAGAGGCCAAGTTGCAATACCAAGCACGGCCACTATGCAATGAACAGCGCTGTGCCAGGCAAGCTACCAAGAGGCTGTGGCACTCACCAGGGAGCCGAAGCCTCTTCAAATGGCCAATTGGTGGGAGTCGAACCCCCACTGATCAGACACTTAATGGCCTATTCCGAGGGCAGATCATAAGTATTAAAGGGGTTATCCAATATCAAACATTTGCTGGGCCCCTCACAGGGGTCTCCACACCACTGTTGATTTTCCCTGTACATGGATGAAAACACCCAATTTTGCAGGTCACGCTAGGGAGGCTCGTCGCCATCAAAGCCCATCATTGGCTGCTACCACCCTCATGGAAAAGCAGCAGTGCAGGGACCAGGAGCAGCACAGGGAGAGGGG
The DNA here is from genome assembly GCA_900303285.1 of Rhinella marina. Lineage (NCBI taxonomy): Eukaryota > Metazoa > Chordata > Amphibia > Anura > Bufonidae > Rhinella > Rhinella marina. The sequence continues at coordinate 314,241 of ONZH01031121.1, forward strand.
TAAGTATATGCCCTGTGAGGGGCCTGACAAATGGGGGGGGCAGTTTATGATATTGGATAAACTCTTTAAACACGCAGTACAACACTGCAGGAAGCATGAAATATTATTTAATTTTTTACATTTCTGGACAAGTGAAATTTTCAAGTTTTTGAATTTATATCTAAAAAAAAATAATGGACGACACATTCCCTTTAATGATTCCACTTCTAAAGATATTTTATGAATGGCTTCTACCAGACACTGCCTGCTGTAATCAGACAGGAAAGCCGCTGTTACAATACACGGCCACAACCGGAAAGTCTGTCCCCAGCCTCGTCACATTTCCTCTGCGGGGACGACACACACGGTGGCAGCTGCTGAGCCCATAAGTAACATGGACAGGAACCACCAGCTGCTCCAGCCCTGGCAGCTTCTAGAAGAAACATCCCACTCGGACAAGACCCCAGCGGGAACAATGCACCAAAAACTTCTAGATTTCCCCTAATGGAGGAGGCAAGAAGACAGGAGGCTCCTCATCAGTGTGCTCAGCAGCTAAAAGGCGATCCCATTCACTGACAGCAAGAAGATCCTGATAAGGGAACGAGGGCACAAGATGACTTCATAGTCAAAGGGGTTTACCAAGAATGGACATCAGGGAGGGGGACACTTGGTGGAGCACTGCTTAACCAGACACAGGCGCGCTCCGCAGCTCTGTCATATTTAATATTTCAGATCAATTCATACTGCGGATTTCCCAGCAGATGACAGCATTTTCAATGCACATTAGTGACAGATCTGCAGCGGAAATAGGAGCTGAAAAACCGCCACAGTACTATTTATACAGGGGCCCCCCGTTCTTGGGAGCAGGGTGGGGGCCGCTTGCCCAGCCTTTGGACCACAATCGTAGGGGGCCTTGGCCGGGGGGGCCCAGCCTTTGGAAGGGGCCCTGCCCAGTCATACATAACCAATCCAGTGGCTCTGTGAATGTTGTTCATAGGTCAGCCCTTAAGCACATGACTGTATTCCTTGTTTTGCGGTCCGGTTTGTGTGCATGAGCCCTAAAGGTGCACAGGTTTAGTTTTTTCTAACTCCCGCAACCACCCAATGGTGCCTGAGGCAAGAGCTAAGGCTACTTTCACATGTACGGCACCAATTCCGATTACAGACTGTTCAGTCAGAACAGCCTGCGGGAGTACTAGAGATCTGGCAATGCCGGATGCACCCAGAATGCCCGCTGCCCCCATTAAGTATTATGGGGTCTGGTGGAGATCCGGCAAAGACGCTTAGAATTCCCGGCATTCTCTGCTGGAACACCCTGCCGGAGATGTGAAAGTAGCCCAATCTCACCTGCTCCTCCATTCCACCTCCCGGACTCTCCACTGGACTTCCGCTCCCAGTGTTTACACCTGCACGGACAGGACCACGGACGCTGCGGCAGCCAATGACCGGCCTCAGCAGTGACATGCCTTCCAAGACGCACACAGCTGCTGGGTCACGTCACTGATGAGATCAGTCATGGGACGCATGACTGACAGGCAGGGAGCCGGAACGACACGTCGGTGAACAGGCGAATATAGATCCCGTATTAGGTAACGCTGGGCGTTTAAAGTGAACCTAAACCTTTGTATAAAGTAATAAAAACAACAAATACAAAGGGCCAGGAGCTGCTCAAAGCGCTCTGCCCTGTCAGATGAACGTAGAAGGGGCAGAGCGCTCTGAACAGTGCCTATATATCTGGGTGAAGTCCAAAAACTGTTCCCTGTGGAGGGGGCGCATTGGACCTCCAGATTACCGGTCTTTACAGCCAGTCGCTTGCTGCAAATATATATATCTCACAGCAATCAGTGGCAATTGTAACCAGTTCCACATTGTTGCTACAATGTAGCAGGTTTGGAAGATAATAGCGCAATATTTAAAGAGACAGGCCCACAATAGGAGCCAAGGTCCCATGGCAATGTCTTCTAGCTTATGACAGCCCACTGCCGGGCGGTGGATCGTATTAACCACGCGGACAGTCACTACACCCAAGAACATATGGGAGGGCACATTCATGACTGACTAAGACCCCGTTCGCACCTGCGGTATTTTTTCCCCATTGTTCTGCTCCGTTGAATGACGCAGGGCTCTTTTTGGCAGAATCCTTGATGGAAGCCCTCAATCCAAGTGTGAACACGCACTAACGAGTCCAATACCCACTGACTGGAAGCGG